>OX596075.1:63606882-64044382 GCA_951394005.1 Protophormia terraenovae | reverse complement strand
TAATTAATTTTTTAATTGGACATTTTTTTCAGTTTTTCATTTTTTACAGTTTTTAGTAATTGATATAATCATTTTGGTGAGAGGTGCAAATTTAAACAAGCTATTAATTGAATGAATTATTTACTAACATATTTGGTGATTGATTTGATTTTTTTATGTTTTCTGTGTAAACTCAATGAAGAAATTTCTTTTATTCGATAGATAACACAGGGAAACACTGATTCTGCGGCACGGGGTTTCTCCATCAATTTGAATACACGGTATTAATAAGTACTAAGCCTCTAATCCACTTTTTTGAATTGACTCTAGTTCTCGCGATAAATCGCGATTTGTAAAATTAAAGAGGTTGTACTATATATTGAAGTATATCTCGAAAACGACTTATCTGATTTTTTTCAAAAAAATGTCAAAAAATTCTAATTAAAATTATTTTCTAGTCGTTCTTACATTACTTTTTAATACGGTCTGCAGTTATGAAGATATTAAGCCCATCTTTTGAGAAAAAATTAAATTTTATATAAATTTTTAAGAAACAATTTTTTCAAATAATCATAAAAATTTGAAAGTGTCAAAAATTCAAATTTTTATTCCTAATTCATAGAGATAAATTTATTGCAAATAAAACAAGACATATTTCATTAAAATTAATGCCTAAGTTTTGATTTTAGTCACAAATTAGTGAAAATACTAATTTTAAAGTTACATAGAAATATTAAAAAGGTAAAGAAATGATTTTGTGATTTTTTTAATTTTTTAATTTTTTTTATGTAACTTGTAAATGAGTATTTTCACTAATTTGTGAATAAAATCAAAACTTAGGCATTGATTTTAATGAAATAAGTTTTATTTTATTTACACCAAATTAATCTTATGATTAAAGAATAAAAATTGGATTTTTGATACTTTCGAAATTTTATGATTTTTCGAAAAAAAAAAAAATTCTTGAAATTTTGTATAAAATGTTATTTTTTCTCAAAAGATTTTCTCTATAACTGTTGACCATATTAAAAAGTAATATAAGAAGGACTGGAAGATAATTTTAATTAGAATTTTTTGATATTTTTTTTAACAGAATCCGATAAGTCGTTTTCTAGATATGCTTCAATATATAGTCCAGCCTCCAAAATTTTACGAGATTATTTATCGCGAGAATTAGAGTCAATTCAGAAAAAGTGGATAAGAGGTTTAGTACTTATAAATACCGTGTATCCGAATTGATTAAGAAACCCCGTGCCGCAGAATCCGTGTTTTCCTGTGTAATTAAGTAATCAGAATTAAAAAATCCGCAAAAAAAAACAAATTTTTTAATAGCGTACGCAGATTTTTGCTAGATTTTTATAGAACCTTAATTTAAATATTATTGGAAAACCGCGAATCAATTCATATTTCTAAACTTAAAATTTTACTATAATATTGTCAAGGATTTAATCTATTATGTAGAGCTGTAAAAAATCAAAATCTTTAAGGATATAATAGGGAAATTACGACAAAAATTATTGATTAATAGTTCGTACGCAGATTTATGATTCCTAGTGTATATTTTTTATGCAAATATCATCAATTATAATATTTGCAAGCATGAGTATTCCTTAGGCACATCACATCACTCGAATCTGTTAATTAATGATTTATGTAAATATTTCCATTTACTCTCGGTTTCTTTATGTTGCTGAAAATTTTTTAATTTTAATATTTTTATTTTACACAGAAAAAAAATTACGAAAAGTTAATTGTTTTATTAGTTACCAAATTCGTCAATACAATTATTTTTTATTTAAAAAGGCACCAACAACCGTTTTTGTAGATTTAAAAATAAGTATTGTAACTTAAATTTGTTAACAATTTATTTCAACAACGAAATTGTAATATTGAATAAAAAATTTATTACCAACGAACTTTATATAACAACAGGTTTGTCCTATTAACAAATTATGTTGTTAATATTTGTTAAGTATATTTTCACAATTAAAAATTGATTTATAAGCAGTTAATAGTAAATATGTATATTTGTAATATATTACAAGAATTATAAATATTAATATAAGTTTAATTTACAAGACATTTCAAGTTTAAAATTTAATTGCAAAAACGAAATGTTTAGTTTTACTTGCAACCAATGATTTATTTTATTGTCAATCTTTAATTAAATGTATTATCTTATTGTTACCTGAGAATCACCAAATCTTAAAAAATCGACTAAATTGCACAGATTTCTTCTCGAATATAAGTTTCTATAGACATACTGTTAAAAATTATCAGGCCTGTCACAGAAAACCATTCCGATCGAAAGTGAAATTAATTCCGTTCTTTGCTTCTTCAAAAAACTTGAAACGAAGAAATTTTTCGGAACGAAACCACTTTAAATTTTCAAAGTGGAATTGATTTGTGGTTTCCATCCCAAACAATTTCTTCGTTTCATGTTTTTTGAAGAAGTAAAGAACGGTATTAATTCCACTTTCGATAGGAATGGTTTTCTGTGACAGGCCTGTATATAATAAATTTTATTACTAACCTTTAGCTGTTGATATTTATAAGTCATCTTTTATTGCTACATACATTATTCGCCTTCCACACAGAGAAAAATTACGACAAATCAGTTATCTCATTAAATACCAAATTCGTCAATACAATTATTTTTTTAATTAAAAAGGCACCAAGAATCGTTTTTGTAAACTTAAAAACTATTTTTGTTGCCTAAAATTGTTATCATTTAACAATATTTTTCAACAAAGAATTTGTTGTATTTAATAATAATGTTTTTAACAATCAACTATTATATTTCAACTATGAGTTTTTCATATTAAACAATCATATTGTTGATATTTATTCATACATATATTTAATATACCTAGTTTCAAATAGTGAATTTTTACCCATTAAAATGATGAAATGCAACATAAATTTTCTTTAAATTATTTATATGTCTATGTATTTGTTTTAAAGATTTACAAATATGACTTAATGAACTTCTGAATAGATTCATGAACACCTGAAATGATTTTGATATGACCCATGACTTCTCTTTATATTTTTTATTATTTCCTTAGACTTTATCCAGCCAAGGTTGCAAAAGTTTTAAATCCAAGGAATATTTCATAAGATTGGTTCTTCCTTACATGGTTCTTTAGGCAAACTGTTAAAAAGAAGCAAAACGTCATGTAAACATGTTTGCGGTAAATACAATATTTTATATACATACTTATTACTTTACGACGATATATTAAATTCTCAGCTAATAATACTCCATTTATCCTCTATTTTCTCAATTCTTGTTCAATTTTTATTTGATATTTTATAAAATAATTTCTAATTTTCTGACATATGTATGTTTTTATTTTTTCAATGCGAAGAAATCAACTAGCACAGATTGTAAGTACGACAATTTATAATTATTTTATTTAAACAAATAGTTAACATTTTTATTAGTATGCCAACAAATATTTGTATTTACTTAACTAATTTTTGAATATGATATTATTATGATATTATGATATTATTATCGCCACCTAAGATGATATCGTTCTATGGTTTATTGGGTAAAAACAAACAACCTTTAAAATTTTGGTAAATGAAAAATAAAAATAATAATAATAATAATAAAATACCTGAAGTTTATAATTCCATTTAAAAATTTTGCCTTAAGAAACTTTTTCCTTAAAAAGAAATACTCCTAAAGTTTATTATTATTTTTTTCCAACATCTAAAAAAATAGTTAATTTTGACAGCTCAATACAAAAAAAAACACACATCCTAGATCATGATTTTTATTGCTATTGGTACATAATTCTGTCTATTTTTTTATTCGGTACCCATTTTACTACGAAAAGTTTATTTTCAAAACTCAATATGAATGTGCAAATTCATGCCACATCCTTAAAATAATTTGGTGTGTAAGTGGCGCTATTATGCTTTAACCGGAAGCTCCTGTAAAAACCGCATCAGAGCGAAATCTTTAACATTTAAAATATGAGCCGATGTGTAAGTTATAAGACTATGGAAGCCAATCGAGAAGGAGCGGTTCAGACAGTTTTACTCGTCGATTTCTGAGATAATAAATTCAAGGGAAAACTGAGAGACCAAAAATCGAAACTGAACAGGTATTGAAGTGTATACCCAGAGCTTCGAAAGAATGAATTTAGAATTAATTCACGTATAAATTTAATTCAGCTTATAAAAATTGAATTTAGCATTCTTTAAAATCATTCCTCAGAAATTAATTCTTAGGCATAATTCTTTAGTCTTAACTTTGTATTGAATTAATTCCTTAGAGAATGAAAATTCAATTTGAATGATTCAATTTTTCTATAATTCCATTCTATTACAAATTGAATGAAAAATATGAAGAATTAATTCCCTATAAAATTTAATTCAATTGAATGATATATTTTTTCTTTCATTCCCTTCTACTACAAATTTAATGACAATATTTTTCTTTAATTCTATTTTTGTATATATTTTGAAAATAAGCATTAAAAGAGTCGACAATCAGTGGTATTTAGCTAAAATCAATACAAAATCAACATGTTACTATCCAGCCTAACTCCACATAAAATAGAAGATGATTGTGCCCAAATAAACGTTGTAAAGAAGTTGCACTTCAGAGTTTTAAAGACAAATTATACTCGTAATACGTTCTCTGTGAGATCTAGGGATAAATCCCATGATTCAGAATAACCTAAGTGCATATAACAGATGCAAATTAGGACACGTTCAACACAACGCTAATAAAAATAATAGATATCTCATACTAAATGTGATGAACGCCCGTATAAATCATTTTTAGAATTATATAAATTTGTTTAAAATCTAAAGAATTAAACAATAAAACTTTAATTCAATCTAGTACAAATTGAATGGTTGAAAAATTGTTTAATTAAATTTGTAATAGTTTGAATTTAAACAAAATTGAATGAAATCAAAAGAATTAATTCATAAATGAATTAATTCCATAATATCAGAAGCTTTAGGAATTAGGCTACAGAATTAATTATGATGAATTTATTTGAAAGAATTAATAATTCTATATGATTTAATTAATTTTTAAAAAGGGAATTAAAGAATTAATTCTTTCGAACCTTTGTGTATACCTATGTTTTAAAGGAAGATAATGTGAAAAGTTATGCAGCGTTAATCTACACAGTTATATAATTTTTCAAAATGAAACACCAATATAAACCTCCAATAGATGCCGATTCAAACTTTCTTTGATTGGACACGTCCATAAAAAAAATCCAGAACTGATGGAAAAAAACTGAAAGCAGATTCGTGTTAAGCATATCAAAATCCAATCAAGTCCAACTATTTCTCTAAAAGGTAGGATTTTTTCACTGACCAATATTATCGTATGCAAAAATTATTTTTAAATACTCTCATATTTTAATGTATTAATTCTTTAGGATTTCTGTTATTATATTTTTTATGGTGATAATCATGTTAATTTCTTATCGTAGTTATTGTTTTTTCATCGTCTACTTAAATATGTATTTAAAATTGTTTTTATTCATTCATTCATTCATTACATTATTTATCTATGTACGCAAACGTATATATACATATATACTAGGGTATCCAATTATTCGAGTTTTCATATTATTCGGTTTATTCGACAAATAATTATTCGAGGTTAAAAGCTGATCGGTTATTAACCGACTATTGGCAAATTATTCGATTAATCGAATAATTTTAGATATACGTGTAATACGTATAAATTACACTAATTATAGCATTTAATCTATTGAATTAGTTACTTAGAAATATAATATAGATCAAATTCTTTCAACTTTTATCACATTTGATAAACTTTTCAACCCATTTGTATTAACAAATTGCATTTTTAGCTAATACTATAAAGTAATCTCCCAGTCCCGCTTTATTTAATGAATTTTACATGTAAGTTTATTTTCTGTGTGAGAATGGTTTTTCGTTAAAAGAGTCAAATTAACATTGGTATATTTTGAGTACATTTTGGAGTCGAAAATTAAAATTTTTATGACTTCTGTAGCTTTGAATTTATTTTACTCAAATCTATGTTTTAAAAATTTCTATTATCTCAAGTTTGAATTCTTATGTAGAAATAATACTATTGCCTTTTCATGTCGCTTTTCATAAAACATTCTATCCAAACAAAAGATAGCACCTAAATAAATCAGTAAGATTCTGAACTTGTGATCCAGAAGTAGTACAAATTCGTATCATTTCCAATGAATTGAATTTTTTGATACCTGAAATTTTTTTTACGTCGCATGAAAATTAGTATTAATTTCTATTAAACCAACACATATCTTTTAATAAAAAAATACTCATATTTTGTTCATTTGTTTCAAACAGTATTTCGAAAATTGGCAACCGAATATCAACGTTCTACAACACAAAAATTAATTAATATATATATATTTTTTTATTGGATACTGTTTGTGTTACTTCTAAAGCCCAAGAAAAAGTACGTCACTAAAATTTATTTTTACAGGGTTGTTACAGACCTCATAAAAATTATGTAATTTATCATAAAAACCAAAAAATTTTCTAATTTATAACTCTAGAAAACTACATTTCGGTTAACCGGTTATTTGACACAAATTATTCGGTTTATTCGTTATTCGAAAATATAAAGTTTTAAATTATTCGGACAGTTAATCGACCAAACTTAACCGGATAACCGAATGAAGATTAATCGATTGAATACCCTAGTATATACATATGTATGTATGAATGTGTATTTGTATCTTACAAGTATTAATTGTTTGTATTTTTGCTTATTTTATTGAAAATGAAAACATTGTGTTTTATTTCAATTCATTTGAACTGTTTAAGACAACAACAACATTATCACCACCAACAACAACAAGAATAACAACAATAAAACTTATGCACCCAATGGGGAGTAGTACATCTCGTAAATTTCTCCTTCAACTTTTCCATTTTAAAGTGAGAAAAAAACGAGATCCTCTTCTTTATATTTTATGGTGTGCCATTGATATTTTTCGAAAATTATTATAATATTCTTTCTTACATTTCATACACATTATAAATTAAAGGGTCATAAATATTAGGAAACATATTATTTGTTCATTCTTATGTATTTATATACTAATTACTAGCTTAACCCGGAGCGCTTTGCTACTCCTTTTGATATCATATTAGATATTAAATATATATGGGGCTACTACTCCCCTCGACCTATTCTTTCTATTACAATTTTCAATAAATTACTACTTCAGATATGCGAAAAGTATAGGGGATACACTCTCCTATCCGTCTTATTTTATTTATCAATTCAATGCACAGTGTACGATTTTCGCATTCTGAGTGATCAAAAGTCTATATTTTTGTAATTAAGAAAGCTATATTGATGAAATTTGGCACAAACCATTTTTTAGGATGGTTTCGTGAAAAAACGGCCGTGATCGGACAACTGCCACGCCTACTTTTCATATAAATCTATGCAATTTTTTGAAGAATGTGCACTTATGGTATATGTTTTTAAAGGATAAATGAAAAATAATATCACTTCTACACAAATCTTAATTAATAAAAATTATTCATCTGATATATACGGCTTTTTAATAGAAACAAAGTTGCGGTTGTTACATTTGACCCATTAGTATTTGGTTGTTATCGTATGCTTCAATTAATGAATCTGATGATACTAATAATCTATAAATTAAATATGTATTGGAATCCCCTCTAAATGTTTTTCTTGCAAAATATTCGCAAAAGTTTTAACAATCCCAATTTCTTTCCTCCTGCTCTTCTTCGGATAATTTACCAATTGGAACAATACATTATTCGATAATATTTTTTTTGTGGAATTAAATTTCATTTAGTGTAGCGAACATATCGAGCCTTAATGACGAAAATCTAGAACTCAAAATCGACAATATTTTTAGCTTACACAGAAAAAAAATTACAAAAGTTATTAAGTAATTGAAAAGTTTTTGTTGTAACACTACTAAAAGTGTTAACAATTTATTTATTTAAAATGGTTGTAAATTATCATATCTACAATTTGTCGTAGTTGATTTTCAACATTTTTAGTTGTTAAAATTTTAATTGATATTTCATATTGGAAAAATTTGTCAAAAATAATAAAATTAAAAAATTATTGTAAATTATTTGAAATTATTCATATGGAAAAAACAAAGACACAACAAGAGCTAATGATTCGAATGAATATATTATTATCAATATCCGTGAAATTAAATCCAAATTTCAGAAATGGTAAGTATTTAAAATATTTTGTTTATCGCCAAAATTTTAAATTAACATTTATTGTTATATTTTTAACAGATTATCTATTTAAGCTTGGACCAATTCTTACAAATTCAATTTTCTTAATTTCTAAATCATCCCTGAATAAAATGGGAAAGGTAACTAAACAATTTCTGTAAAAGCTTCATTTCCAATTAAAAGCACTAATATATATCTAACTATAGAATCGTCCTGCAGAGAAGTCATGGTTCAATAACTATTTGTAGCTACCGCTACTTGAGGAGATCATTTAGAAACAAAATCATTGGCCCCAATAACACACCCAAAGTTCATCTTTATATAGAAGTTTGTTGAAGGTCGCTCTTACATAATTTAATATATATAGTTTTTAACAAAATAAAATAAAATGCAAATAAAATGTATATTCCATTAGTTAAATGGTCAAAAATTCTTTATTTCATAATTATTATATTTTAAATATAAGAAAAATATGAATAAATAATAACAACATAAATGTTTATTAGGACAATCTCATTGTTAAACTATAATTAATTGATATTTAAACATATTTTTATTTAATATTACAATTCGGTTGTTGAAATATATTGTTAAGTGGTAACAATTTTAACCAACAAAAATTTTATTTAAATTTACCAAAATGGTTGTTGGTGCCTTTTTAATTAATAAAATTATTGTATTGACAAATTTGGTAATTAATAACACAATTGACTTGTCGTAATTTTTTTCTGTGTAAGAAATTTTATCGTAAATGATATTCTTTTCGCTAACATTCATCTTGAATTTTATTAACCATTTTGTTTAGAAATGATTTTATTGACTCAATATAAACATTTGTAATTAAATTGTACTAATATTTCTAAAAATAAACTTCAAAATACGAAAACTTTTCATGTTCTTTGGTGCATGCAACCAAATGTCAAACATTTTTTGTCGAGAAATACGTTGACATATGATCAGTAATTGCTTTGCGAATTGAGAAGGAGCAAAATTTTATTACTGATTTTGGAAGACCACCTATCACAAATTACAAAAGTGCCATTTAGATAAAGGGACTTTGTGGGACTTTTTAGTTTTTGTCCAATAAAAATTAATAAAAAAACAAAAAAAGAAATGCCGATAAAAGTTGACGAAAAAATCTCCAAGATTTTTTGTTAATAACCTTCTTCAAATTATTGTTATTTTATACTATATATAATACAACAATCTTTAAAACAAAAAATATTCATAAAAATCCTGCTTAAGATAAAAAAGTTACAACTGTTCAAAATTAAACTTCTCACCAAAAAAATATTTTGTATTAAATTTATCTTCAACAATAGTCCTGTTCAAGGTTCCGTTATTTAATAACGGTTAACATTTTTTTAATATTTTCTTCATTTTTCAGTTACTTGGAAGGTTTCTAACGAAAATAACTAAATTTTTTTTCAAAACGCCAAAAAAATTTTTGGGGGTTTTGATCAGCTAATTGTCAAAATCACACACTGTGCTATGTGATAAGAATGTAGTACCTACAAAATTTGAGGTCTTTCCTTATAATAGTTCTTTAAGAATAGCTGCTTTGAATGAGTGGGCTTGCCTATATACAGTAAAGTGCCTCAAGAAAAAAAGTTGCAAATGTACCCCTCTAGAAATGAAGATTAGTATGTTTTTATACGATTCCCAAAATATTACATCTGAAATTAGAAAATTAACTTCAAATTATAACAGAGGTATACTACGACCTTCAACATTCATTTAAATAATTATTATGTCTCTTTTCAGTCGCGGAATATTAAGATTTTATTAACATTTTTGATCACATTTTCATTGTTCAAACATATATTTCGGAAATTTTTCAAAATATATTAGGTTTTAATGCACCATAGGAATTGCCTATCATGCTACTACCGAAGATTACACGTAATTAACCCATTAAGAGCTAGAGGGTCAATTTTATGCATTTAGTTCCCAAAAGCTTAAATTTGCAATTTTTGCAAATAAATCGCATGGAAGTACTTATTACTCTTAAATATTGATAAATTTATGAAAAACATAATAATACATTTTGGTTATTATTACATACCTCTGTCAAATAATTATATGTGCAATATTTGTTTTCTGATTTTTATATATTCCAAGAGTGATATACATTTCTTTGGTTTACAATTTTTTTCATTCTTACCTAATGTCCCTATTTGCAAAATTTTAGGTTCCTCTTGGCATTGTATTTAAAGTACCGTTAAAATAAACATATCATTCTCTAAATTTTAATAGAAAATAATTATATGTGCAAATTGAAATTTTTACTCAACAGACTGACATGAAGTCCACAGTTTGAACCGTTTAACCAATTAAAGTTAAAATTAAAGTTATTTGGGGAATATTTAAAATGATTAGACCTAAAATACCAAAATTTTTTCATTAATTTTTTTTATTTATATCCAAAATATGTCACCAGGTCATGAACTGTCAGTTGAAGTGCTGAAATCATTAAAGACGACAGTTTATGTAAAATTCCAAAAAATTGTGTATACAGAAAATGTTTATCATAATACTGTTGAAAATTTTTAAAAAATCTGAGAAATTGCTATCATTCTAGGAGCGGTAACCCATAATCAATTGCTGATAAGCGGGGCTTAAGGACATTTTTCGAAGAAAAACAACATGTGTTACAGAAAAATAACGGCCAAATGAACGGGTTTTAATAATTAGACGTGAGCATAAAATAATAAAAGAGGTTTTAGATTAAAATTATGACCTTTGGGTGGCAAAAACATAACTAATAGAGCGGTACAAAAATCCACACGCAGGATTTTATGATAAATATAATTTTTTGGTTAAAAACTTTAATTACACCATGAGTTCATCTGCATAAGGGATGAAAAATATTATATTTAAATTATCCAAGTGTTTCCAAAAATATTACATGGGTATTCGACGTCTACAAAAGACATGCTTGAAGCGTAATCATAGTGTCGAATCGCACATAATATAAGTCAATTTTAGTTCTAGATAGAAGTTGAAAATATTTATTGGACGTAGCTAAATTAGTTCACAGCACAACATAAATTTACTGGACAAAAAATCCAATAGCTTCGTTGATGAATTTCCTACAAAAATTAGATTTTTCAGTAAATTAATGTGACGATGTTACTATATCGGGCCTCAAAATCGGTTTTTAAGTCACAAAATATTATATTTCTGCAGCGACCAGTAATGATCCTCAGACCTTCATGACATAAGGATTTCCAAAGAATACTGTATGCTGAGATATATTTAGATTCAGAGCTATATGACAATATCAAATGTTTCAAATTGATTTTGTATAAGTATACTACAGTTTTGACCTATATATATGTAAAGGAAAAAGGACGAATCTGTATAACGAAGGATGCATCTGGTAACGTTATATTAGGACAACACAATTCCTTAACAACTTTCATGAATATTGAAAATTAACTTTATTTAAATAAAGGATTTTAATAAAATTCTTGTCGTGCACATATAATTATTTTCTATGAACAATTTTAAAATCAATTAAATTTTGCCACAAAATACACATAAGAAATAAATTTTTCATTTGACTTATAAAGCTCTAATAAACATTAAAAATATAAAAAAGATTTGAATTTGAAAATCCTATTTTTGAAGAAAATAATTTACTTTATAGGTATGCACATATAATTATTTGACTGGGGTATAATGTGTAATTTCCATTTATAACATAAAACTGTATAGTGTAGGTAAATAGAAAATGTAGTTATTAAAATAAAATGTTTAATGGCAAAGGGTTTAAATTTTTATTTAAAATTTTTTACAAGCGACTTTTACGCGAATACAAAAATACTAAGGAAAAAAGAAGACATTGTTTTTAATGATTTTTCTGTTGAATTTACATACATAATTTTATGAGTGTATGGTAGCACGAAATGTCCTAATCCCGATAAATGTCAGAAGGTTAATATTGGCTACCAGAAGAGAAAGTAGTTTCATTTCTTTTTATTTCATGATTATTTCTGTGTTTCTAATTTATTTTATTAATTTACTTATTTTTTTTATTTTGTAGAATTTTTTTATGCAACTGAATTATTCGATTGCTCTTTCCAATATTTGGTAATAAAACAAATGTCGCTGAATTAAATTCGTTTGTAATATTCAATTAAGTTTAGTAGGGAATCAAACCTTTTACACAAAAATTTTTCCATTCGAAGAACCTTAAACCCAATAATCCCAATAATGTTTTTACCATACTAAACAAAGAAAAATCCTTACGATTTTAGTTTTTTAATAATTATAATACAATTTCTGTTGATATTATTAAAATTTAATAAAAAATACCGAATTCCAAAGAATCTATTTTCTGTGTGTAGATATACGAAAACTAATATTGGTTTTGTATAGAGTATACTCTTTCCACCAGACCTGTCCGCCCTGTTTTTATTTTATAAATGCAATATGTTAAGAAAATATTTCTCACAAAATTTGAGGGTTCTCACTGTAATAGATATTTTTATATACTACACAGGGAAAATAGATTGGTTGTCACAACCGAATTTTTCGCCAATCGAATTTTGTCGGTTGCACGTACTATCTAATAATTCGATTGGGAGTACTGAATATTACGGCAGGTACAACTGAACTACAAATGGTAATTCGGTTACGATAATAGTAATATTCTACAAATTATAGATATGAATATTAGAGCGCCCAAAGAAATTTTATTATTATTGTTTTTTTTTTTTTATAATACGTCTTTTATATCTGTATATTGGAAATAGAAAAAATGTAAATTAAAATAAATTTTTTAAGCAAATGCAAACCACAGTGCTTTCCAGAATAACTTACATATTTAAGCCTCGTAAAGAATATTGCTAATAAGAATTTGTATAAATATACTTCTAATAAACAAATGAACGAATTTAAGGTATACAAATATTTGTTTTGGAATGATGTTGCTTCGAAAGCATAAATTTTTCAATATATTGACAAAACTAGCTACATACACTCCCCGAATTATTTATAAGACCAAAATAGTTTTTTTTTATTTCTATGGAACTACAAGTGCAATCCCAGAAAAATTTGGCACACATATGAAGACAAGTAAGGCAGTTTTTTATATGTAAAAAAAAGTTGGTTCCGTTACTCCTGTGGAAAAATAACGGGACTTTTACTTGAGCTTCGAACGAAATAATTATAAGACCAAATATGACGAAGTATTTTAAATATTTAAAAAAATGGAATATGTTTTCAAAATTTTTAAATTTTTTGTTCGTATTATTAATAAAGGCTGTATAGATTTAGACCAGAGTTCATTTTTGGTACAGTGGGACAAATCAATTTTTATGAAATAATCAATAAAAAGCAAAAAATAAGCCTAAAGGCTCAATTAAATTATATTTTTGTTTATATATAAAAAAAATTCTGGAGAAGAAATGGTGTTTATTATTGTTTTTGTAATTTTGGACTAGACTAAGATCAAAATATGTAAAATTAATTTAATTGTCTACGTAAAAAATGTATTTGTAGCCCAAAATGTTTGAGATATGGAATGTCTTGCTGATAATAAATCAGAAAATATTAATCATAATTCAATACGCCTTGGCCAATTTGGTAATCGTAAGATAGTTTATAATTATTAATAGCTAATTTGATTCTACAAATATAGTAAACTCATTTTAGTAGTTCTAAAAACAGGCGCAATTTAATGAATTCCATAGTAGGAATTATACCTCTGTCAAATAATTATATGTGCAATATTTGTTTTCTGGTTTTTATATATTCCAAGAGTGAAATACATTTCTTTGGTTTACAATTTTTTTCATTCTTACCTAATGTCCCTATTTGCAAAATTTTAGGTTCCTCTTGGCATTGTATTTAAAGTACCGTTAAAATAAACATATCATTCTCTAAATTTTAATAGAAAATAATTATATGTGCAAATTGAAATTTTTACTCAACAGACTGACATGAAGTCCACATTTTGAACCGTTTAACCAATTAAAGTTAAAATTAAAGTTATTTGGTGAATATTTAAAATGATTAGACCTAAAATACCCAAATTTTTTCATTATTTTTTTTTTATTTATATCCAAAATATGTCACCAGGTCATGAACTGTCAGTTGAAGTGCTGAAATCATTAAAGTAAGACGACAGTTTATGTAAAATTCCAAAAAATGGTGTATACGGAAAATGTTTATCATAATACTGTTGAAAATTTTTAAAAAATCTGAGAAATTGCTATCATTCTAGGAGCGGTAACCCATAATCAATTGCTGATTAGCGGGGCTTAAGGACATTTTTCGAAGAAAAACAACTTGTGCTACAGAAAAATAACGGCCAAATGAACGGGTTTTAATAATTGGACGTGAGCATAAAATAATAAAAGAGGTTTTAGATTAAAATTATGACCTTTGGATGGCAAAAGCATAACTAATAGAGCGGTACAAAAATCCACACGCAGGATTTTATGATAAATATAATTTTTTGGTTAAAAACTTTAATTATACCATGAGTTCATGTGCATAAGGGATGAAAAATATTATATTTAAATCAAAAAAAAATAGTGTTTATCAAAAATATTACATTGGTATTCGACGTCTACAAATGACATGCTTGAAGCGTAATCATAGCGTCGAATCGCACATAATATAAGTCAATTTTAGTTCTAGATAGAAGTTGAAAATATTTATTGGACGTAGCTAAATTAATTCACAGCACAACATAAATTTACTGGACAAAAAATCCAATAGCTTCGTTGATGAATTTCCTACAAAAATTAGATTTTTCAGTAAATTAATGTGACGATGTTACTATATCGGGCCTCAAAATCGGTTTTTAAGTCACAAAATATTATATTTCTGCAGCGACCAGTAATGATCCTCAGACCTTCATGACATAAGGATTTCCAAAGAATACTGTATGCTGAGATATATTTAGATTCAGAGCTATATGACAATATCAAATGTTTCAAATTGATTTTGTATAAGTATACTACAGTTTTGACCTATATATATGTAAAGGAAAAAGGACGAATCTGTATAACGAAGGATGCATCTGGTAACGTTATATTAGGACAACATAACTCCTTAACAACTTTCATGAATATTGAAAATTAACTTTATTTAAATAAAGGATTTTAATAAAATTCTTGTCGTGCACATATAATTATTTTCTATGAACAATTTTAAAATCAATTAAATTTGCCACAAAATACACATAAGAAATAAATAAAAAACTAATAAAGCTCTAATAAACATTAAAAATATAAAAAAGATTTGAATTTGAAAATCCTATTTTTGAAGAAAATAAATTACTTTATAGGTATGCACATATAATTATTTGACTGGGGTACTTATTGTTATTGGATTTTTATCTCAATTATATTCCATTGAATACCCTTGATTGTTAGTATTTACGCAATTTTTGATAGAAAAATTAAAAATTGGATACAATTTATTTCAAAATAACCATAAATGAAGGCTAGATATTGTATTCCAAAGCTATTAAAGCAATAAAAAAAATATTTTTACAAGATATATTTACTAAATATCTTTAGTATAGTTAGTAATTATTATAAATTAGCTTACAACTGACATTCTGGACAATTTTTTTTAAGACATGAAAAATATTTTCTGATTTATTCTTAACAAGACATTCTATATCTCAAAAACATAAGGCTATATATAGATATTTTAAGTAGAAAATACATTTGTTTTATATATTATGATACAAATCTAGTCCAAAATTACAAGAACAGCAATCAACAGCACTTTCACCATAATCTTTTTTAATATAAAAAGAAAAAATAACTTAATTGTCCCCAGAGCTTCGAAAGAATGAATTCTATTTAGAATTAATTCACGTATAAATTTAATTCAGCTTATAAAAATTTAATTTAGCATTCGTTAAAATCATTCCTTAGAAAATAATTCTTAGGCTTAATTCTTTACATACCCAGCAAAAAACGATGAAGTTCTTCCAAAAAAAGAACATTTTCACAACTTCAAAAGTGGAACAAAGTGCATATTTTAAACTTTTTTGGAAGTTCTTAATAATTACTTCCAAAAAAGTGAAAATAAATGAATTTTTAGTGGGGAAAAATAGTAATAATTTCTAACAAAATTGAAATTTTACAAATTTTAAAGCATTTTTATTATTATTTAACAGGGCAAAAACATAATTTTTATTAGAAAATTGTATAAACATAGTTTTAAGAGAAGTGCTTCAAAAGCAGTGAACAAGAAGTATAAAAGAATAACATCCTACCAATGACAACCATAGGTTAAAAAAATTTTCTGCAGCTTTTTTTCACCACTAAGTACTTCCTTCCAATGACAACACAATGTTAAAATCATGACTTTTTCAGTTCTTTTTTTGCTGGGTAGTTGCACAAAAGAGTAATAACAAATTATTAAATATAATTCATCACAATTCTATTCGCAGATTTTCATCTTTTAATGCGGGATACATCCACAAATAGTAATATAATTAAATTTTTTGGCTTTTTGTTGATGAATATGAAAATAATTTAAAATTATTTTAGATTCTGTTTTATTTTCAATACCAAAAGTAGCAACTTTGTTCGTTCAATTTAAATTTCAACATACAAACAAGGAATGTCAAAAATAAAATAAAACAAGCGCCAATGTTATATTCGGCCCGGCCGAATAATCTATATACCCACCATCAACTTTTTAAAATTTTTCGTTATATGTGAGAGGGCGGTAAATTGGGCTGTAAAGTGGGCGGACCACGCCCATTTTTTGTTTCCAAGTTTACATATGTCCTTGAACTATTTGAACACAATTTCGATGATCCCCGAACTATGCGTACAAAATTTCGTTGTCGTATATGCTTTTGTTGAAATATCAGCAGAAAAGTATAAAACGGACACCCTGTGTTTCTAGTTTTTAGCCCATAACTTGTTTATTAACCGATTTTGCCCATTTTCAATCCCAAACAAACCTTATATAAGACAAATATTTGTGCCAAATTTCGTCCCCCTACGGACGGACGGACATAGCTAGATCGACTCAGAATCTAAATATCATGTGCTAGTGGGAAAATGTGTCGCGTGTATAATTTTCCTTAAATTTTAAGAAAAAAATTTGTTTATTTTGTGTTGTTTCTCTTTCTCTCACAAGTGTGCTGAATTTACACAGAACTTGTATGTGAGGAGAGAGAAATGTTGTTGTTGTACGAAATTGACACATTTTCTATTCTTAGTATTCTTTGAACTAACTGGTTATAGTTACCAATTTGAAATTTTAAAATTTCGGTTGTCTTAGTCAAATTATTTAAAAATGCTCATATTGGTTTGACTAATTGAATTTACACTTGAAGTAATCCCAAATCAATCACAATAACCATTAAATTATTACAAGTAAACAATGTGGCGATATTTATAATTTGTTAATAATTGTAATTAAATATTGGCTACCCGGTCCGAACTATGGTATTTTTATTTCATGTATACAACCTGATAAGAAAACAATTCCCACAAATTTGAGGACTCTCACTATAATAGTTCTTTAGATATACCACTAAGAATATTTTCTTTATATGGGGGGGGTACCATTTCCCCAGGTCCTACACATCCTATTTGCATCTGAACTTCTGGAGGTTGTTGAGAAAGTTATTCAAACAAAATCTTAAAACTTTTTCTATTATAGTTTCTAAGATATACGATATTTAATATGTTCGTTATATGGGGGTATCATTTTACCTGGTCCTATCCGTTCTATTTTCATTTTAATTTTGGGGGTTGATGAGAAAGATATTCCCACAAAGTTTTAAGACTTTTGCTTCAACAGTATTTAAGTTATCTGATAATTAGTATTTTCTTTGTATTAAGGGCTATCACTCCACCTTAGGATTTTAACTGTAATAGTTCTGGAGATATGTTATAATAAATACTTCTTTTGTATGGGAGCTATCATTTCCCCGATCTTATCGAAAAAACAAACACAGTTTCATCTTTATATAACTATATAGTAGGGTGATCGACTCGGTTTTCCAAACTCTTTCAAAACCGTTTTTTTTTCGGTTAATGTGCTGTCGGTTTTTTCAAAATGTTCATTTTTCGAATGTCGAATAGACCGGTTTTTTTTTTTGAACACAAAAAACCGGTTTTAAAAATAGCTTTTATTTCAATAAACATGCACTAAATACTGATGTTTGAATAGAAATTTAGACATTTTTTTTTTTTAATTTATAGTCAGATTTTTTTTTATTTAAAAATATAGTTTAAGGTTAAATTGAAATTCTATAAGATTAAACAAAAAATTTGTGATAATTATACTGAATATAATTTGTATTATCTCTTGTAACAGCTCTAATATGTTTACAGCAAATTTTAATATTTTTATGTTTTTTTTTATCTAATATTTTTTTAATTTTTTAAGAAGTTGTATTCAATAAATTTACATGCAGAATCGTTTCTATAAAATTGATACAGTTTTTTCTCATATTAAGCCATGATTTCTGTTTATTTTTCTTAAATGTTTAATAGTTATTTCCAAAAATAATTATATTCAGTAAATTTTAACTTGAATATTAAAAGATTATCTTTTTAGTAAAAATATAAATTTATACAAAAAACCGGTTTCGAATTATTCGAAAACCGGTTTCTCCAAAAAGTCGAATAATTGATCACCCTTCTATATAGATGTACATAAGCTCCTATATAATATATTTATATGAAAGTTAATTACACAGAGTTACAAAATGCTCTGCGGCACGAAGTTTCTCAGTCAATTCGAATACACGGTATTAATAAGTACTGAGCCTCTAATTCACTTCATTCATAGAGATAAATTAAAATCAACGCCTATGTTTTGATTTTTAGTTTTTTTTTTTTTACTTTAGGTTTTTCAGGTCATGGTCTGAAAAAATTTGTTATTTCTACTAGATGTTATTTTCCACAATCTTACGAGTTCAAAGATACCAAACTCTTATAGCGTTTGTGCACTGTAAACAATTTTCGGCGTAAGGAGTGCGTACGAAAAAATCTTAACATATATAATATTCAATAACCTGGAAAGTTTTCATTCTTTCTTTATTTAATTGATAATTTATTACAGATCATAAAAAAATATAACTTTTGTAGTTTTAACCATTACTTATGATCTTGTAGACCATTTTTGGTAACCCTTCCGTTAGGGATTTGATAGTCGCTTCAGTCACTTTTTTGGAACAGTGTGCACATATTCTTTTAAAATCTTCGGTATTTCGGACATCTTTTTTGTGCTCTTCAATTCACTTTTCACAAGAGCTCAATATCTCTCCACTGGTCTAAGCTATGGACAATTTGGAAAATTGACCTCTCTTGGTACAAAAACTATGTTATTGATTTGGTGCCACTTCAGAGCTTTCTTACCGTACTGACATGATACCAAATCGGGTCAAAAATGTGTGGACACTTTGTGCTTTCTTAAGAAAAGAAGAAGTCTTTTTTGCAAATATTCCTTTATGCATATTTTGGTATTTATAGATCCGAATGTATCAAATGAATTTCCTGCAAAAAGATTGTCATACCATGAATTTTGTAATAAATTTTTGCTGCTTTTGGGTCTTAAACTTATCTTTAACATTGCCTCGAGCATTAACAATATTAAAGTTTTGACACAGAAGCTGCGAAAATTCTGCCAGCACATACGTTTCTTCGTCAATTAAACAACTTGAGTATTTTTGTATGAAATTTGGTTTTAATTTCCGTGTCCTATTCTTGGCTTCTAATTTTTTGCCAGCATTCCTGTTTGGAACTTTTTAGACTTTATATGTTTTCAACTCTGCATTAGCTTTAAATTTTCGCACCATATAGTAAAAAAAATGAACTAACTGGGCTGCTTTTCTACCATATGTGTTTGGAGTTCCTTTCAATATTTTTTCAATTTTCTGGCCTTCCCAAAATAATGTGGACCTTTTTTCTTTCCTAACCGGGTTTTTTTTATCAATGGTCAAATTCTCCTGATATTGTTTAATAACATTAGAAACAGTTTGACAGCAGAAATTTAATTCTGTGGTCAATTATTTGTAGGACCTACTTGGATTTTTTTTTTTTAATTTTTTTAATAATTTGTAGCACGTACATCGTTTTCGTCACTCATTTTGATCAAAATCACGAGAAATCAACATGGTTGTTATTAAAAATAATAACTGAAGTATTTTTCCATGATAACTAGACAAAAAAAATGTTTAATATTGATTCCGAAAAAAGTTATGAATCAAAACCTGTGTTAAGATTTTTTCGATCGCACTCTTTATTTGTAAGGTTTATTTTTCGTGAAGAAGAGCGATCATGTATATTATTATATTCAATTGTTAATTTCAAATGAAAAATGTCTCCATTTCTTTAAGTATCTTCCCCACTCTGCGGTAGGTTCATTACATCATTAAAATCTTCTTTTATTAAGCGTCAAAACATCTTCTTTAAGTAATTATGAAATGATCAACAAAATAGTGGATTTTATTTAAAGAATAAGGGAACGATATTTAGGCAAAAGATCACAACCACCACAACGAATTAAAAAAAACAATTCTAAATACTCGTATCAAACATAATTTTGTATACAACTCAAACCCGCCGTAATAAAACAATGGAAAAAATATACAATAAAGAAAACACACAGACAGCTACTTAATCCATCTTTCAATAACAATTGCTGAATTGTTTTTAAAATCATGTAAGTATCTTAAATAGGCTGAGAGTATCTAAACAAAAAACCCAGCTCACAAATGACTAGCGGGTATAACTCGACTTGGAAAATTTATATTTGCAACTGTTAAACAATTTGGTACTTTTGTATTGTTCTCGTGAGATTTACTCTGCTCTATTTTATTTTATTTTAAAAGATACAAAATCTCTTGAATATGGGGTTGCCGTTATATGGCCCAAAGCAAAAACAATTTACAATATCCAGGATAAAAAACACACCAATAACTATAATAAAAAAAATGAGCAAATGATAAAAAATATATGTGCAGCTACTGTTGAGTTCTATATGTAGCAGGACGAATAAGTAGACAGACAATTGAATCGTTTAAATACCCAACGGCTGATAACTTAATCGTTTACTGTTACATTAACTGTTTGAATGGTTTGTGTAAACGTGTACCTTTTTTAATTTTTCAATTTCGCATCGAAATAGTGTTTGTGTGCGTGTGTGGGATTCCTTTTTGTTTTCAGTTTTCATAAGGATTTTTGCAAAAACACCACATTTATTGGAATATCATTTCGCTTTGTTTTCATTGTCATTGAATGTTTTCTCTTGCAATTTATTTGAGTTGAATTAAGGTATTGAATTGTTTTCTTGTTTTCCCATGAAATTGCGTTAAATTGCAAACAAAAATAATGAAATTGTGCATAAGACAAAATCAATTTTTATAAAATTCTTGTACATTTTTGCACTATTCTCTCTGGGGGAGTCCTGTCAATCAAACAGGGATTTTTATTTTCTTATTTGTTTGTCGTTCATAAAGTGAGAATAAGAAATTATGTAATCAACACCTGTTAGGAATCCTTATTGTTATAGCGATTTAATTGAAAAGAGATTAATTTTATATTTTCATTATAAACATTTCTGTGTTTGGATTATTAATTTTTCATTTACCTCATTCTTTTATGGGGCAAAAGCCTTAAGAAATTTTGGGAATAGCAAATGATAAAACAGCTGTTGTTTTATAAAACTTAATGTCTTTTTTGTCTAGTTGCTAGCAAAGTTTTCCATTGACAATTATTTAATAATTTTGATATTTAAAAGTTTTTATGATAACTTCCCAATGGAATATTACCAGCGTAATTACGATCATCGATACCATATAAGAGATTAAAAGTTTGAAAGATAGGTTGTCTTATTTTCTCCTATCATTCAAAATTTTGTGAAGCTCATCCTAGTTAAATCGAAAGTCTTGCTACTATTAACCCATACACACTGGTAAAAAATCTAATTTTTCTGGAATAAATTCAAAAATATTATTTTCTTTAAAATTTAAGGATAATATTTATTAAAACCTGTTTTAAGAATTTTTACTTAAACCTCAAAAATACATATTTTAACTATTGTAGATATATTTTTTAAATACGATATTTACTTCATTGCTTTTGGTTTTATTTGAATTATTTTGCAAGTTTTAACCCATTAATGCCCACTGTTACGTATATGTAACGCGACAATGCCTAAGTTTAAAACTGTATTGTCAAAAAACGGAATAATATAAACTTAAATTTTGTTATGGATTGTGTAATTTAATATTCGTCCTGCATCCTCAAATGTTTTTCTTTCACTTTCTCTCCTGTTATTGTGACAATAAGTGATTTTGTAAAGTTCATTATTTGAAAGCTTGCAAGAACTCGATTTTAACGGCAGGAGGTTTGCAAAAAGGCTTATTATTTACGTTCAACATATTTTAACGAAAATTTTTTTTGTATACTAAAAGAAAACATATCAAATTTGTTTATTTTATTGTTTAAAAATATATAAGGCGTTTCCGATAAAAATTAGAAAGTATATGTAACACTGGGTCATTCTCAGTACTTTTTGGCCCCTTCTATTTTCAATACAAAAAGTACTAAATGACAAAATTTTTTTAAATTAAATATATTATTTTAGCAGTAAACATGATAAATAGCTTAAACAAGTGATTATAGCACCTTTCTCGTTTATTTTTAGCAGTTTGATAAATATTGTGGGTATTAATAAGTAGGGGGCCTAAGGAAAATTTCGCCTTAGGCACTATACACGCATTCAGTCAGATTTATTTTTGAATATCTTTATGCTTGTGCCACATATCTGTATGAAAAAGCAGATCATGAGGACGACGCGATCCTGGATCAAGCAGAGGAGGGCATTTCCGGTAACCGGAAGTAGTCACTTCGTTCCATATATGAATTTAGAAATAAAATTAAATGATGAATTAGTATAAATATTGTAAAACTTCTTTAATATATAAATTTAATTGTGCCTTTTTTCAAAAAATTTTAAATTTTTTAGGTTTTGCTTATATAGCTCATGAGATTTATATAGAAAATACAAGGTCCAAAAATTATTGAGTAATGCCAGTCGTATTAACAATGTCCGTTAAAACTTATAATCAAAATACAGGTTGAAATGTTGAACATAAATTAACGAAAATTGATACACAGGTTTCTTATAGTCTAAGGACGAAGCATGTTGAAATTGGTTATGATCGGTTCATTATTTCACCTAGGCTCCAGAAAAATAACCTCCCGGAAAAAGGGTTTAACGATCATAAATCCCTTTAATGCAGCAAGCATTTTAGCACATGAAAGTTCCATATATATGTTTAAATCTGTGTGCCGAATTTCATGAAGATCAGTCTCTAATTGACAACAGCTACCTTATAAATTCATATAAATGTTAGTATCGACGTAATAATCTTATTCGTATATTTAATTTTACATTTAATACAAGTATCGGTCCACAATTCTACAGATCTAGAAAAAAGTAGACCACTCCACGAATTTTGCTGCACACAATGGTGTGGGGTTGTCGGGCTTGACCGACTATATCTTTTTTTCTCGTTCTTGATGGGTTAATGGTTATTTTTAAAAATAATTATGTTTAATAAATTTTAACTTGAACGTTATAAGATTTATTGATTTTTGTTTAAGAAATGTAGTCTTTTGATAGAAATAATAATTTCTTCAAAAAAAAAACGATTAACCGTTTTTTTCTGAATTCAAAAAAGTGCAACCGTTTTTTTATTTTGTTTTGCTTTTTGTTTTTTTCTTTTTGACATTAATGAAACAAATTAACCAACAAAAATGGCTGTTGCCTTGTTGTATTTGTTGTAGCGATACTGTTACCTGGTATTATTGTACCATGGTTAATATATTAAGTTGTGTAAAACAGAGTTGATTGATTTCACAAAAATAAACATTGAGGTATATTATCCAATAAAGATATAAATTGTAAATTTTCAAAATCTCCAAATATTTCTAAATTAAAATCGATCAATAAGTCTTGGACCAATTTAAACAGGGGCGAGTTTGTAAAGTTTTGTCCGGTTTTTATCAATAAGTAAAAAAAATGCATTATCGGAATTTCAAGATTTTTTTAAAATTTTTAGCTTTGACGCTTATTACAAAAATACGTAATTTATTAACTACCCTTTTTTATAACAAAAATTTAATTTTAAAATTCAATTAATCGCCACTTTTGACACTTTTTACCCCAACATGAACTGTACCGAGTTCGAAAACGGGAATGGAAATGCGCTTGTGTGATCTCAATCATCTGAACTATTATACGCAAGACTGGCATACCATCTTTGATGAAGGCGACTACCGATTACACTAGTCGGCAAAAAAAAATCGTTCCCCTTCAAAAAAAAAAAAAAGTAAAAAAATAATAAATATGTGGAATTTGACATGCTAAACACAAATCTGCTTTTAGTGTTATCCCATCAGCTCAAAATTTTTTTTTATGGACTCGAGTATACTTCACTACAACTCGAGAACCGTATGCCGTCAAACCGTATAATATCAAATTTTTATCCGCTCAATAGTTTAGGAGTTATTTCGAAATAAGTGAAACAAAAATGTTTCACTTTATCATATTTATCTCAAAGCTTGTAAGACTACGAGTAAAATAATCTATGTAATACACAGTTAAGTGAAAATACTCAAGTGGAGATATATTGGTGGGCTAAAAAAAAAAATTGTTTTCGTCTAAAATAAAAAACAGTTGGATTAGATGGAACTTAACGTGCTAAACAAGAATCTGCTTTCACTTTTTTTCTATCACGTATTATTTTTTATGGGCATTAGGATTAGGATTCTGTTTATAGAAAATGAAAATTCCGTTTTTTGCGATTGCCCAGCTATACAAAAGCACAAGCTGAAATTTCTCAGTAGACAAATTTTTCATGGAAAAAAATCCAAAGTCGAACGACTGGTAAATCTACTAAAGTTTGTCAGCAGCACTGGTTGGTTTCAACGTGGACTAAGTGAACTGTAAAGTCGTCCATAATAGGTCGACGGTATCTATTTTTAAAACTGTCTATATTTTTTTTTCGAATATCTTTCTAAATCATTATACAGATTTCAGAATATTATAATGATCCAAATGACTTACGAGTACACTAACAATAACGGGTGACTCTTGTAATCTAAACATAGATATATTGTATTACATACACTGTGTAATTTTTCAAATGATTTCACATTGTTAAAGAATAACAAATATGTACATTAGGGCTATAACTTTTTCACATTTTTTGCAAATATCAATATGGCCCTAGCATAGTCAATTAGGATATTAAAAATTAAAACAAGCGCGAATGTTATGTTCGGCTCGGCCGAATTTAAATACCCACCATCAACTTTTTCAAATTTTACGTTATTTCCGAGTTCACATTGGTCCTTGAACTATTTGAACACAATTTCTTTGAAGTTTTACCTTATATGGGAGGTGGGCGGTAAAGTGGGCGGACCAGGCCCATTTTTGGTTTCCAAGTTTATATCGATCCTCAAACTATTTATACAAAATTTCGTTGTCGTACATGCTTTTGTTTAAGAAACATCAGCAGAAAAGTATAAAATGAACACCCTGTGTTTCTAGTTTTTAGCCCATAACTTTTTTGTTTATTAACAGATTTTCAATCCCAAACAAACCTTATATAAGATAAATATTTGTGCCAAATATTCGTCCCCCTACGTTGTCCCGTTCGAGCCATATCCTGCTTTTAACAGACGGACGGACATAGCTAGATCGACTCAGAATCTAACCAGGACCCAGAAAATATATAATTTGTGGGGTCTTAAATGATTCCTTCGACATGTTACACACGGAATGACAAAATCAATATACCCCACATCTTTTTGAGTGTAGGCCCAGAATACCGGAGACAGCGATATTTCCATTTTCAGAGCGACGCTTATCATTCTCTTCAATTTTCTCTCACATACACTCAATAGGGTTGCCTAGTTTTTTTTTTAGTGTCGCTGTCTCCCGTATTCTGAGCCTACACTGATGGTGGGTATAAAAATGGTATTACTTTTTCGCGGTTGTCAAAAAAGTTCACCCACAAAACACGGTAAAGTTTGAAAATCAATAATCCCAATGTAACAGCAAAGCAACATATGCACACAACGTGGTATTAAAGTAGTACTGAACATTTATCCATTATGCCAAACTATGTCCACGTTAAATTTGAATTTTATGTCTTTTAATAATTAAAAACTAAATTATTCACTTTAGTATTTTACTTTAAAAATAAAACATTTAAAATTGTTTATTTAAAATATATGTGCTTTTTTTGGGGAGATTTTATAAAATCGTTTTTGTGGGTGAAGTTTTTATTCCAAAATGACCTGAAGAAATTGTTTTCATAAATAACACAACATTCGCCATCGCGTGGTGCTAGAGCCAAAATTTAGTTATATCCCTAATCTACATATTACTATTAAAGTTTATTACTTAACTACTTATTAGTGCTTTTTATAAATAATAATTTCAATACATTTTTTCTAAGAACAAATAGTATAAAAATTAATATACTTTCAATAAAATTCATAGTAACTATTAAAATTTCAATAAATTTATAGTCCTTCAATAAATACATAATAATCCAATGAGGTCCCATTAAAACAAATAATCTCAAGCAAATTATTGTACTAAATAAAAAGAAAATAAAAAAATATAAAATTTATGTTAAAGAAAGAAATCATTAATAATTTCATTACTTTTCTTGTAGATATTGTTGATTATGTACCGTGACCGCAGATTTCCATCGAATTCTAAAAATTTTCCAAGACACACAACAGAATATTAGAAAATTTATCACTAAAATCGACATAACAGCAGGTGCAAAATATATATCCAAATATAAAATACTATAAGCTGAAATAAATTAAAAAAGTAATTATACATTTTAAAGTACTTACACGTGTATATTAAAGCTACATAAACATACTTAACATTACACAGGACTGTGATTGCTGATATTTGTTACAATAATCGTAAATAGTGGAGTAATTTCTTAAAACAGCTGGTGCAGTAGTTAACGCACCCATGATCCAGGCGTAAATTGAATAAAGCATAAAACGTTTCTTCTTTTCGGAAGCATCTAGCTCCCCACTAGAATCGCTAAAGTTTTTCCAGGCATCAAAACCTAATATATTGAGCCAATATACGATAGCCATATTAAGATAAAAATGAGTAAATCCTATAAGATATGATAAAATTTTATTGTTTTGAAATCATTTTTATTTTTTAAATTTCTTTAAAACAAAAATAAAATAAGAACAAATACATACCTATTAAAATATAAATTAAATTTGGAAGATGATATTTAATTCGCAGTATTTGAGGAATCACTATATAAATGCCATTCGTCCCAAGCACCAAACTCAAATAACAAATGAAACATTTGCCCATTAGGTTTTTATTTAATGGTTTTAGAATTATATAGACAATTAAAGTTGGTATCAAGAGAAAGCCAGATAAAAAGTAAACTGAAATATATTATAAAAATAATTTTACTATTTAAGATACAAATCGTTATTATAGGATTTATTTTAATTTTGTAAATGTCCAATTGACATCAATGTATAGATATTGTAATAGTCACAACCAAGGCGAATTTAAACAGGCGACCTCACTTAATCAGCTGATTATTTTATAAGATATAGGCTTAATTTTTGCTTACCCGTTGCTTATGTGAAGTTTGAGAGTTTTAAGTACTAAAAAATTATGTGAGGTCATCTGTTTGAATTCGCCTTGATAACAACTTTATAAATTCAGCTGATAACAGAGTCAGAGCTTTTTGAGAACTTCATATTTAAAGATTTTTAAAACATTTCTTATATAAAAAATACGAAAAAAAATATTTTTTTAAATTCTAATTTTTTAATAAATTTTGATGTAATTATGTTAACAACATTTGGTGGAGTAACACAACAAAAATTCAATAACTGAAATGGTTCCAAGCAGGCACTCAGTATCAAAAAAAGTGAAAATAACAAAATTTTTTCATTCTTTTGATTGCTGTAATCGCGGATTTTAGCATATATGTACAGCTCTTCTAATGTCAACCACAAATACTTGTAGAAATAGGCCAAAGTGTGTTCAGTCTGTCGTTGACCAGTGCTGAAATACATTGTAAACATTTTGTGAAACCAAAATTTTAATTTTTGTCAGTTTTTTTATTAGAAAATTTGAGCCGTTTCGTTTATCATAGAATTCTTATTGCTTTTTTTTTAATAATTCAGTAACTATTGAACCGCTAAAGATATCTCAATAAAATTTCATATGGTCAGATCTGAGGTGTTTTCGAGTTGATTTGGAGGTTCCTATCGGGTCAGGGGGAATGTGGGTGGCGCACCAAAGTTGGCCATCTTGAATATGTAATTTTTTTGAAAAACCGCAAAAAATTCATTTATTATATGACAGAAAAGAAATTTTATATGTAGATAGTCCTCGTAAATCTCAAAAAAAAAAAAAAAAAAAATAAGCTTACATGTGTAGGTTATCTCTTTTAGTTTAAGAGATATTCGGGTCGAAATAAATATTTACCTCATTTTTAGCCTCGTCTTTTTTATTATTTTTTTAGCTTGGCGGGCTTAATATTTCTTCTAAAATGTTTTTCGCCAAATTCCTTACAAAATTCTAAATAACATTGCTGCAAAAATCATATAAAATTAATATAACGTTAAAAAGTTATATTAATCTGAAGTTAGAACTTTAAAAAAAAAAAAATTATTTTTTGGGTTTTTTTCTAAAAAGGTGGCAATATTTATTCACTGATAAAATTTGTTTTTTGTTCTGGGCTTTATAATTTTTTTAATGTTTTCAAATGAAATCTTAATGCAAATGCGTGTAAAGCAAATCTGGAGGAGTTTGGGGCAAAGGTCTGTTCACAAGCTCTATCCAAATTTTGTCAATTTTGGAAATTTTTGTTTTCATATTTTTATTATGTTCTCAAATCGCAATGTTGTCAATTTTGGAAATTTTTGTTTTCATATTTTTATTATGTTCTCAAATCGCAATGTTGGGATCGACTTAAACTTATCTTAATTTTATAACCCTATGTGCGCTACAACGTTTATTGAAAGGTAATTAAATTACCTTTAAAATGATAACTGGAACATGTGTTTATGTTCAATTTTATTGGTGGATAATTCGCGAATTAAATTTCGCGGTCGCGTATTTCAAAAAGTGGTATTTTTAAATTCGTGAAAAATATATAGAGGAAGGAACCATTCTGAATGCTCCCTGTAAGTATCGTGATGGGACTCTCAATAGTTTATGAGTTATTGAAAAAAGTACCGCCGAATAAAGTGAAAAAATCAATGCTTGAAATTTCTTTCAAAATAATTATTTTTTTGTTTTACGCTGCGTTATATTTTTGCAATAATTCAGAAGCCATTTAAAGTCCCAGCACGATACTTAGTGAGAATGGTTCCATCCTCTATATATATATTTTTCACGGATTTAAAAATACCACTTCTTGAAATACGCGACCGCGAAATTTAATTCGCGAATTATCCACCAATAAAATTCAACATAAAAAAATGTTCCAGGTATCATTTTAAAGATAATTTAATTACCTTTAAATATTCGCCTCAATAAACGTTGTAGCGTAAATGGAAGATATTCGTATTTTTAAAAACACAATTTTTCTCATTTTTGAGATATTATATATATTATAAATCGCGAAATATCGCGGTAATCAAACTTAAACTCGACATTTGGTTACCAGCGTCAATATTAATATTCTTGCCGAATTTCATTACATTCGGATGATTTTTGGAAAAAAATTGCGATTTTTCTATTTTGTTATAAACAAAACAATACAAATTGAAATAAATATTTCGTATTTATTATGACATTTGTTGTCATAATTCATAAAATATTGCGAGTCCCAGAATGCCACTTTCCACGGTTATAGAAAACATTTTCACCATTAATATATATTTTTTTAAAATTTTTTAAAATACTGCTTTTCGAGATATTTATCCGCAAACGAAAAATCGCAAGATATAGACCATTTTGATGGTGAGAAAAAAGTCATGTTATACTTCATATTAAAGGTAATTTTGATACCTTTAACATGACATCTCAATAAATCTTATATCATATATACTTTAAAAGATATTTGTAATTATGTGTACACAGCTTTGTACATATTTTTAGCTATTTTACACTTTCAAATCGCGATATTTCGCGAACCACTTGATGAAATTATCTAACATTTTGGATTAGTCTTAGTTGTACAATCATTACGAGAATAATGATTGTACCAAATATTATCAAATTCGGAAGAGGTGAAAAAATCATCTGATTGGTTTTAAATGTAATGACTCATATCTACTATAATTCACATGATATGTACAAATAAAAAAATTTAATACTTTTTGCAGTTTTCGATTTTTTTCACATTTTTATACCCACCATCAAAAAGATGGGGGGTATATTGATTTTGTCATTCCGTGTGTAACATGTCGAAGGAATCATCTAAGACCCCACAAAGTATATATTTTCTGGATCCTGGTTAGATTCTGAGTCGATCTAGCTATGTCCGTCCGTCTGTCTGTCTGTCTGTTGAAAGCAGGATAGGGCTCGAACGGGGCAACGTAGGGAGACGAAATTTGGCACAAATGTTTGTCTTATATAAGGTTTGTTTGGTATTGAAAATGGTTAATAAACATCGGTTAATAAACAAAACACAGGGTGTCCGTTTCATACTTCTTTGCTGATATTTCTTCAATAAAAGCATGTACGACAACGAAATTTTTTATGTATAGTTCGGGGATAGATATAAACTCCGAAATTAAAAATGGGAGTGGTCCGGCCACTTTACCGCCTACTTTACCGCCCACCTCCCATATAAGGTGAAATTGTGTTCAAATAGCTCAAGGACCAATGTAAACTCGGAAACAAAAAATGGGCGTGGTCCGCCCAATTTACCGCCCCCTCCCATATAACGTAAAATTTTAAAAAGTTGATGGTGGGTATATAGATTCGGCCGGGCCAAACATAACATTCGCGCTTGTTTTTTTAACTTTTTTTATCAACTTTTTATTTTTGCCTAACAATTTTTGTAAATTTAGTTTAAACAAATCGGACAAGTTGTTTTTGAGTTATGACAGCATAAGTGGAGAAATGTCTAAAAAAAATAAAATTTTGTGAAAATTATCGAATTCACTTAATTATGAATAAATTCAAAATTTTCTTAAAACAAAAAAATTTGCCATTTTCACGTAAAAAATATATTTTTTGCTTAAATTTTTATACCCTACACAACCAAAGGTGGTTGGGGTATTATGTGTTTGTGCAGTTGTAACGCAGAGAAAAAATTTTCGGACCCCCACCTTAAAGTATACCGTTCGACTCAGAATCACTTTTTGAGTCGATTTAACGATGTCCGTCCGTCTGGTCGGCTGGCTGGCTGGCTGGCTGGCTGGCTGTCCATGTAAAGCTTGTGCGCAAAGTACAGGTCGCAATTTTGAAGATAATTTGATGAAATTTGGTACATATGCTTTTTTCAGCACAAGGACGAAGCCTATTGAATTTGGTTATGATCGGCCCATTATTTCACCTAGCCCCCATACAAATGTTCTCCCGGAATAGAGTTTTAACACTAATAGATGCCTTAAAAATAGGAATATTTTAATGAAATTTAGCACCAATAAGTTTTATATAAGCAAAAATCTGTCTGCCAAATTTCATGGAGATCGGTACATATCTGACCATAGCTCCCATATAAACTCCTCTCCCGAAAATCACTAACGTGCATAAATCCTATACAAATGTTAGTACTATGTAATATTTAACACAAGTAAGTTGTATATACGTAAAAACAAAATTATGTGGATCGAAATGGTGTAGGGTATCATATCGTCGGGCTTGACCGACTATATATTCTTTTCTCGTTTATTATAACTCCGAAACTACTTAGCCGATTGAAACGCAATATATAAACGGATTAAAGGTTGTATAAATTAAAATTTTTCTAAGTTTGTTTTAAAAATATCGGACTAACCCTTTTTGAGTTATCATTAACTATGTGGAGAAACGTCTAAAAAATTTTTAATTTTACTTAAAAAAAAAATAAAAAAATCTCTACATAGAATTTAAAATTTGGACCATATTTGTACTACTGGAACTACAATACATCAAAATTTTATAGTGGTTTTTTAAGCCTTTAAAATTTTTTCGATTTTGTTGCCTTGTGTTATCAATTTCCATATTTTAATGTTTTCTTAGATACCAAATACTTGTATAAAAAGTTTATACTTTTGCTTAAAATTTAATAGAAACTTGGCCTCCTCTAGCAAAATTATGCTATTTTTCATACATTTTTGCGGCAAATCAAAGGTATTTTAAAATTCTTTAAATGCAAGATATGGTAGCAAACAATTTTTTGTATGTAAAAATTGAAAATATTAATTAATATACAATTAATTTAAATTATTTCTCTATGAGCTCACACTTTAAAAAAAAAACTAAATTTTGTATAAAATAAATACAAAATTTGACTTTGGTTTATATTTTGTTACATAACTTCCAAACAAAGGGTGAATATTTCTAAATAATTGCTATTGATTTTATAACTTAATTGAATTTGCCATTAAGAAATGGTTCCAATTATAATAAAAACAAGTATAGAATTTTTTGTATAATGATTGTAGAAAAAACTTGGGCTGATTTTGTTTCCAACGTGATAACTAGTTGCTGGTTACAAAAAAAAGAGGACCGTGTTTTCGAAATCTAACGAAATTATTGTTCATTGACAACTGAATGTTAAATTTACAACTTATAACCAGGGAAACCACAATATGCAATTGCATGTTTTTTCCTTTACGTTGAATGAAGCCATCGATTAAATTTTTATCCGTTTCAGAACAAATAAATCATTTTGGCATCGATTTGTTAGTATATATTTTTGCATATTTTATTCTTTTAGTACATATTTATAGCATATCTTGTCATTTTTAGGTCATATTTAACACTTTTAGAACATATTTTGATATTTTAAGGATAATTTTTTTATAGTTCATGTAATGTTTATCAAATTTTATTTTATAAAAAAATTAGAAAACAAAAAAAAAAAAAATTAACTTTAATGGATATCATTTTATCGTTGAGAGGCTTGTCTTGTAGAAAAAATATTGAATATTATGATTAACGTGACCAGACGTCCCGCTTTTGGCGGGATTAACCCGCTTTTTAAACTTCGATCCAACCTAAAATATTTTTCCCAGTTTTTGTTAAGAAATCCCACTTTTTTAACTCTAACAGTTACTTATTCGATTTCCATATTTACGCTTTCTATAACATTATTACTAATATCTAAGTGTTACTAAAAATAATTTTTTCCACTAAAGTTGATAATTTTTTTTAAAATCGTTTTTGATAATTAAAAGTTTTAAATATTTTGTTACGCTGATCATCTTCTCTACTGACTAATCTTAAATGTGCTTTGTGTGTATTTTTTGATGACTTCGATGTAGGAAGATCTCCCAAAGATACGCATTATTAAATTTGTTAAAATATTTACAAATTTGTTAACATGTCTTCAGTTCTCTACCAGTGAATAAAAAATCTCAATATATTTTGATTAAAAAAGTTTAGAATTTTTTCCAGAAATAGGTTGAAATTTAAGAATTATTTTAAGAATTTTTTTAAGATTTTAAAAAATCATTTTGATAGAACTTTTGTTTTGATATGAACTTTGATCTCAAGGTTAACATGGATATTTTCCTATTGTATCTTTAATAAATATCTGGAACCATATAAACGATGTGCTTTTATTTCGGATTGGATACTTTTTTATTTTTGTATAGAAATATCTGGAAAAATGTTTTTGATTAAATTTACTTAATGTTACTGCTTACGAAAACCCTGTGTTAATGATTTTATTTTAACTGAATATTTGTGTTTAACTTGCCGATTCAAAAAGGTGAAAAGGTAAAATTATATTGGATTATTTTTATAACGGTTTTATAGAGGTAACGGTATTTTTAGTTATTTCAGTAACGGTATTTCGAGTTATTTCGGTAAAGGTATTTTATGGGTAACTGTTGTTTCAGAAATTTCGAAGTATCGGTTCAGAACCATAAAATATGTAGTCAAGTATTATAATGACGAGCTGGGGCAGCCATAATTTTATTACTTCGGTAACTGTATTTTAGGGGTCAAGTTGAATGGTTTTTTTAGCGGTAACGGCAAACAACCTCGGTTTTATTGTTAACGGGTCTAAGAATTATTAAAAAAAACTATTGCTATCAAATTCAAAAAGTACCAAGTGCTTGCGAGAGAACAGCTGATTTAGATTTTTAATTGATATATAAAAAGAAAAATGCCTCTTTTTTTACAAAACTTCTCAATATCCCGCTTTTTCCATACAATTTTGTTCAGAATCCCGCTTTTTAGTCGTTCGGTTCCCGCTTTTTGACAAAAAACCTCTGGTCACGTTAATCATGATTGAAGTTTATGTTGTAAAAACAATATTTTTTTATGAAAGCATATCGAGCGTTAACCGCGAAACTGTCGTAAGTGCAGAAAACAAAACTTTACACATTATTGTTTACACATTGTTATATGTATGAAAAATGTCACTTACAATAAAATTACTTTCGCTATAAATCTGAAATGACGATACGTCGATGAAATTTTGACAAATGATCTAAATGATTCTAAATTATAGATTAAATTACGATATTTTGGCGGCCAGTGATCGATATGATAATTTTGATAATTTCTGAATTGATAATAGAGTCTAGAATTAGATGGGTAAGAAAATAAAAGATCAATAACGTTTTTATGAGATACAGTAAAAAATCAGGAATCAAATTTCGACGCGGTTGATATATTTCAGTTTTGCCTTATTTTATAACGTTGAAATATTAATAAAACTATTTGTTTTAATGAAAAACATAATTTTGTTAAAAAATTATACAAAATCTTTGTTTTTAAAGTGTATATTTCCGCGTTTTTTAGAGCATATTTTTCGTTTTTTACTGCATATTTAATGCGCATAAAACCCATTTTTTTAGAGCATATTGTGGTTTTCCTGCTTATAACTAATGTATGATTCACAATTAGGGTTTAATTCAAATAATTACATTATATACATGGATGTATATAATGTAATTATAATATAATGTAATTATAATGTATATAATATAATATAAATAATTACATTATATACATGGATGTATGATTCACAATTAGGTTTAATTCAAATAATTACATTATATACATGGATGTAAATTATTGACATAAGAGGTAAATTTAGGTATAAAAATACAATTTGATTAAGTATTAATTAAGCAAAAAATTCATTAGGTACTTCTGTTTTTGTTCAAACAAAGTTGAACAAAAGGGGTGTACACACTGTTGCCAGATTTGACGATTTATCGTCATTTTGACGATTTTTTTCTAAAAAAAATTCAGAACTATTTTTAAAATTTTTTATATATTATTCTTAAAAAGTAAATTAGTTGGTTCAAAAATATTAACAATTTAAATAAAAATCTTCTTAAATTTTATAATGTAAATGGTTCTCTTATTAGGAAGGATTTATGGGAACCAATATAATATTATTTTATTACAAAATGGCGAATAAACCCTACAAATGGCTTAAATAAGGAGTGCGATCGAAAAAATCGGAACACACGTTTTGCCTCATAACTTTTTTCGGAATAAATATTAAATTTGTATACCCTACACCACCATAGGTGGTTGGGGTATTATGTGTTTGGGCAGAAGTTGTAACGCAGAGAACAAATCTTCGGACCACCTTAAAGTATACCGTTCGACTCAGAATCACTTTCTGTGTCGATTTAACAATGTCCGTCCGTCCGTCCGTCTGGTCGGCTGGCTGGCTGGCTGGCTGGCTGTCCATGTAAAGCTTGTGCGCAAAGTACATATACTTTTTGAAGATTTTGTACATATACTTTTTTCAACACAAGAACGAAGCCTATTGAATTTGGTTATGATCAGCCCATTATTTCACCTAGCCCCCATACAAATGTCCTCCCGGAATAGAGTTTTAACACTAATAGATGCCTTAAAAATAGGAATATTTTAATGAAATTTAGCATCAATAAGTTTTATATAAGCAAATTTCATGAAGATCGGTCCATAACTGACCATAGCTCCCATATAAACTCCTCTCCTGACAATCACTAACGTGCATAATCCCACACAAATGTTAGTATTATGTTAATATTTAACACAAGTAAATTGTATGTAAGTAAAAACAAAATTATGTGGATCGAAATGGTGTAGGGTATCATAAAGTCGGGCTTGACCGACTATATCTAGTTATCATGGAAAAATACGTCAGTTATTATTTTTACTAACAGCCATTTTGATTTGTCGTGATTTTCGTCAAAATGAGTGACGATAAAGATTTACTTCCTACAAATTATTAAAAAAAAATCCAAATAGGTCCTACAAATAATTAACCACACAATTAAATTTCTGCTGTTAAACTGTTCCTAATGTTATTAAACAGTATCAGAAAAAATTGACCATTGATAGGAAACCCGGTTCGCAAAGAAAAAAAAGGTCCACATGTTATTGGGAAGGCCAGAAAATTGAAAAAATATTAAAAGGAACTCCAAACACTTCTGGTAGAAAAGCAGCCCAGTTAACTCAGTGCTTTGACTATTTGGTGCGACAAATTAAAGCTAATGCAAAGTTGATAACATATAAAGCCAAAAAGTTCCAAACAAGAATGCTGCCAAAAATTTAGAAGCCAAGAATAGGACACGGATTTAAAACCAAATTTCATACAAAAATACCCAAGTTGTATAATTAACGAAGAAACGTATGTGCTGCCAGAATTTTCGCAACTTCTGTATCAAAACTTTTATATTGTTAATGCTCAAGGCAATGTTAAAGATAAGTTTAGGACCCAGAAGCAGAACAAATTTCTTACGAAATTCCTGGTATAGCAAGCTTTTTGCAGTTGCGACAAAACAGGAAAGATATTTGATACATTCGGATCTATAAATACCAAAATATACATCAAGGAATGTTTGCAAAAAAGACTTCTTCCTTTCATAAGAGAGCACAAAGTGTCCACACATTTTTGACCCGATTTGGTATCATGTCAGTACGGTAAGAAAGCTCTGAAGTGGTACCAAATCAATAACATAGTTTTTGTACCAAGAGAGGTCAATTTTCCAAATTGTCCATAGCTTAGACCAGTGGAGAGATATTGAGCTCTTGTGAAAAGTGAATTCAAGAGCACAAAAAAGTGTACCAAAATACTGAAGATTTTAAAAGAATATGTGCACACTTTTCCAAAAAAGTAACTGAAGCAACTATCAAATCTCCAAAGAAAGGGTTTTCAAAAATGGTCCACAAGTTCATAAGTAGTGGTTAGAACTTAAAAAGTTATATTTTTTTGTGATCTGTAATAAATTATCAATTAAATAAAAAAAAATTAAAACTCTAAGATCAACCGTTTCCAAGTTATAGAAGATTTTTTCGAACGCACTCCTTACTTAAATAGTCGATCTAAGAATCCAAAGACATTTTTGATGAATTCATTCAAAATTAATTTTTGTATATATTGTACATAGGTTCACAAAGCAGCCTATGTGTTTTTTATGAAAAGGTAAGATAAATAAGTTATTTTGGTTTGAAAGTCATACAAAATTACATACAAGTAACCCTCGATTTACGCGATACTTCATTTACGCAATTTCTTTATAACACGATTCTATTATTGACCATTTTTTGAAACACGAGTTTTTATTTATTGAAAAAATATATTATTTAATGAAATTATGGCTACAAAATAAAAAAATAAAAAAAGTTAATTATAAGCGAAGTGTTGCATAATTGGTTAAATATTTTTTGTAAGATTAAAAAAGAGGAAACCGCAAAATATGTAACAAGATTATAAAACTTTAATAAAAGTACAATAAGAACAATCCCAAAAATATGTATATTTAAATAAGTATGCATAAGTATGTATACATATAATCAGACCTAATATAAAATTAATGTAATTTTTATTAATTTCTTTTCAATAAAAAATTTAATTTTTCATCAGAATAAGCATAAAAACTGTTCGTTAACATATAAAATACGTAGTTTTTCATATTGACGATTTCAAATAGTTGATTTGACGATTTTTCACCAAATTTATATGGCAACAATATGAAATTTTGCACAGGTATGGACAAGAGTTGTGTTAACATTATTTAAGAGCCCATTTACATTGGGGATATATCCCATGGAAAAAATCGCTACAACTTTTATGTTTGTAGGCAAGAGGTGTAGAAAAGCAAGCGGGGTAAGAAAAGTTTTTCTGATTTGTCAAACATTTTTTTAAAAATTTCCCAACACAAATTTATATGTGTAAATGTAGAAGGGATTTCGAGGCAACTTTAAAACAAAATATCATAAAAAACGGTGCCATAATCCTCAATGTAATTGAGCTCTAAATTTTTAAGAATTTTAAAAATATTATTTTTTATCCTTTGAACTTTTGAATTAAATAAACTTAAATAATATCATATCAACTCATACATATGTATTAAATATAATAAAGTTATGTTAATCTTTTTTCTTTTTAATCTCACCTTTCTTGAATCTTGCGAAAGTCCTGAAAGTGAAAGTTTAAAAACATATTATTTTCATTCAACTTACTAAATTCATGTTTAAACGCCAAAAATAAATGCAGTTCTAAACTACAATCCAATTGCACTATAGCATAATTATTTGTATTTTTCAAATAAAATGGCGTGAAACACAATTCTACGTTACTCTATAAGTTAACAATAAAAAAAAAAAAAAAAACATAAAAATTATATTCATATTATCTACAAATATATTACACCGACTTACTACTGAATCTATACCAATACTTTTATTTATTTGCCAATACAGAGCTTCAGGTTTATCACAGGGCAAATTAACTTTATGAATGAAATTGTTTAATAAATTTAATTCTTTATGTGTTTTATTTAGATAATTTATTTTTAAATTCCATTTTACATCCAATTCTCTTGGTATTGGTTCACACTTGTATTTGCTCATGTTAAAATATTCCCAGTTTTGGCAGCATAATTGTATCGTGATATTTTGTTGTTGCGAAATATGAGATGATCTTGTTAAGATGGGAGTCAAAATTAAAGTAAAAAACGATAAATTCATATTATTGTAATTTATTTTTTTTTTTTAGGAATGATTTTTTTTTTTTTTAATTATTACTTGTTGAGCGTTTTTATTATACTGATTTAATAAATGAGACTTGAACAAACTTTTTACAATAAATACAATTTATTTATACATATTTATTTACGATACATTATTACCGCAAACTTTGAGGTAAGAGTATATTAAAGTTATAAAGCATTATTTATATTTATTAGAGTCGATCTATTTTTTATACCCACTATCCAAAAAGATGGGTTGGTATTGGTATACAAATATATTGGTGATGAATAACTTTGTTTTAAATATTTTTCAATTTAAGTAGGTAACGTTTTTTTTTTATGCATGTTTTCTTAAACCAAAAGAACGTAACATCAATACAAATTTTAGTCAAAATTATAAGTAGAAAATTGTTTGATAACTTTTACTCCAAATTTTGAATAGCTATTATATTTTTAATAATTTGCAATCTAAATTCGTAAGAAAAAAAGACAAAATATTTTTTAAAATTTTGTTTAAAAATTCAAATGTTACGTTATTTTGGCTTAAGAAATTCATCCCTTTCGTTAATATAATCTTTATTTTTTGAGCAACAAATCTAAATGCTCCGTTACTCTACCGTAAACGTAAATGTAGCGAATCAGCTGACACTCAGCTGTACTCAAAAACGTAAATGTAACTTAAGTAGTAACCTAATCAAATTAGGTCTCTCTACGTTTTTACATGACAGCAGTGGTGTTAGGTGTGACGATTTTACGTCATTTTGACGATTTTTTTAATGAATTTAGTAATTTGACGATTGACGATTTTTTATGGTAAGTCGCTAATATTTTGACGATTTTCTTAAATGAAACATTTTTTACTATATATTTGTGTCAACGATTATATAAATTTCAGAAAAATTGTGTAAGAATCTTTATTTTTGTACACACATAATTTGGATGTCTTTTTAAGTCATAAGTAGGAAATACCTTACTGTCTTTATTAAAAAGTTTTCTTAATTGGATTGAAAAAGATTGATAAAGAATATTATGATATAGCAGAAATTAAATAAAAGAATTGTTAATTTTAGCAAAAATATTTTGTATTCATATCAATATTTTTTTTGGAAAAAGGAAATCTATAAAATTATCAAACAAAACAAACGAAACTAAAAAAAATCCTTAGGAATTTCATAATTTAAAATAAATCAATTAATACTATTTTAAAAATACTTCAAAGAAAAGTTCATAACTAAAAAAATATGTTAACGTTTAAATTGATTGTATTTAATTATACTGCGTCAAATTTTTTTCAAAACTCGAACAATTATTTCAGGGAATATTAATAATAATTACACTATAAACTACTACGTTCTTGTAAATAATATATCTGTGGACTTTTGACTTAACTAAAAAAACTGTTTTAAGAATTGAAAATTTCCATGGTAATAATAATTATTCAACTACATATATTTTCAAATAATTGATGTAAGAAAATACCTATTATTCTTAACGATGCGACTTTAGCACGTTAATTTAATCGTTAAATAATCTTCACTTAAGAAATTCTGTCAAAAGTTCACTGATATAATTCAAATTATAAATTTTATTTGCAACTAAAACTATTTAAATATTATCTTCTTTAACACATTTTTAACTTTATTAAAACATTATTAACACCATTAACACCACTGCATGACAGCTGTAAGAACAGTGTTAACAGTTTTTTATTTCAATATACTAAATCTGCGTAAAAAATCACTGTAAAAAGTTTATCAATTGAACAATTTATTTTGCTGTTTTCTTCACTAAAAAAATTATTAAAAAATTTAAATAAAGCGTAGAGTTGAATCAATAATTTAAGATTAAAAATTTTTGTCATAAAAGCACAAATTTTGTTTTGTATACAAATCGCTATAATACAAACTAATAAATCGAGCGATTTTCAAACTAATTGAGACTTACTGGAAATATGTGCAATTAAAATCACTAATGTTGATGTGCACAAAACAACAACAAGTATTGGCTACGTTCCATTTACATTAACGGTAGAGTAACGGAGCCTTAAAAATTTGTTATTACAGTATTTTGGAAAAACAAACTATATTTCATCAAAAACTCAAATTTTAAAATTTTGATGTTACATCTGGGGGATTCACAAAGTGTGCTATCATGTATTGTCATAATGTCATAAAATTTTACAAAGGAAAAGCAATAACAATATTTTTTATACATTGAAGTTTTTTAGGACATATTACAATACGACATGATAGCACACTTTGTGAATCCCCCAATTGTTTTGCATATTTGTTGACGATATACAAATGTTTTCATATGACAAGGATTTATATGAATTTAGCATCAAAATACGCGTAAAGGCTTTTTAATGATAATGACACCATATGATAGAAAAACGCTGTCTAATACATATTGAGCAAAAAATATTTTAAAATTTGTTTTCTTTCTCGCGAAATTAAAATTTTAGTAAAATGATTTTATTGTGGGCGAATTTTCGTGTTTTTTCTGGAACATTTAAAAACTATCTCTTTGAAAAATTTAAAACTTGGGGCTGCAGATCACTCTAATATGTTAAAGCTGTTCGAAAAGCTATTAATAAACAAGTTGAACCTAACAATGAATCGAACTAACTGTAAGCCGAATCATCAACTTGGATTTAAAACAAACATAGCACTATTGAAAAACACGCAGACTTGTTAATATTATATCCAAGGGCTTTTGAAAAAAAAATAAAAAAAAAAATCTGGAAGCTTTTGACAAGGTATGGCACGAAGGCTTATTATATAAAATAAGAGTAAATTTACCCACAAATACACAGAAGCTACTTGAAAGGTATTAAACTCAACGGAAGTTTATCCTTAAAGAAGGAGGCTTCCTAAGTTCACCCCAGCCTATAACAGCAGGCTTACCCCAGCATCCTTTTTTGTAATTAATGATATGACAACAAATAGTCAAACCCAAATATCAACATTTGCAGACGACACAGCTATTCTAGGCGTACATAAAACCCCCCAAAAAGCCTTTATACTCCTACAAGATCATGTATCTAATCTGGAACTATAGTTAAAAAAATTCAAAGGCACCAAAAATAAAATTTTAAGAATAATTACATGAACCCTAGTATTTAAAAAGTTGGAATATCCATAAAGATCTCGGCGTATCTCTGGTAACAAACGAAGTATTAACATACCTAAAAGCCTGAAACACACCCAAACCCTCTCGCTCGTAATATAAGTATTAAGAACACTTTAAAAGATAAAATACGTCAGACCTGAGCCGTATGTGAAATCCACGAGAAAAGATGTTTATCATCTGACACTGGTTTGACCAGATAAATTATAATTTTTAAATTTAAGATTTGAATACTTGTAGATAGAACCAAGATATTTTTAAGAAGATACAATAGAGTCATTCCATTTAAAACCAACCATCTGATTTTCTCACCTCTTCCGAATTTGATAATATTTGGTACAATTATTATTCTTGTCAAAACTAAGACTAATTCAAAATTTCAGATAATTTCATCAAGTGGTTCGCGAAATATCGCGGTTTGAAAGTGCAAAATAGCTCAAAATATGTACAAAGTTGCATACACAAAATTGCAAATATATTTCGAAGTATTTATTATATAAGATTTATTGAGATGTCATATTAAAGGTATCAAAATTACCTTTAATATGATGTATAACATGACTTTTTTTCTCAGCATCAAAATGGTCCATATCTCGCGATTTTTCGTTCGCGGGTAAATATCTCGAAAAGCGGTCTTTTTAAACATTTTAAAAAAAATATATGTTAATGATGAAAATGTTTTCTATAACCGTGGAAAGTGGCATTCTGGGACTCGCCATATTTTAGAAGTTATTATAACAAATGTCATAATAAATACGAAATATTTATCTCAATTTGAGTTGTTTTGTTTGTAATAAAATAGAAAAATCGCCAATTTCTTCCAAAAATCATCCGACTATAATAAAATTCGGCAAGAATATTAACATTGACATTGAATATTTAACATTATAATTCGCGAATTATAATATCGCAAAAATGAGGAATACCTGAAACATGTTTTTATGTTGAATTTTATTGGTGGATAATTCGCAAATTAAATTTCGCGGTCGCGTATTTCAGAAAGTGGTATTTTTAAATTCGTGAAAAATATATATGTAGAGAATGGAACCATTTGGAATATTTTCAATTTTGTGTATGCAACTTTGTACATATTTTGAGCTATTTTGCACTTTCAAACCGCTATATTTCGCGAACCACTTGATGAAATTATCTGAAATTTTGAATTAGTCTTAGTTCTGACAATAATAATGATTGTACCAAATATCATTAAATTCGGAGAGGAAAAGTCAAAAATTGGATTTTTTCATGTTGGTTTTAAATGGAATGACTCAATAAATAAATACAAAAATAAAATAATGTTGTTATTTATACGAATATATATAAAAATATCATCGTTTTGTTAGTGTATTTTTTCATATTCAATAAAAAGTTTATATTATTAGCAATTTTTTTTTTTCTTTTTTCATTCTTGGTTTAATATAAGGTTAGAGCCCGCACTCTATGTTGGTAGCATGCGGATTCCCAATTTTACCGAAAAACGTTCCCGTACTTAAAAAATCGGTAAACGAAAGCGATTTGGAGAGAATAATATTCTTCTTCTCTCTGCACGAAACAACCCAGATAATTTCTTCGGGTAGACTGTAGAAATTCTGCATCATAAATAAAAATAAACAATAAAAAATTTTAACAAAAATCGAAAAGTGAAGAAAGAAATCTATAAGATTCGTAAATATTTTATAAATTTCTTTAAGTGTGAATCCTTCGCAACTTGGAAATCCTTTTGATAAAAATTAATCCTGGAGAAAAACTGAGTACGCTGTAGCGAAGGCGGTGTGTAATAATTTTGCCTACATTGATCCGTTGATTTTATTTAGAAAACATTTATATTGAAAGCCCCTACACGCGTAGCAAAACTAAACGAAAATTATCTCAATTTGAAACTTCTTCCTCAACCAGTTATTACGAGATGGATATCGTGGCTTGATGATCTAAAATATAACCAACAATATTTTGAAGATTTCAAAAATCTCAAAATGTTTTAAATAATAACGACCCTTAAGTTTTAAAAAAAAGATAAAGGAGTATATATACAAGAATTATTAAAACTAATCTCTCATTTGTTTGTTCCAACGATGGATTTCATTCTGAAACATTAGTAAACTAGAAGTATTCAAATAAGTTCAATTGAAAGTTGTTGACTTCGATGGACTATAAGTCTTCATTTATTTTTCAATTTAAATTACAAATGATATTTGTACATATTTCAATTAAAATCTAACTCGCATATAAATCATTTCGTGTTTGGCCTTTGATAACTCAACACAGTATTCTTAAAGTATTATTTTAAAAAAAATTTGCGTAACAATTACCAGTGACTGACAGAAACCACAACATCATCATCATCATCGTCACCAAATGTTTGAGCACAATACAACCACAAACTATTCATTCACGTGAAAAGAAGACGAACAACAATAAAGTATTTTAAACTTATATTTATTATCAAACAAATTGCAGGCCTCACCGGTATATGGATAAATGTTAGATACAGTTTCACATTTAAGGGGATTTTCATCAACGTCATCAAGGCAGTAACCATAAAAGTAGCGAATGGTAAAGTGGTGAATGGATAAATGGAAAATGTATTCTATTGTTTACATGGAATTAAAATTTATCTAATACATGCAATCAACCCTCTAACCGTACTCTGCCAACACACTCTCCCTCTAACAATCATTTCACTTGAACAATAATTTCACTTGGAATTATTCAAGGCATTTGTTATTTTAAGTATAAACTTGGAAGTTATTGTTGCTCCTTTCATTTTGATGCGAGAAACTTTTCTTTATTCACAACTTGATGCGTCGTCATGAGAGTAGATTTCTTTTGCAACCTTTAGGCCATTGATGAAAGTGTGTATTTTATTAAGAAGAGATTTTATGGAAATACATAATAATTTTAATTTTAATCAAAAATACAAGATGCAACGAAACGTGTTAATTTACTCATTTATATGCGTAAAATATTGTTTTTTTTTTTTTCTTTTTCAAATTCATCTTAAAGTTATTTATTGTTGTTTTATGTATTTTAAATTGTATGTAAATTATTTAATGTAGGCATTTACCTGGTTGGATAAATATTTTAGTTATATGAAAACTACATAGAAGAACATTAGATTAGATATATTTAAATTAAGCAAGAAAACGATTTAATCTGAGTCCATACATTAGGAGTTTTTATTTGCTCAGTGCTATTTATGTATATTTAACTATGAAACACATTTTTATATTTACTTCGACACACAATGGGGCCAATTACAAAAATTTTAGTTATAAATCTTTATTTTCAACCTACTGCACATACGTCCGAAAGACCACCTTTTTTGGTTAAATACTGTTAAAAAAAACTTAACATTAGGATTTTATGCATATTTTTGAGAAATAATGTTAATATTTAGACCTAAACTAAATTTAAACAAGAAGAGGTATGCCAATGAATACAATTAGATAAACTAGGTATAAAATCATAGAAATAAAAAAACTCTCACTTTTCGTACCAAAATACCAGTTCAGGTATTTGGGTAAAAGGGGTCGAAAATGGCTATTAATCCAGGGAAAAATGATATCAATATTTTAATGATCACGTTTTATTTTTTTATCGATTATTAGGTAAAAAAATTTTATTTTTAGAATTTTAAATTTTTTTTGGCAGAATGCTAATGTCCGTCCGTCTGTCTATATATTAGAGTTAAATGAGTGGAAAATTATGCATAATTCAGGGAAAGGTGATATTAACATCTTAATGATTACGTTTAATTTTCTTCTTTTTTTTATTAGTAAGTAAAAAATGCATTTTTAGAATTATAAGATGTTTTTTTACATTTGTGTTAAATGGGTCAAAAAATGGAGCTTGATTCAAGAAAATGTGATATCCACATTTTTTTAATCATATTCCATTTTTTATATATATTAGCTAATAAAAAAATGCATTTTTAGAATCCTCAAATATTTTTTCGAATAGTGGTAAAGTCCGTCCGTCAGTCCGTCTATACATTTGGGTCGAAAATGGCACTTAATTCAAGGAGGTTATATCAATAATTTAGTTTTTATATTGGTCAACAAGTAAAAAAATAAAATATTTTTAGAAATTTTAAGACTCTCTCTAAAGAATTCGAATGTCTGTCCTTTTTCCGTCCGTCCGTCTGTTTATTAGTTTTTGCAAATTAAAAATTTTCTCTTTTCAATGAACAATTTTGTTTTTTAATAAACTGCAAAAATTTTGATAAAATCGGTTAAAAACTTTGAGATATATATGAAAAAGACTTGACCAAAATCCTGCAAAGTTGAGATGGTTGAAATTTCAAATGAATATATCTCGTAAAATATATAAGAAAAATAGTACATGCAAGCATGTTCTTAAAGGATTTATCAAGAAATTTAAGGTGATATAAAAATCTTGGAAATCTGATAAGGAACAAATATTCGCTAGTGGTTTAATATTTCGTATGACATTAGTTCACTATTTTAAACCCCCATATCACCGAACCTGAAGCGTATATGGGATCCTGCTTCTAAATGTGAATTTCATATAAATACAACCAGCCGATTAGAAGTTACAGATTTATTTCGATTCTGCTCCACTGTTAAATGTTTGATAAAGCAAAGAAAATGTCTGCACTTAAGCTGCTTTTTGTATGAAATCTACTGGAGTTTTTTTCGAAAAAATTATTTCTCAAATGGGGCTCTATATACGCACGATTTTTCTTTTTTTCATAATAATAAAGTGGACAATATGTATTATTTTTCAGAAGTTTTTCAGAACAAACATCTTGTAACATTTAAAGTTGCACTCCATAAAAGTTGAAAATTAGAGTATTTTTGGACAATTTTAAAAAAAATAACAAAAATACCTGGACAAAAAATAATTTAAAAATACTTGAATAAAAGTAAACTTGAATACTTGAAGTTGATGGTTACATTTTAAATGTTTACTTTAAAAGATATGTTAATTAAAATAAATACACTGAAAATTAAATTTTTTACACTTTCTTCAAAAATATTACGTTGATCCTGACATTTATGTGAATTTATTCAATTTTGGGTGATTCCCAAAAGAGGACCTTATATGGGAGCTATGGTAAATTATGGACCGATCTTTTAAAATTTGGCACTATCATTTATGTTCATATAAAACTTATTCGTGTCGAATACTAACTTGATACTAACATTTTAATGGGATTTATGCCCGTTAAAGTGATTTTCTGAAAGAGGTTTATATGGGAGCTATGGTTTATTATGGACCGATCTTTTTAAGAATCGGCAAACTTATTTATATTTATGTGAAACTTATGTGCGCCAAATTTCACTAAAATATTGCTTTATTTAAGGGATTTATGATCGTTAAACCCTTTTCCGGGAGGACATTTGTATGGGGGCTAGGTGAAATAATGGACCGATCATAACCAATTTCAATAGGCTTCGTCACTGGGCTATAAGAAACCTTTGTACCAGATTTCATTAATTTTGGTTCAAAATTGCGACCTGTAGTTTGATTACAAGGTTTACATGGACGGACAGACGGTCAGACGGACAGACGGACGGACGGACGGACATCGTTAAATCGACTCAGAAAGTGATTCTAAGCCGATTGGTATAAATTAAGGTGGGTCTTAGACCAATATTTTTGGGTGTTACAAACATCAGCACAAACGCATAATACCCTCCCCACCTATGGTGGTGTAGGGTATAATAAATTTGACAACTCCTTAAAAAAAAACAACACAACCTAGCTTAAAGATTTTAATTGATATTGATAGACAATCTTGTATATATTTATTTTTAATAAGTTTGGATAGGGCTTGGGGGGAAACCATAGCCCAGGGCGCCTCTAGATTTGCTTCACACACATTTACGTTAGATTTCTTTTGAAACCATTATAAAAATTTTGTATTCGGGAAGTAAAAAATATTTTGAAAAATAACTCTAAAAATTTGAAATTTTTTTAATGTTTCAAATTCTGGTTAATATAAAATTTTATCGGATAAATATATTTAAATTATTCATGCACTAATATTATTAAGAATTTTATAAGGAATCTAGTGATTGTTTTCAAAACATTTAAGGGTCTAAATTAAGTTTAAAAAAACTTAAAAAAAGAAGGCAAAATTACAGTACAATTTGCTTCGCTTAAAATAAAAGAGATAACCTACTCATTTAAGTTTTTTTTTTTTGTAGATATTTACAAGGGCTACGTTCAAGTCATAAATAAATTTTGGAGGTCTACCCTCTACCCCTGTGATGCGCTAGGTACATAATTATTAAAAAAAATCGATTTTAGACCACTGTGTGCTGGAAGTAGATCATTAAAATCCGAATTAATTTTTTAGAAGTTACGATTTTTTTTAACTTTTTCGTACTCGAAGTGGTAAAATATTAAATATTTTTTCTGAATGCTTAGGTCCTCCTCCACAACTTGTCCATATATTTTAATTCGATCTGACCATCAGATTAGGACATGGAAATTTATTACCAACAAAACCGTTTCCTTACAATTTAAAAATTTCCAACCAACACCGGAATTACTGGAAAAAATATAAAAATTCTAAGAAACACTTAATGGCAAATATGATCAAATTACATTAATCATTGATCTATACAATAAAAAACCTCAATTTAAAATAATAATACTCGTAATAGTCTGTAATTTATTTGACAATGTAATATTACACTTGACTTTTTAACCCGAGTATTTTGAAAAATTTTATATTTTAAATTAAAAAAAAAAATAAGAACCGTGACATATGATATCTAAAAGAAAGCGTAAGTGACGACAATAAAGAAATGAAATTTAAATCTATACACTGAGAAAATAAAAAAAGTCCTAGTAAAATAAAAACAACATCTACAAATTAAGAAAAATATCACTTTAGAAGCAATGAATTTAACACAGTGTTGTTATGATTCATATCATCTGAAGTTATTAGAAATATACTATTAAAATGAAATTAATTTTCCCCTTTTCTGGAAGAAAGTTATTTTATATTTTTCAAATATTGAAAAAAAAATTAAGAACTTTGTATTCCCCCACAATAATTTCTTTTAGTGTATTAACAATTACCAACAAGAATACACTTCAGCTATATTTTTTCAATATTACACACATTCCTAAACGATCGATCATTTAACAAATGATCCCAACAAACTACGCAAGAGTTGTGTAAGACTCATTAGAAAAACCATAAATAAATTCTGAAGCATAAGCGTGAAACTCATCTTCTAAACATGCGTTCACAACAAAACTCGTAATTATGCGTTGCAGAGCCGTGATGCAGACGTAATTGGATACATGCGTGACATAAAACAAAAGATTTCCCTGTTTGTATTATTTTCTACAGGTTTCTGTCTGCAGGGACCAGGCGACATAATGTCTGCCATGTCTGGTCAACCACTTAATAAAATGGGAATATTTAAACAAAAACAAATATTCTAAAGTCTAAAAAATTCTAGAAATTTGAGCAAAAACCACTTGAGTTTGATTTGAAAATTTTGTACTCCCTTTTATAAATTGCAGATGTTGTTTTGTGTTTCTCAAGTACATTTTTTATTTTGTAAATTTGTTAAGATTTTTTAGTTGAAATTGTTAAAAAAAGGGAATTCCAAATTCTTATGAATTTCAAAAGAATTGAAGGCCAGCAATTTGATTATTATAAAATCTTAAGTATGGAATTCCTTAGTTATCATAAATTCGAATTGTAATATTCATAGATTGAATTTGCAACAACATAACTAATACAAATTATAATTTTAATACCAAATGTATTTTAATATCTCTTATATTCTCATGAACTAAAGGTCAAATCGAATTGAAAAGTACATTTGTTCATACTAGAGTATTCCTTTTAATAAAATAGTCTGAAATTGCTGAATTTAAATTAATCGCACAATCGAGAAAAGTTTTCCAATTACTCGAGTTATTCGAACATATACATATAATACCTTAAAATTTTTTAGCTTTTTTTTTTTAACATTAATGTTAATCTTTGATATTTAAATCAATAGGTCAAAAATTAATATTAAATCAGTTACTAAATTAAAACTTAATTAGTTAAAAATGTGAATTTTAAGTATTTGATACATTCATGTGTAAGTTTATCAATGACCACTAAATTTTCAAGAAAATTGTAAAATTTAAATCATTTCCTATTATTTTAAGGAAAAAAGTGTTTTGGGATTGGTTCCTTCTATTGGTAAAAATTAAGGTCGGATGATACAAGAAGTTACTACACCCTAAAAAGCATTTTAAAATTTCCAAAATTTAAAAGATTTCACGAATGACAGTGTTCCCAATAAAACTTATTAAATTACAAATTTTAAGTAGAAAATATGTATTTCTAACAATTGAAAGGTTTTCATTTAACATAAATATTATTTAATGTAATTCATACTTTTCGTCCTACCAATCCTAACGATGCACATTTTGGTAAAAGGGGTCGAAAATGACGATTAATTCAGGGAAAGGTGATATTAATATTTTAATGATCACGTTTTATTTTTTTATTAATTATTATTTAAAAAAAATTAAGTTTTAGAGTTTTAAGATTTTTTTTTTACCAGAACGGTAATGTCTGTCCGTCCGTCTATACATTAGAGTCAAATGGGTCGAAAATTATGCATAATTCAGAGAAGGATGGTATCAAAACTCTAATGATCTCGTTTAATTTGTCTATTTATTAGTAAGTAAAAAAATGCATTTTTAAAATTATATGATGTTTTTTTGATAAACAGTAAATGTATGGATTTTACAAAAATTTTAATTTTGCTTGCTCCACCGGCAGTTTCTGGTAGATGGGGCTAAAAAAATAATATTTGTGCAAAAATTGGGTCGATCGGTCGTAAACCGGCCAGTCGACTTTGACCTTTGTCCTAAAAAAAAGGCTTAAAAGTAACTAATATCTATATTGCGATATAACTCTTTAATTCAACATTTTCCGACAAAATACTATAAAAGTTTTTTTATTCAGAATAAAATGCAGAAATTTATGACATATAATTTTTTAGCCTACTATGACTTGTTGTGATGTTATAAGCAATCAAAGTAAAAATTTTTACATGAACTTTTTTTAAAAAAGGCCTGGTTTTGATATGGGCTTAGCCTGCTAGAAACGGTTTTTATTGTTTTATAGAGCAGGATTTGTAGTTTTTATAAATTGATACGTTTTGTCACATTTGCTTAATATATTAGGTTAGATGGACCAAAATCTGAATTTGGGGTATCCATTTTTTACTTATTACACAAATATTGGTACTAAATGTAAGGTGTAGCAAGAAATTTTGAATCATTACTGATATTATTTTGAAATTGCTATCGAATTAAACAGTCACTCGAAATTTAGGTGTTGCCGATTAACCAAAAATTATAAAAGTTGACATTTTAATATTTTTACATATAAACAACTTTTTTATCTCTTTTAACTTAAAAATCGGTGATATACACACATGGACAAAAGTCACCGTCATCTATCATGTACAATGTTTAAAGGCTTCCCATGCTCAGAAAACAATTGAAATATAAAAATGGTTAACTTAAACAAAAAGTATATTTTATTCAAATATTATTTCAGTTAAAATAACTCCTTTTTCTTATACTTATTAAAAAACAAATCAAAAATATACAAAACTGTTCATATAACTACTGGACAAAATTCACCGTCAGGTAAAGTTGATTAAAAACTTTTATTATTTTAATATGAGGTATGTTTGCTATTATTTTTAATAATTTCTTGCAAACGTTTCTGCATAGAATGTACTAACTTTTTCGTCACTTCCGGATAAATTTTCTCCCATTCCTCCATTAATTTCTCTTTAAGCATATTTTTGGAAGTAATGTGATGTTCTCGAATCCGTCTATCGAAGTGGTCCCATAAATGCTCTATTGGGTTGATGTCGGGTGAATGAGGAGGAGTTTTAAGAGTGTGAGGTGTGTTATATAAGATCCATAATCGAACAATTGCCGCCGTTTCGTCCTGCTGGAAGATATAGTCGGATTCAATGCCAAGTTTTTCAGCACTTTTATGCAAGTTATCCTTAAGGATATTCAAATAAATATTTTTATCCATTACTTTATCAATAAATACTAGTTCCCCAACCCTAGCCGCCGACATACAACCCCATACCATGACACCAGCACCACCATGTTTAACAGTCCACTGAATGTGTTTTTCCTGCAAAGCCTCCCCCTTCTTTCTCCATGTCAAAACACGACCGTCTGATTTATATATGGAAAATTTGCTTTCATCAGAGAATATTACCTTATCCCAAAAGCCTATTCCTTTATTTATGTGCTCTTTGCGAAAGAAAGGCGTTTCATTTGGTTGACCTTGCTAATCTACGGTTATTTCCTGAAAACTCTGGCATTATACCCGGCAGAATTTAGCACTCGACGTACAGTACGGGGGTGAACACCTGTACCAGTGTTTTCCTTTAACATTGCAGCAATTTCGGACGATGAAGTTTAAGACTCTTTTTTAATTATTTTTACTATTTCCCTATTACTATTTTCCACTTCTTGTCTGATACTCACATGTTGGATCGTCTTTAAAACGTTTTATAATTCCAGAAATGGTGGTACGTGGACGGTTAACCAATGTGCATATTTCCCGGATCATTTTATTTTGTTTGTACGCACTTAAAATAATTTTTCTTTCTTCAATTGTAGTTTCTTTTTTAAATTAAGTACCGTTATTAAATTTTGACAGATCAGTCTTAAAGTTACCATATTACACGAATTTAGACAGAAGTGTTGGTAAGAGCGAAATTTCTTAAAGTTTCTTTAATATTTAGATGCAGTGGCAATGACTTTTGTCCACAAGAAATATGAACTTCAAATAATAAATACTTATTTTTGTTAATAAGGTTATTGAAAGAAAAATTATTTTAACTAAAAAACATTTTAAATAAACCATATTTTATGCAGAATTAAACTATTTTTATATATCATTTGTTTTATGGGCGCAGAGGCCCTTCAAACTTACATAAAGGCAAATGACGGTGACTTTTGTCCATCTGTGTATATTAAAAATAGATAACAACAACTTGGAAATAAATAAAAATATATTTTCAAAAGAACTAGTAAATTAACTTATATGAATTAAATTCATAAAATAACGGAATTTAAATTTGTTTCGATTCCATCAGAAATATATTTTGTCTGTTGTTGTTTAGTTTCCTTTCAAAAAGGAACAATAATGCAATTTATTTTATTATTTACCTCTATTGAGGGTACATAACATAATAAAGGTTAATTAAAAGTGAACCATTTTATTTCCGTAATGCATTGCCTTGAACACTTAAATTGTAATTTTTAATCTCAGTTTTGTATTTATCAAGAACTACATACATGGTATTTAAATATTTACTTAAATACAAGGTTATATAAACTAATTATTTCCATTCTACATTTAGAAATTCCTCATCATCACTTGCTGTTTTAATTTTAAATTTTTACGATTAATAATGAAAATTTTTATTAATATTACACATAATTACTTACCTATTTACGAGCTGTTGATAAAAAAGTTTTATTTTTTTATATATTTCGCCGATTTTTAAGGCAGAAGGAATAAAAAAGTGGTTTATGTGTCCAAATATTAACATATCAACTTTTATAATTTTTGGTTAATCGGCAACACCTAAATTTCGAGTGACTGTTTAATTCGATGGCAATTTAAAAATACTCTCTGTAATGATTCAAAATTTCATGCTACACCTTACATTTAGTACCAATATTTGTGTAATAAGTAAAAAATTTATACTCCAAATTCAGATTTTGGTCCATCTACCCTAATATATTAAGTAAATGTGACAAAACGTATCGATTTATAAAAACTACAAATCCAGCTCTACAAAATAGTAAAAACCGTTCCCAGCAGGCTAAGCCCATATTAAAACCAGTGCCTTTTTAAAAAAAGTTCATGTAAAAATGTTTACTTTGATTGCTTATAACATAAAACAAGTCATAGTAGGCTAAAAAATTATTAAAATTTTTCTTCATTTTATTCTGAATAAAAAAGCTTTTATAGTATTTTATCGGAAAATTTTAAATTAAATTTTAAATTAAAGAGTTATAGCGCAATAAAGATATTAGTTACTTTTAAGTCGACTGGCCGGTTTACGACCGATCGACCCAATTTTCGCACACATATTATTTTTTAGCCCATCTACCAGAAACTACCGGTGGAGCAAGTTTTTTTTTTTTTTTTTAACGTTTTCTTTATTTATATATTGAATCTACCTTTTTTAAGGCCTCACAATATGTAATCAAATCTTAAAACTAAAAATTAAATACTACTTTATCTCTAATGAGAGCATGCCATAGTGAATAATTTGTCTTCGCTAATAACGGGGTGGAAAATCGGCTCTACGAAGCCTTGAACTTGGTTGAACTTCAGTAAGTAGTCTTGCAAGCGGGTTGGGGTGAGTCTGCAATTTTACAATGTATTTTGCACTGATTTTCTCAAACTCGTCTTTTACAAATGGAACCTCTAAATCTCTATGGATATTCTCATTTCTTATATACCATGGTGCACCTGTCATGGTTCTAAGAATTTTTGATTGGGCCCTCTGTATAATATCGATACTCGTTTTACTGGCTGTACCCCATAATTGGATACCATATGTCCAAATTGGTTTTAAAACGGTTTTATACAGGATGACTTTATTGTCAAGGCTTAGTTTTGATTGGCTGTTTATTTACCAGTGAATGCTAGAAGCTTTTAACTTCATATGAAGTCTCTTGGTTTCTATATGACGACGCCACGTTAGTCGCCTATCTAAATGTATACCAAGGTATGTAACGTGGTCTGACTGGGGTATACTTATGTCATTAAGTTTAACAGGAGGACAATTTCCTCTTCTGAGGGTGAATGTAACGTGGTTACTTTTCAATTCATTTACTCGTATACGCCAGTTTTTCAACCAGGTCTCCACACGTCGGAGGTAAATATCAAGTTGTCTAGATGCTAAGTGTGGGTTTTCGTGGGAACTGAGTATTGCAGTATCATCAGCAAATGTGGAAACAGTCAGTCCATCGCTCACTGGTAAATCAGAAGTGTAAATTAAGTACAAGGTAGGTCCAAGAACACTTCCCTGTGGTACACCTGCTTTTATTTCAAATTCTTCCGTTACAAATTCGTTATATTTTACTCTAAATAATCGGTCAGATAAGTAAGACTCCAGCAATTTGTGGGTACATGGTGGTAGTAAACATTTAATTTTATATATTAGGCCCTTGTGCCAAACTTTGTCGAAAGCTTGCGAGATGTCTAAAAAAATAGCTGAACAATACTTCTTTAATTCAAAACATTTCCTTATCTCTCCAGTTAGACGATTCACTTGTTCTATGGTTCCATGTTTTTCACGAAAGCCAAATTGATGAACTGGGACGATATTTCTATCGTTCAAGAATGGCATAATTTTCTTTTGAAATACTTTCTCGAACAGCTTTGACAAACAGGATAGAAGGCTAATAGGTCTATAAGATGATGATATAGTAGAATCTTTTCCTGGCTTTAGTATCATTTTGATCTGAGATGTTTTCCACATTTTTGGAAAAACTCCTAGTTTTAAGATCGCATTAAAAATAATTGAAAGCACGATAATTGCCACATTCGGTAGGTTTTTAATCATGGATGGTGTTATCGAATCATATCCTGGCGATTTTCTAATATTTATATTTTCCTTGATTACTGTATTAATATCCTCTGGGCTAACAACAATTATATAATCATTATTTAGAGTAGTGTCAGGTGTCTCTCCCAATACAAAATTATTTGTTTGGGGATTTGGTTGAAAGACAGAGCTTAAATAGTGTGCAAATAAATTTGCCTTATCTTCAGAACTACGGGCCCAGGTACCGTCAGCCTTCCTTAAAGGATTTTGTGTCTCTACCGGTGGCTTAATATCTTTCGTTGCCTTCCATAGGGAAAAATTTGTATATTTATTATTTGTTAAACTTTCAATGTATTTTCTACTTTGGCGATCCTCTTCTAATTGAAGGGCTTTTCTTAGTTTCTTAATTGCTGTAGACAGCCTCAACTTTGCAGCTGGTGATCTGGTTTGTTGCCATTCTCTTCTACATTTTCTTTTTTCAAGAAGAAGTTTTTGAATTTCATAATTAGAAATATGCTTATTATCGTTCTTAAAAGTTTCACTTTTTGAGTGATCTATAGCTAAATTAATTAACGACGTAAAGTCTTGTACGCATTTGTTTATATCTTCCTCACACTGAAAATATGGATCTGTGTGGATATGACTACTGATGTATTTTTTATATTTTAACCAATTTGTCCTATAAAAAGTATTAGTAGGAAAATTTGGTATGTTAGTCCTTCCGTTATAAGTTATTATTATCGGAGAATGGTCAGAAGTTAAATCATATGAAATTTCCGTAGTTATTGAGTTTCGGTTTATATTTTTAGATATGGCAAAATCTATGAGATCAGGAATTTTTCTAGGATCAGCCGGCCAATATGTCGGATGTCCAGGGGACACAAAATCCATGCCATTTTTGCGATCAACTAGTACCTTATAGAGCTGTCTACCTCTGGGATTTATCAATCTGGAACCCCAGTAAACATGTTTGGCATTATAGTCGCCACATGCCAGGAAACGATCTCCTAGTGTCTCAAAGAATTCTTCAAATTTTTCCTTGGTCATAGAAAATCTTGGTGGACAATACACCGAGCTTAGCGTTAAGTCACCAGCGAAATACTCAAGGTTAATAGAGGTTGCCTGCAGGTAATCTTTCGAGAATTCATTTAGGGCATAATTTTAAAATTCAATTGGAGCAAGTAAAATCAAAAATTTTGTATTCATGGGTAATCTAATAAACAGTAATGTCCGTCCTTTCGTCTATACATTTGGGTTAAATGGAACGAATATGACGCTTAATTCAGGGAAAGGTGATATCGAAATTTTAATACTTTTGTTTGGTTTTTATATTAATCGAGAAGTGGAAAAAAATATATTTCCAATTTTAAGATTTTTTTGAAAGAATTCTAATGTCCGTCCATCTGTCCGTCTGTTTGTTAATTTTTGCAAACTTTCCAATTCAAAATCGTTTAACTTTTGACTCAATAAAGATAACGACTAAAAATTTCCTTTGTTCAATAGATAATTTAGCTTTTTAACCAACTACATAAAACATAATAAAATCGGATGAAAATATTTGGCTATATATGGAAAAATCTTAACCAAGATCTTGTAAAATTGAGATTTTTGAAATTTTAAATGTATATAACTCGAAAAATATATAAGATATGTAGTACATGCAAGCATGTTTTCTAAAGGATTTATCAAGGACTTTAAGGTGATATAAAAATCTTAAAAATCGGGTAAGGAAAAAAAATTTGCTAGTGGTTAAACATTTTCCATGACACTAGTACTCTATTTTGAACCCCTATAGTTCCGCTCCTGATACGAATATTGGATCCCGCTTCTAAACTCTGCTACGCCTATGTGAAATTTCATGCAAATCCAACCAGACGATTAGAAGTTACGGATTTATTTCCATTCTTCCCCACTGTTTAATGTTTGATAAAGCAAAGAAAATGTCTGCACTTAAGCTGTTTTTTGTATGAAATCTACTGGAGTTAAAAAAAAAATATTTTCTCAAATCGGGCTGTATATGCTCACGATTTTTTTATAGTATTAAAGTGGACAATATGTACTATTTTTCAGAAAATTTTCAGAACAAACATCCTGTCACATTTTAAGTTGCATTCCATGAAATTTGACAATTAGTGTATTTTAGGATAATTTTCAAAAAAATAAAAATATTAAGACAAAATATAATTTACAAATACTTAAAGAAAACTACACTTAAACATCTGAAATTGATGGTTTCGTTTTAAATTTTTACCTTAAAAGACTTTTTATTTAAAATAAATACACTGAAATCTGATGAAAATTTATTTTTTTTTACTATTTTTTAAAAATGTAAAAAAAAATGTTAGCTTTGACAGCTCCTTATAAGAAAACAACACAACCTAGCTTAAAGATTTTAATTGATATTGATACAAAATTTTGTCTATTTTAATTCGCTATCCAACGTTATTACAAAACTTTACATTTTAAAATTCAATTAAGCGCCACTTTTGACACATTTTACCCCAACGTGGTACGGCTTAGTCATACAAGGTATAGACCTAATTCTTTTTTAATTTTATTTTCTATAGAGTTGTATATAAATCTGTGAAGTTTTTTTTTTTAACTTTTTTCAAATTTGTTTAACAAACTTTCTTAAAGTTTGAAAATGGAGTTTTGAAACAATCTTAAAAAATGTAAACATTTTTGAACCGAGCATGGAAAGCTGTTTGGATTATCCTACGGAAATAAAAATTAATTTTTCAGTTATTATGGTTCAAATTGAATTGAACAGCTTTTTATTTAAACATTAATCCAAAAATTTAATATTTCGTTGTGCACTCCTTACACAAGTGTTTTAAAACGCATCAATGGTCTGGGGAATTTTTATTTGATAGATAATTATGTGTAGATTAAAATTCTTAACATTTAGGTGCAAAACAAAGTATTCAATAGTAAAATTTGTCTAAAAACGGCAAAAAGATCAACTTTTTTCCGTATAAATGCACCCTACAAACTTCAGGTCCAATGCGGCACGTGTTACCAATATCCGATTTTATTAATATTTCACACAGTACGTTTTAGCAACCCAAAGAACAATTCTAGGGGGAGTTACGGTCAAAATTAGAAGATTGGTAAATTTTGGTGCACTCTAATGTAGGTATTTTCCTTCTTTAAGTATTTTTTGCAAATATTTAAATTAAATTTTTTAAATATTTGCAAAAAATTGTAAGAATTTGAATATGTGTGGGACCTCTCGATAATTTTTATTACGTTATTTAATATGGATTAAAGGATTTTCATATCGTACCTGTAGCAGTATAATGTAGATATTAATAATGATCATTATATCATTAATTTGCAACTGTAGTATAACTGTCAAATTTGTTTTTGTAAATACTTTGAATTCCTAACAGTAGTGTGACAATTTTTAAATTCCATTCTTTTTTTTTTATACGTAAGCATTTATATTTGTTTTTTCTGTAAATACGTTTAGCCATAGAGATCTCAACAGCATGTTTTTGCACTTGCAACTTTATTTTTGTTTTTTTACCCACCATCGAAAAGATGGGGGTCATATTGATTTTGTCATTCCGTGTCTAACATGTCAAAGGAATCATTTAAGACCCCACAAATTATATATTTTCTGAGTCCTGGTTAGATTCTGAGTCGATCTAGCTATGTCCGTCCGCCTGTCTGTATGTTGAAAGCAGGATAGGTCTCGAACGGAAATTTTGTATAAATATTTGAGGGTCGATATAAAATTGGAAACTAAAAATGGGCGTGGTCCACCTACTTTACCGCCCACCTCCCATATAAGGTGAAACTTCAATGAAATTGTGTTCAAATAGTTCAAGGACCAATGTAAACTCGGAAACAAAAAATGGTCGTATGCCGCGCACTTTACCGCCCACCTCCCATATAATGTAAAATTTGAAAAAGTTGATGGTGGGTATATAGATTCGGCCGAGCCGAATATAACATTCGCGATTGTTTATATATACATAGTTTTTGCTATAAGGACTTTGGAGTGAAAATTGTTGTTGTACATGGTACTTTATTCTTGTTTTTTATGTATAGGTTTTCACGTAAGAAGTTTTTTTTGTTTAAGCATACGAGAACTTTCAGTTGTTTTGTTCTTACTTCTAAATACCGGAATTTTTTTTTTTTTTTTTTTAAGGAAAAAATTAATTATAAAAAATTAATTTTATTAACAGTTTGCACTACTACAACTATCTTAAAAAAGCTTCAAAGTTTCCTATTCTTCTTCTATAAATACCCATAAGTTTTGATAATAGTTGACCTAATTGTTCTTCATATCTTATTTCTTGTAAGATTTCACAAAATAAAAAAAATAACCCAAAAAAAGGATTACTTTTTATTCACATCCAATATCTTAATCCTTTATCAATGGCGTAAAAAATCAATAAAGATTATGGAATGCTAGAAAAAAAATTCAAGCATACATACATACATACCTATAATTCAATGTGTAAAATAAAATAAATATCCGGATGTTTTTTTCTTACAAAGGAAGTAGTGCAATTTATTTATCACTGAAATGATGGTGTGAATTTCTATATTCTCAGGTGTATTAAAAAGTATTACAATAATTGAATCAATCAAATTTCTCATACGACTTTATCAAGATTATATAAATGCTTATAAAAATTGATTAACAGAAAAAACTAATCCTAATGACATGTTTTCCAAACATTTCTTAGAAATTTCATTAAATAAATTTAGAAATTAACTTTGTACCTGTTACAACTCATTAGAGTTCGTTTTTTTGGTTAAATATTAATGAGTAAATTTCCCAAATCTAAGATTTTCGTTAAGCGTAAAGATATTGGAAAATACACGATTAAATCTCATCGATTATCATTACAGGCCACTTAACTTTTATCTTCAGCTTCTTTAAATATTTTTATGATGAATTTTTCATTCATAATTTTACGTTTATTTTATTACTTTACACCTTAACACACCTTTATTATACACACACTCACTGACACACATACACACACATAAAGTGACTAGTCATTAGTTAAGTTAAATGATTTTCAATTTTAATCTTTTTTTATGGTTAAACAAAAAGGTCACCCACCACCAACCATCAAAACATCTAGCCAAGAATTGATTGTTGTTTTATCATTGTAGTGGTAAACGGACTAATGCCACCTACAGTAGTCAAAGTCACGTTGGTGTTGTATGAATAGTGACACCTTCATTGATTGATTTGAAATTGTTTAGTGCAAGAAGAAAAGTATTTGTTGCTATGTATAGAATAGTTCAAGAGAAATTACTTAAACCACTAAAGAAATTCAAATTGTGCCTGTTGTATGTACCAAAAAAAAAATATGAATAGAGTAGAATTTTAAGGTAACAACAGGGCTATTATTTTGAAATCGGAGAAAACTCCACCGGAGTATAGACGTTATCCAGCGTCCTTAAGGAAAACATATATTCTACTGTCACAATTTAAGTTTTTTCTGCTGGCAGGTATCACTTAATCTGCTGAGATATCGTTGGCTATAAATCTGAAACAATATGCGTTTTGTATCGATGTTTGAAACACTCAAAACTAGTCAAATATTTGACTAAAACATAAAATACTTTTTAACTTTTCCATTTTAATTAAAAAATATATTTTTTTTCTTATCATTATTCATAGCTGATATTTTACAGAACCTTGTTTGACACTGTTTTCTCTTACAAAACATTTGCAAGATCAAACAATGGCAAACTTTTTTTTATACCTGCCATCAAAAAGATGGGGGGTATATTGATTTTGTCATTCCGTGTGTAACATGTCGAAGTAATCATTTAAGACCCCATAAAGTATATATTTTCTGGGTCCTGGTTAGATTCTGTGTCGATATAGCATGTACGACAACGAAATTTTGTATACATAGTTTAAGGATGGATAGAAGCTTGGAAATCAAAAATGGGCGTGGTCCGCCCACTATAAGGTGAAACTTCAACGAAATTAAACGAATATAACATTTGCGCTTATTTTTTTTTGTAGAATTGATGGTCATGCAAATTTTGGTAAAATATTTGACAAATGTGAACATAGCTTAAGACCCACCTTAATTGATACCAATCGGCTTAGAATCAATTTCAATTGTTTTATTTTAATACACAAAAATTCTTAAATAGTTAACTCTGTAAAAATAAATACAGTAACAGAAATAAGAAATTAAATTATTCTTTTTTGAATGTTTTTAGTAGGCAATTTTTGAGGCTAAAAGCAAAATAAAAATACTATATTAAGCCTTAAAAAGGCTAAACTGACAACACTGGTTAGTATCAACGTAATATTCTGTATTCGTATGTTCCATTTTACACTTAATGCAAGTATCGGTTCACAATTGGCCACAGGCCTAACGAAACTCTTATAACTCAAAAGTAGCATAGAATATGATGAATCTGATTTGATCTTTTAAAAAATACATATGTATATGTAGTATTACACAAAGTATTAAAAATATTACAATTTTTATAAATCATCGTTAAAACAGAAACATTTTATTGCAATATTTTTAAAAAATAAACATTTTTGAACAAAAAATTCCTGAATGATTTCAGAAACTGCATTCGCAGCGGAAGGAAATTTTGTCTATTTTTCAAATATATGAAATTATTGAAACCTACTTAAGTGTCTTATATTTAGCAATATGCCAAAATCGACTTTTTGCGAAAAATAACTTTTTTATTTTTGAAAATTGTTCTTAAGGGCTTCAGTAGCATCTTTTGTTCTGCGACTTTTTCATAATTCCGTTATTTACAAAATTACCGTTATTTTTAGGTTGTTGAAGAAAATCAAAATTTTGACCTTCAAATTTCCAGAATTCGACCAAATGATGTTTGACAACTTTGTACAAAAGTCTTTGGCGAGTATTTTTGTTGAACATATGAACTCATAATATTTGCAAATACAGAATGTTTTGATGGATTTTTAATAATAAAATAATTTTGCTCCATCTAGCGGCAATCATTTTTACTAAGTATGTTCAGCAATTAGAAAGGTAAATTGAATACCTTTCCAAACAAAAACTTTTTTGAAAATCGGTTGAAAAATAACCAGTAAAAAATATTCTAAACAAAGACAGTTATACAAAGAAAAACAACAAAAAACAATAACATTACAAATGTAAACAAGTGCAAATGTTATATATATGGCGAACCATGCCTATTTTTGTTTCCGTGTTTACATTTGTCCATGAAGTATTTGTAAAAAATTTCTTTGACCTTTCACCTTATATGGGAGGTGGGCGGTAAAGTGGGCGGACCACGCCCATTTTTTGTTTTCAAGTTTACATCGACCCATGAAATTGTTGTTATAGTACATGATTTCATTTAAGAGAGATATAGCAGAAAAGTATGAAATTAAGCTACTACGGACACCCTGTGTTTTTAGAATTTTGCTTATAACTTTTTTGTTTATTTAAAAATTTTGCTCATTTTCAATATCAAACAAACCTTATATAAGATAAATACTTGGGTAAAATTTTGTCCTCCTCCGTTGTGCCGTTCGAGCCCTATCCTGCTTCCAACAGACGGACATGGCTAGATCGACTCAGAATCTAACCAGGACACAGAAAACATATACTTTATGTGTTTTTTAATTAAAAATAGTGTGTATGGTCTTAATTACAACTGTATAATTCATATCAGTAATATAAACTCCCGTTTTTTTTAAATATGCACTATATTTTTTAAATGAATGAGTAAAATTTTCCGAAAATAGGTTTTATTATTTTTTATACGGCACAAATTGGACTGAATATTATGCCTTGAAAATCAACATAGTTGATGATGACAATAATATCTAAAATTCTGTGCTTGAAGATTACATTCCTACTTCAGAAGTTATATATGAATGAAGGTGAAAAAAATCATTTTTTTTAATTTTTTTGATTTTTTTTTTAACATTTTTTAAATTTTTTCGTAAAAGAAAAATGCGATCGTCACGCACCACCGCAGAATTTTAGATATTATTGTCATCAACAAATATGTTGACTTTCAAGGTATAACATTCTGAAAATAGAAGATCACTACCCAGACTAACTATCCAACTAATAAAAACATTGAATTTGTAGCTGTTAACATAAATAATGCGTTAAATTCATAAAAAGTAAAAAAATCCAAGTTCTAAGGTCCGTTTTAGGACAAGTGAGGGACACCCTAATTAGATATTAAGGTAGCTGACTCTACCCCCGAGTCATTAATTAAAAAAATAAAAAATTCATAGCTTGAAAATGAAAAAGTACTTTTTTTTTTTTGGCATATTGCTACTTATATTGCCAAAGTTTGTTTTAAAATTAAGAAAAGTTTTGATGGCTTTTTGTATATCTCACAAAATAACTAAGAAAATCTAAATTTGAAATCACTCGCGTAAAATCTCACGGAAATACAGGCATTTAAAACTAAAAAATTTAAAAAACTTTGAGGATTTTTGGATTCATTTTAGTTTTACACTGACAATTTACTACTTATTGACTTACACCATTAACCAGTCGAAAGACAAGACTTATGAAATTCATTTGCTGTATAATAAATATTCTGTTTATAATCCGTTGAAAAGTTATGCGGTGAATTTCAAAATTTTGCTCTGAATTTATTCACTGTAAAATATTACTTTAGATCATCGAAAAATACCTGTAAATAATCATTTTAATGATTAAAATTGATATTATGAAAAAAAAAAATAAAGAAACATCATTTATATCGGCTATAGCGGCATTCATCTTCAAACTTATTTCGCATGCTGACAACTATCACGAAGAATAAATGATGTTAATATTGATGTCAAATTAAAGCATTTTATTTGCTTAATACTAAAATTCAGATAGCATCAAAATATTTTAAGAACTTATAATTATATGGACCAAAAAACATGTTCTTAACCTCAAAAGTCAACCTCACATATTTCGCATTGTAGTTCAAATGTCTTTTATTATTCATAATTTTGCGACATTTTATACCAATATTGTTTTTTTTTTTATACCCACCATCAAAAAGATGGGGATTGAAAATGGGCAAAATCGGTTAATAAACAAAAAAGTTATGGGCTAAAAACTAGAAACACAGGGTGTCCGTTTTATACTTTTCTGCTGATATTTCTTCAATAAAAGCATGTACGACAACAAAATTTTGTACGTATAGTTCAGGAATAGATATAAACTCGGAAACCAAAAATGGGCGTGGTCCGCCGACTTTACCGCCCACCTCCCATATAAGGTGAAAATCAACGAAATTGTGTTCAAATAGTTCAAGGACCAATGTTAACTCGGAAACAAAAAATGGGCGTGGTCCGCCCACTTTACTGCCCACTTTACCGCCCACCTCCCATATAACGAAAATTTGAAAAAGTTGATGGTGGGTATATAGATTCGGCCGGGCCGAATATAACATTCGCGCTTGTTTTTTTTTTTCTATTTATGAAATTGTGCAAAAAATTTCTTTTCAGTGTATTTCGTTAAATATTGAAGATTCTGTAATAAATTTTACATGTTTTTAATATGAAATATTATGGAATTTTTTAGATCGTTTAGCCTTTTTAACCTTTTTCTAAAGTTTAATGTAGCCTCTTTTGTACGACGCTGCGGGCAACATTGCACAGTGGGGCAGAATCGAAATTTTTTGGAAATAAATCTGTAACTTCTAATCGGCTGGTTGGATTTGCATAAAAACATAAAATTTCGATTCTGCCACACTGAGCACTGTAGATATGAATCTTTATGATCGAATAATACGGTTCTGTCTGGAGATCATTCCTGACAGAGTGATATGGCGATATACATACATATGCTATCACATATATAGTATTAGTTCTTAGTTTGGTTAAATAAGTCCATCTAGTATGGGTAGTTCAACCTACAAGTGTCACGATTCTTAAGCATTTTATTATTTATTTATTTTTATTTTTTTGTAGGAACCCTCAAACCATGCATAAAAATTAGCTTAATAGGGGAAACATATTAAAACAATTTTAAAATTGATCTTCAGTTCCCTACCACCGATTGAAAGTCACGAGTCTAGAACATTAAGACCAAAAAATAGTATAGAGCTTTGACTAAAAAATACTTTAAAAAATTTTCGCAAAAATTTTGGTCAATAAACCGTAATTTTTTGTACATCATGGAAAAAAAATTGGAAAAATGTTTAAAGTATTTTTTCCATAACCAGTATAAAATTACGAATTTTTTGACCCCCATTACGATTAAAGAATCTAAACTTTTTTTGAGCAAAATGTATGGGACCCATGATTTTTCAATCGCTGGTAGGGAACTGAAGACCAATTTTAAAAATTTTTTAAGTAATTTTTTCGTGTTAAGCTAATTTTTACGCATCGTTTGAGGGGTCTTCCTACATCGAAATATTGAAAAAGATATTCCTCGGGACACTTTAATGTACATATATTATAGGTACATAATTATTCTACTTTATGTGTGTAAATATGTATGTATATAATGTGTATTATTACTAGATTTTTTTTCATTTATGTATGTTGCAAAACAATAGTGGTTTCATTTACTTTTAATTCTTATTTCCTTTTTTTATTTTCACTTTATTTATTTAAGACTAACAAAAAGTTAATAACAATATTGACACATTGGCTGTCATTTGAATCTCATTTGTAAAGTCATTTTGTGTAAACAAACTTTTTCTTCAACTTCTTTTTACCTTATCTTCTCTCGAATGCAATGACAATACAAAATACATATACAAAAAGAATGTAAAAGGATTTGTTGGTGATGATCGTTGGCTTTACGTTTGTAGCTGATTATAGAAATACAAATCGTATGTTTTGACTTTGGTTGATGGTTTTTGGAAATACCTCTTTTAACAAGGATTTCTTTTCAGTTTTAGAGTTTGTTTGAAAAAGAGAAATTTTAAGCTTAGATTAACTTACTCATAGATTAACTTTCAACTTTCCAATCTTTTTCTTATTTTTTTGGTTTTCATTTTTTTTAAAATGATGATGAAATGAATAATTTATAATTATTAACACTAAAATTGTGTTTGTGGCCCTTTTAATTTCTTTAAATTTCTTTACAATTAAATCAGGGTTTATAAACTTTTTTTCTTGTAGATTTTCCCAATCACCCTTATTTTGTTAAAATTGTCATTCCTTGTGCCCAATATTTCTTGCTAGCACTCCCCTTTAGGTGTTAGCATGGTGTTGTGTACACTGATTGTCCAATTTTTCGCTTTGTCGCCAATTAAGAAAACATGGCACGATATCAACCTCAACTACTCTCCCACTTACACAAATGGCTGAATGTATGTCAGACAAAGGCGTTGTTAGCGGCTACAACCATGTTGTTCTAAATACATGAATGTATATGTGTAATAAAAATATCCTTAAGGCCAGAAAATATACATTTACTTATATCACACAATACACGTGCATATGAATTACAATATTGTTTTATTTTGTTATCCTTTTTCTCTAAACGGACCCTTTGGTATCGTTATAATTCAATATATTTTGAAATATTAATATCGATAGAATGATGGAATGAATGTTTATACCTATTAAAATAAAAATTATATTTATGATTGAATATTTATACTTTTTCCCCCTTTTTGTCCCCAAGCAAATATGTTTAGAGTTGATTTGAAGAGAAATGCGAATGAAATAAATTTGTTTAATTTTAATTTAATTAATGGGAAATATTTTCTAAGATAATTTAATTTATTAAAGTACATAATTTAATTTAGGTATTACTTACTACAAAATAACTTACTATGGGCCATTATCAAAAATTTTAAATTTTAGCCCTTCAAAAAAATTTTTATTTTTTTTTTTTTTTTTTTTTTTTTGATGGCACAGTAAATCCTTTTGTATACATATAAAGTGACTCAAATGTATGTAGAATCAGTTAATCGCGTTAATCATTTCCTATGAGGGGCGCGAAAGTTATGGCGGTTTTAAGTTTAACATATAAAAATTTTTACAAACTAGTAGTTTATGTATAATTCTGGTCAAAATTACACGTAATTTCAAAACCTACTGAGTTATTCAAATAAAATTTATGATATTTTCAATGTTTGATGGTGTTAGTGCAGCATATTTTAGGGTTTTCTAGTAAAATTTAAAAAAAAAAAAAATATAACAAAACTCGCGATTTTTAAAAACCATGCCATTGCATATAAAACTGTGCTCGCAAAAAACTGACTATTTGAAAAATTTTCGCACTTGTTTTCCAAACTTTGAGACTATCTACTGCCTTGATTGTTTCAGGCACATGAACGGGATGCAGCGCAAAATACGCACAATTACAACAAGTATCAATCCCTATCCCAAATTTTGTATTTGGTTGAGAGGCGCACAGACCCCGCACAAAAAACTGAAAATTTTTAAAAACTAAAAAATTTTGTCATCAAAGCTTAACTAAACAAGCGCGAATGTTATATTCGGCTCGGCCGAATCTAAATACCAACCATAAATTTGTTCAAATTTTACGTTATATGGGAGGTGCAGTCACCCTGTGATAGCACGAGATAAGCTAAGGGGTGGTAGTCAACTCATCGATTATGTAAAAGTTTCAAAAAAGCATAACTTCTACAAATAAAGCCCGATCTTATATTTCTTTGTAAGCTTACACACCTAAGTTATCTCTTACAGTTAAAATAATATTTACTCTTAAATTTAGATTTTTTGACACGATTTTGCTTTCTTCCCGGCCAAAAACGAGTGCAGGTAGAATGCAGTGTAAATTTTATGAAAAAATTTCAATATTTTAAACAACTTTTTTCATAAAAAAAAGCATATTAGCATAATATTTTTATTTTTATTTCTTATGTAATGTATAAAATAAATAAGAATTTTTAATTTCTAAATCAAAAACATTTAAAAAGCTTTAGGAAACCAATTTTTGGTAATTTTTTAAAAATAAACAATATTTAATAAATTTAATCGATTATTGCGAATATTATCGAATTAAACAAATTATCAATTCAATCCGACCAGTAGTTTAAGAGACAAAAATTTTGTGTTTCGCTCCACTGTGCGTTCCGAAATTCTATTTATATTTTCATTTCATTTTTTGGGTCGTATACTGTGCACTAGGGTGGCCCTCATTACAAAAGGTGTCCAGATTTTTGTTCTCACCCCCTGGAAATGTTTGAATAGTCCAAAAACTAAGATATGCCAAATTTTCAACTGATTGAAAAAAAATTTAGAGGTGGCTCAAATGATCAAATGATGACTTTTGAAAAGTTATTTCCTTTCACCGGTCATAAATAATTAATTTTAAGTGAAATTTTCTGGGTTTATATCTTGTTGAATTTCACAGATTATGGGCTTTTAGAAACGCCTAAAGTCATTAAGATTGGATAACTAATAACATAATAGTTATTAAAATAACTATAACTAATTTTCGGGCAAATAGACCCCGAAAAATAAGATTTCAATCAGAATTTGAAAGAGAGAAATGAAACTTGGCATGTAGTTCCCTATTGACGTTGTATATATATCCTGCAAATAATTTTATTATCCAAAATTATTGTAATTACGTAGGTCAGATATATGAAAAACAAGAGATTTTTGTGAATTTTGATCGTGAATATCTTACGCAGATAGCAAGTGTTTACCCAAAAATTGATATATAAGACACCAAGACAAAACTATATGCCGAATTTCATTTCTCTCCCTAAAGTTTTGGATGGAATCTTATTTTACTGGGGTGTATTTGGTCGAAAATTACACGTTTTACGTAAATTGATTTTAATAACTATGATATTATCAGTTGTTCAATTTTATTCATTTTGGACATTTTAGAAAAGTAATCCAAAAAGATGAAAACGAGGAAAATTTAAGTTCTAATGAATAATTTATGGTTGAACAGAATAAAAAAACTAAAATTTTTAATATTTCAATCGCTTTGAGCCACCTCTAAATTTGTTCCAATCAATCTAAAACTTTGTATTATATGGTTTTTAGGGTACTCGAACATTTCTAGGGGGTGAGACTGAAAATTTAAATACCTTTATTTTCTTCCATACAAAAGAGGGCCACCCTACTATGCACCCTTGTTGGCCAAATAATGTGCAAGTCATTACCTACATGACCCTCAAACAAATTGTTAAGAGCTATACAATATTCCTTAACTGTCATAGACCTAACTCCACAAGAGGATATGGTCTTCAAAGCAGCTTGTCTATCAGAAATGACAATAATTCCAAAATCCCTCTCTAGCCCAAAAAAAACGATAAAGTAAATCTCCGCTTGAAAGATTGACGAGTTTGCTAATTCCTTTTGCTAATTCCCTTTGAAAGTTTGGGCTAAACATATCGGCACATTTGTCACCAATCGTCTGTTTGGAACCATCCATCGAAATAGGAGATAGTGAGGCTCTTCGGGTTATCGAATATTTTTATTTACTCCCTATAGACTTCATCTACAATTACCAAAGACACCTAACTCGGTACCAAAGTTAGGTGTTAATTGGTACTCAACTCGTCACGCACTATAACTATCAGCGGCTGAATGGTTAACGTTGAAGAATATAAAACGTATTAGACGTCAGAAGTACTTGGGATCGATTCGTGGTACCGCCATAGACATTAACGAAAAATTTAAAATAAATATAATTTAATAAAAATAATTTAAAAAAATTAAAAGACAAAAAACTACCGAATTTTTATCACATTTTTATTATATTAATCGACATTGAAGATGCCCTCTTAGACCAGTCCTGTGACCTATCTCAAGGTGTTAATTATCAACTTCAAATGATAACCCCATATAAAAGTACAGGTTCCTATGCTACTTAAGTAGCATAATTTCTTATACAAAATGAACGTCCATGCAGAAATCTCCGAAACGATCAATCTGTAAAGGCTCCGTTACTCTACCGTAAATGTAAATGTAGCGAAACAGCTGACATGTTTTGCTTATAAGAGTTATGGGGTTATGTGTGCTCAAAAACGTAAATGTAACGTAATAACCTAATCAAATTAGGTCGCTCTACGTTTTTACGTGACAGCTTTAAGAACAGTGTTGACAGCTTTTTATTTCAATATACTAAATCTGCGTAAAAAATCGCTATAAAAAGTTTATCAATTGGACAATTTATTTTGCTGTTTTCTTCACTAAAAAAATTGTTAAAATAATTTAAATAAAGCGTAGAGTTGAATCAATAATTTAAAATTAAAAATTTTTGTCATAAATCTAGCGATTTTCAAACTTTTTGAGACTTACTGGAAATATGTGTAATTGGCATCACTAATGTTTATGTGTACAAAATAACAACTAAGTATTGCCCAGAAAAAATTGCTGCATACCCAGAGAGATAAAAGAACTCTCCCTTACCAACCTGCTTCAAGAAGGCATGATTTTTGTTCGAGATGTCACACTTGGTAGGTCTCTTTGCTACGCTACGTATTAGATTTATACATGCCTTTATTATGCACATTATTAAGGCATCATAGATGTGATGATATCATGTCTCTTTTACTATTATTATTATTTTTTTTAAATTTATTTGATTTATTTTATAAATTTTTTTTTTTAATAAGAAAAATCAGAAATTTTTTAAATCAGTTCTTCAACTAAATTTATTTCAATCAAATGGCCTTTCTTATTGGGGCAATCCTTAATTGTTTAATCTGCAAAAAAAAAAATAATAATAGTAATAAATAAAAAAATAAAAATTTTATATTACTTAATAGAAAAAAAGTAAAATTAGCACAAAAAAACATGTAACATGTTATACGTACCGTACATTATATATAGAAATTTTGGGTAACCCATAAATAACCCCTTGTTTTTTATTTATTTTTTTCTCTCATCTTATAAAAACAAAGACACAAAAAATAAAACACAAAATACGTTATAAAACATGTCATTTCTTGTATATTATAATGAAAACGAAAAACAATATATCTAATAGTCTCCTGCGTAAGATGATTTGAAAAGCAAATCCACTTGAATTTCAAGTGTGTGTTTCATAGCCAACATGTGCAAAAACAACAATAAATACTGTTCGTACTGTTCGCTGCCCGAAGCAAAGCAAGTGTGTACTGTGTATGAGCGACTGCAAATCCGTGCGTTCAAATCATTTATCGTAAACAAGTGGTGCAAGTGGTGTGGCAAAAAAAAGCAAATCATACAAGACGTTGAGAAATGATTTAAAGATTTCAAGTGGGCTTAATGATTTGTTTGTTTTTTGTAATACGTAGTTGCTGTGTGTGGCAAAAAATCTTCATAATGTGTAAAAAGTGGTTGTTTATAAATATTCTTGCATACACACACATATATACAGTATGTCTATATTTTATTGTTGGTTCTTCTTTTCTAAATAAATGTAAAAGGGTGAATTCATAAAGTTATTAAAAAATACTCTTTATTAAGAGTTAAAAAAGTAAAAAAATTAAAGTTGACATTTGAAACTGTCAGTTACATATGTAAGTTAGAAAATTTTTATCTTTAGTATTTATTTATATTTTAAATAAAGTTAGTCTTATTATTAATTGTATGTTTATAAAAAATTTTAAAATTGTACTTATTTATATTATGATAGATTTTATTGCATTTAATTTATATTTACTAAGTAATCATTCTATTTTAAAACTAAAAGGAAATAATATAGAACAATGTCTTTTCATTTTTCAAATTCGTTTCCATATACGTTTACTTCTTGACTAATAAATTTTCCCAAATGTTAAGAATACGATGGAACATCTGCACTGTAATAAAATTATAAATGAAATATTTTAAGACGTTTACCTAAATTGTGTGTCCCGTCATATGTACATGTTCAATATATAATCAAGTAAAGGATGCTGATTTACCTGATTGTAAGCGAACTCAATTCGTGGTTTTATAAAAAATAAATTTACATTTTTTACAGTGCAGAACATATGTACCTGTTTTTTATTGATCTATTTAGGTGCTTCTACAGATTTTATTGCCAAATTCTTGCTGTTTTAAATAAATTTTTTACACTAAGAAATATACCTGTTTTTATTGGACTAAAGTTATTTTTAGAAAAGGCTTATACATATTATTACCTAATGTAAAAATGAGTTTATAAATAAAATTATAATATTATTACCTAATATATTTCATATATGCTATAAATGAAGTTATGAAGTTACATATGTATAAGAAAGTAGTATATAAGTAATTAAGTATATATTTGTTTTAAGTAATAATATAAAAAAACCTCGTAAACAACTTTAAATATTTAATAAAATCTGTTTACTAATAAAACTTAATGCATGTTTCTTTAAATTGTTATAACTAGTAACATTAATAATTTATTTGATCGTAAATAACAATAAGTTTATAAACAATACTTTTAAACGACTGTTTTACTTACGAAATTACTTTATACAGTCATGAACGCACACACACACATATAATTTTAATAAAAAAGAAAACACAATTTTTTTCCTTATTGAAGCAAACAAGTGGTCAAAAGGCTTGTATTTTTTTATACAAGCCTTTGAGAGGCTTGTTTGGTCGCTATCATGATTTGTTCATAAAGTTGAAGCACACACGCAGTATTTGTATGGTTTTAAGTGCCTGCAGAACAATATTTATTACTCCGCACACACACTGATAACAACACTTGAAAAATATCAAGTGGCTTGTACAGCCTTATAAGACACAGTTTGCAGGGCTCTATTATCTAAAGCTTTAATAAATAATTTTATTTTGTTATTATAAATAGTTATTGAAAAAAAAAAAAAAAAATTATAATTTTACTTACAATTTTAATAGGTTTTTAAGTATATTATTTTTTTTTCGACTTTCACGAATAAACTTATTTCTTAATACTTTGAACACTCGATCACAACTAATCAACGTAGTTGAAAATATTGCATCATCCAACTCAGCAGAACTTTTTGTTTCAAATCGTAAATAAAAATTGGGAGAATGAAGTCATTCGCTCACAATCCTGCATCTGCGTAAGCGAGAGAGGATGCAGGTTGTAATTCGGTAAAAAAATATGAGCCTAATGTAAATTTCTCGCTTCCTTTTATAGCTTACTCAAATGCGCATCAATGATGTGCTATCGGCAGACATGAATAATATTGTACTGCTTACCAGTACCTAAAAAAATTTTTCTGGGTGGCTTACGTCCCATTTACGGTAGAGTAACGGAGCCTTAAGAGTATCTATCGAACAATTTATGTAAATTCTTTTATTAACAAAAATTTTATTCAACTACTACTACGTATTATAAAATTATAGGACAGGAAAAACTTTGTAATATATTCTCTGTATAATCTAATTTTCCTATTTCTGTTACTAAAAAACTGAGCACTAATTGTCTGTCTTCTGTTTCTTAGACGACACATGTAGCTGTCACGTTTTAAAGGGAGCATTAGTGCAGTAATACGATCAGATCACTTTTAATGCACATGTCTGTCATTCTGTCAACATTTGTTTCATGTGTCTAAGATTTTTTCTCTTTGTTTTAATTAATTAGAACAGATTTAAGAAAAATAAACTTTACGACAATGTTTATTACAAAGTGTTAATACGTTGAGACAAAAAATTGTATTTATTATGACAACCAAAGTGTCAGTTGCAATAAAAAATAATTAAAACTCAAGTAAAATTATATCTAATAAAATAAAAACTTAATATTATAATTTGTATATTTCATTTAAAGTAGTAGCACAAGCAATGTCAGGAAAACTTCAGTTTAGTAGTCTTTAAGTCATCACGAATATTTTTATAGTTCCAGTCTTAAAGCAATTGTGTTTTTTAGATCCAACTTTAAATACATTTTAAAGACCAGATTAAAGTAATCATAGTTAAATATAATGTTTAATGAACCCTTCGTCACAAAAAAGAATCTATATAATTTTCCATACAAATTTATCCTTGTATTAGCTTTATCGTTCTAGTTTTCACAGATCGTTAGAAAACAAAATTGTAGAAGGGTACCTAAAATTTCTAGTCTCTAGCATAATTATAAATATATAAAAATAGCATTTAAATTTGCAATTGGCCTGGCAATAACAGTTTGAAAAACGAAGGGTTAAGTTGTTTTTCAAACGATTCGATTTTAAAGAAAAGGCAGATCGTTTTAATAAATAAACCACATTATTAGTATTTACATATGTATGAATGTAAAACTTAGCAAAATATAACACAACAATTAATAATCCATACAAGTATAATAACTTTAAAAGTAATGAAGAAATTTTGTGTAATAAATCCATTTATTTCACCTCATCATTTGTTTCGACTTTCATAGAAAATCATAAAATTCTTATGAGGGGAAAATCAAACGCCGCCACTTCACAATTTAAACAAATCGGATGTCAAGAGTAGTCAGAAATTCAAAAGATTATTGCCGATATTTTGTTTTATATTTTTCGCCAGTTCAAACATATCTGTATATGAGTGTAAAAATACACATGCTTTGATCTTTAGCCGATCGAGTACTAAATAATAATAAAATCAACCAACAACAACAATAATAATGTTTAAAACTGCAAGTAGACATACATATGTATATAGTAGTCAGTTGTAGTATCAACAAAATATTTACTTTTACTCGTAATCAAATTCAAGAGGCAACCAAAGGTGGCAATTTGATTGAAGGAGGCTATAAAAAGAGGGGGAGATAGATGGTAGATCATAAAAATTTGTTTCATTCATAAAATTCTATAAAATGTTAAATGTATACATATTCATTTATACACAAGTATTATAAGTAGTTTTTCTTTTTTTTTAATTTTCCATTCTTAATCTTAAGAGAATACACGCGACTGATGCTTCTAGATGATGATGATGATAATTATATTTGTAAATGTGTGAAAATGTTTGCGAAAATATAAAATAAATAAAAAGAATAAACGCCAAAAACCACATAAAAAATTACTTAACAAAAAAGAGGGTTAAACGCCGATTCACATCAGCGCCCTTTCTTCTGAGTAGTTGAATGAATGATTTAAATTCTGAAATAATCACAATTTTCTTTTGGAGGCCGTTGAGTATACAATAATTTAAATTTTTATGTTTTAAAAGATTTATAATCTAGCGCCATTTAAGGTAGAAATATTTATGGGTATAAGTAGTAACAGAACATAATTATTTAATAAAAAGTTTATGCAGATAATAGTCGACTTTATTACACATTTCAGCAGATACGTAAATTAACACATATTTTCCGACTTAATATATTTGATAAAAAAAATTACGATTAACAGATGAGTTCGTGTTGTTAAAATTTCTTTAATAGTTGAAAACTTTGATTTTTAGTATCAAAGCTAAAATACATATAATTTTATAAGAACAGACTCAACAAGGGAAATAAAGTCTTATATTTAAGAAAGTCTTATAATTAAGAAATTACAGTCAAGTAGGATTTTCAGTGAGTCCATTCTCAAAGCATCCGCAGAAGTTTTTAAATATCACAGAGACCCCTCTAGAAATTAAATTTTAGGATCTATAAATTACACTTCTAATGTATACAGCTAATAAACATCTGCTAATTTTTATAATTCATCTGATTTCAAGGTATTTGTCAAACTATTTTAAGGCCTAAATTTAAAATGATAAAACTTTATTAATAAAATTGGTATTCCATTGTAAAATCAAACATTTTGCAGGAAATTCAAGTTAGTTTTTTGCAGTAAATAATTAATCAATGAAATGCAAGAACTGTTGAAAACATTCGCGCTGTTCACGAAAGTGTGCAAGAGGACCCAAAACATTGTTGTCTCTTTCGAGTCCAAAATAAACGAATTTGTATAATTCCTTTGTCAAAAATAACCTTAGTGGGGGGGTTCACACACAGCAATTTTTCTTGCTGCAATTCTGACATCGTAGGCGAGAGAGGCAAAGAAAATGCAAAAGTTTAGTGTTACTTCTCCTCTCTCTCCTATAAACACAGAATTGCGGCGAGTAAAATTGCAGTGTGTGAACCCCCCCACTAAGGTTATTTTTGACAAAGGAATTATACAAATTCGTTTATTTTGGACTCGAAAGAGACAACAATGTCTTGGGTCCTCTTGCACACTTTCGTGAACAGCGCGAATGTTTTCAACAGTTCTTGCATTTCATTGATTAATTATTTACTGCAAAAAACTAACTTGAATTTCCTGCAAAAATTTTACAATGGAACACCAATTTTATTAATAAAGTTTTATCATTTTAAATTTATCATATTTTTAGGCCTTAAAATAGTTTGACAAATACCTTGAAATCAGATGAATTATAAAAATTAGCAGATGTTTATTAGCTGTATACATTAGAAGTGTAATTTTTAGATCCTAAAATTTCATTTCTAGAGGGGTCTGTGTGATATTTAAAAACTTCTGCGGATGCTTTGAGAATGGACTCACTGAAAATCCTACTTGACTGTAATTTCTTACATTACAAAAATAAACTGTATTAATAACGTATAAAGATTTTATAAAAAACCTCACAAAGATAAATTTTAATTAAGCCGCTTAAAAAAAAATCGATTGAAAAATAAAAATTGCTAACGTGCTCTACTGGCCTAGATGTTGCTGGTACGATTCCCACCAAAGATAAATAAATAAATAAATAAATAAATAAATAAATAAATAAATAAATAAATAAATAAATAAATAAATAAATAAATAAATAAATAAATAAATAAATAAATAAATAAATAAAAAAATACTTGTTCATCTAATGTTTCCAAAATGGGTTTCCGAATCGGAGAAATAGATCGTCTTGTTTCGGTAATACGATACAAAGTTATATATATTTAAATATCAAACGTTCTATATTATAGTTTGTCTTTAGATTTTGGATACGAAGATGATGAATATCAATATATTAAAGTCCAGTGGGAAACAATGACCACTGCAAATAAATAAGTTCCACCCTAATAACTACAACATGAAAATAAATTATATATAGTACTAGCTTAACCCGGTGAGCTTTGGTACCCGTTTTGGCCATATTAGATATTAACTTTATATGGGGCTACTACTCCCCCTCGACCTATCCCTTTTAAAATGTTAAATACAAATTTTTTATAACAGTTTTTGAAACTTTCACTAAATTAATACTTTGATAAACGTAAATTAATACTTCCTTTGTATAGGGAATACTCTTCCCCCCAGCCCTATTCGTCCTGTTTTTATTTTATAAATGCAATATATTAACAAAACAGTTCTCACAAAAGTTGAGTACTATCACCGTAATAGTTCTTTTGATATACTATTAATAATATTTCCTTTGTATGTGGGATACCATTCCCCCAGGTCCTATCCATCTCGTTTTTATCCCAAATATGCAGGAATAAGAAAGTTATACCAACAAAATATCGTCACTTTTTCTGTAATAGTTCTCAAGATATGCGGATAATTAGTATTTGCTTTATATAGGGTGTACCATTTCCCCCGGCCCTAACTATGCTATTTTTATTTCATGTATACAACATGACAAGAAAACAGTTCCCACAAAATTTGAGGGCTTTCACCATGATAGTTCTTTGTTTTCTTTGTATTGGGAGTACCATTTCCGCAGGTCCTACCCATCCCCTTTGCTTCTGAACTTGTGAAGTTTTTTAAGAAAGTTATTCTAACAAAATATTAATAGTTTCTATGATATAAGATGGTCCTATCCGTTCCATTTTCATTTAAAGTTTGATGGTTGATGGGAACGACATTCCCGCAAAATTTTAAGACTTTTGATTTAGCAGTATTTAAGTTATTTGATAATTAGTATTTTCTTTGGATGGAGGCTATCACTCCCCCTCAACGCCCCATTTTCATCTCAATTAAGTAGATAGATAAAAAAAAATATTTTCACAAAATCTCAGGATTTTATCTGTAATAGTACTGGAGATATGTGATAATTATAATGGGGGCTACCGTTTCTCCAGCTCCTATCGAAAAATAAAGTAGCCTATTTTACTTTCGGATATGACAAAATGATATTGTGAAATTTTCACAAAACCTAAAAATTTTAATAGCTTATTTAACGAAAAATGCACTTAAAAAATGCAATTGCATTAAAATGCATTTTTAAAAGATATTTTTTATTTGTGATATATTTGTGTTGAAGATGATATAACCACAATTCAAAAGCCGTTTAAATCATTGTTGTTTGAATTTGTATACTTCTGAGATTTTTTTGGATTTTTAGAAATTGAAAAAGTGAAATAAAATCTTAAGTTCTCTGAATTTTGCGAATCTATATAGACATCCATAGGCCACGTGAAAAATTGTATGAAAATCGAAAGACACTTGATAAATTTTGGGGCGTTCTTTCATGAAATTGTCGATATATATGGAAAAAACATTTGAAAATTAACACTTCTTTTAAGCGATCATGGATCTTCACTTAAGAAAAACTAATACATTAATGTAAATGAAACAGACCTTTATGGTTGCAAATAAAAATAAAAGCAAATACATAACTAAATTTGTTTTTCTGTTTATAAAAGATTTTGACGTAAATTTGGATCAATTAATCATTGCAGCTAACTTTTCAAAACTATTGCAATAATTATGAAATCGTTAAGCATTGCCAATAAAATTGTAGGGCATCATGAACTAAACACTAGGGGGAAATGAAGCAATTAATAAATCAACACCATAAAACAAATAATTCCTCAACACCATGTGTTCTGTGTGTATGTATGTCTATCTGTCTGTCTTAAGTTTCTTTTTTCTTTCCCCTTCTTTTTTTCAGAGAATTCACCCATTAAACACTACGCCAGTGATACGATATATACAATATAAATATTTATAACACTTTAATACTTTGATAATTTGCGAAAATTTCAAAAGATGATTTTCTTTTTTTTTTATTATTATTACACTGAAATTTAAAAGTATATTTTACAATGGCAAATTTTAGGAATCATTATAGCTACGTTTTTGCCTTATTTTCCATAAAAATATTTATTTACTTTTGTGCCAAATTTATAAAGAATATTTTTAAAACTCATATAAAAATAAAAATAAAAAAATGAACATCAATCTTTATTGTTACTTAAAAATAAAATAGAAAAAGGTCAAAGAATGTCTTGTCAATCAAATTCATCAAATGTGGGATTAAATGAAGATCACCCAGTTTTGTATGCTTCATTTTTTTACATTAAAAACTCACACATGCTTACAATAGATACACATACAGTATTTTTCACTAATCTTGTCTCGAGCTGTTGTTTGTTAAAGCCACAGGCCAGGATTAGCGTAAAACATCCATTTCAAAAGATTTTTTTTTTTTTATTGTTGCATATGTTACATTATCTGCTACAGTTTAATTAAGATTTTTTTTGTTGATTTATTTATCAAGGTGTTTATAAAACTATACAATTTATTTTTTTCATTTAGCGAATTATTTTTATATTCTCTTTTTTAGGGTTTTAACATTGTAATTGTTATTAAATGTAACAATTTGTGTAGCCTAACAATAAGAAGAACGCCTCACGTTCCATAAGAAAAATAAAATAGGGTTTGACATCATAAAGGCAGCTAAAATAATAATTAAAACTTCTGCTACATACTGTAAAGTAACTAAAAAAAAAAAAAAAAAAAACATTTCCAGTACTTCCCAGCAAAAAACAATGAAGTTCTTCAAAAAAAGAACATTTTTACAACGTCATAACTGGAACATAGTGCATATTTTAAACTTTTTTGGAAGTTCTTAATAATTACTTCAAAAAAAGTGAAAATAAATGAATTTTTAACGGTAAAAAATTGTAATAATTTCTAACGAAATTTAAATTTTACAAATTTTAAAGTATTTTTATTATTATTTAATAGGGCAAAAAAGAATTTTTATTAAAAAAATTTATAAACATAGTTTTAGGAGAAGTCCTTCAAAAAATATATGATAACCATGTGTTAAAAAAATAACTTTTGCAGCTCTTTTTCATCACTAATTACTTCCTTCTAATGACAACACAATGTTTAAATCATTACTTTTTCAGTTCTTTTTTTGCTGGGTTATTACGCTGTAAATAAACGATTTTTATTATTTAATATTTATTTAGTTTTTTTTTTAATTTTCTTATTTTAATACAAATCCTTCGGCATTCCGTTAATAATTAAGAACTCTGTCTTGATATTCTTCGATCAGTATAATAGCAAGACGAACTTATTGTAAATGACAAATTACTAAATATTATAATTATAACAATGAAATGTGTTCTATTGTAATGACGGGATTTATTCTCGATGCCTGTTTATTTCTATGCAATACAAAAGGAAAGAATAGTTAAAAGAAAAATAGAAATTTTTATACTAATTTCAGAGTGATGTCTTTGAACATTTTTCACGTCTAGCCGCATTGAGATAATACAAAAATTTGTTTAGCATATTATATCGGAATATATTACAAATTATAGATTATTTTGAAAATTTTTATTCATATACCCCAGGACTGAAAAACGAAATAAAGACGATGAAAAAAATCTAAATTCACAATTCAAGTCTAACTGTAAGAGAAAACTTAGATGAGTAGCTTATTTTTTTCTTTATATTGTCTTTACATATCCGAAGTAGTCAACTTTGACACACTGTAACTTATCTTATGTTATCACAGGGTGACTACAATATGAGTTTTCTGAAAGACTAGGTCCAACCAGTAGTTTAGGAGATACAGATTACAAAAACAAATCGTTTGCCTCACTGTGCACTGTTTGCAGGTTGAAAACAACAAGAGCTTGCTGTGGTAACCAGCTTTAATAGTACATTTCTGAAAACAATAATTTTCTATTACTCTTAATTTCAGATACATTAGTTAGAAAGTTTTTCGGGGGTTTAAAAAATAATCGGACAGGTGTCTGGTACTTTTTTGAAAATCAGCCCTTTTAGGGAGAAAACGGGTAAAAACTGTATTTGGTACTTTTTAGCACCATATGTATCTTTGAAACCAATCAACATACATATAAAATTTACATCGTATTCATAACTTATCAAAAAATTACAAATATAAATTTGGTACTTTTTAGAAATTCGAACGTTTAAAGGGTAAAAACCGTACCTATTTTTGGTACTTTTTTCATAAAACATTTTTATTTTATTTCATAAAACATATATTTATTGACATATAAACATATGTGTATTTTCATATGGAATCCCACTATAATTTAGAAATTCATTGGAATACATTTTTATACCCTACACCACCATAGGTGGTTGGGGTATTATGCGTTTGTGCTGATGTTTGTAACGCATAGAAAAAACCATCAGACCACCACCTTAAAGTATACCATTCGACTCAGAATCACTTCCTGAGTCGATTTAACGATGTCCGTCAGTCAGTCCGTCCGTCTAACCGTCTGTGTGTCCATGTAAACCTTGTAATGAAACTACAGGTCGCAATTTTAAAGATAAGTCAATGAAATTTAATATACGATCTTATATTAGATCAAGGACGAACCCTATGATCGGTCCATTATTTCACCTAGCCCCCATACAAATGTCCTCCCGGAAAAAGGGTTTAACGATCATAAATCCATTAAATTTGGCACATATTAGTTCTATATAAGTCTTAATCAGGAAGATCGGTCCATAATTAACCATAGCTCCCACATGAACCCCTCTTCCGAAGATCACTTTAAAGGGCATAAATCCCATTAAAATGTTAGTATCAAGTTAATATTCGACACAAATAAGTTTTATATAAATGTAAATGATAGTGCCAAATTTTACGAAATCGGTCCATAATTTACCATAGCTTCCATATAAGGCCTTTTTCGGGAATAACCCAAATGTGAATACATTCATATAAATGTAAGTATCGACGTATTATTCTATATTTTACACTTAATATGATTATCGGTCCACCGATTATATCTTTTTTTCTCGTTTGTTATATTCATGGGGGAAAAAGTATCAAAAAGGGGGTAAAATTGTGAAATTTCATTTTATTCAAACTCATTAATGAATTTTCAATTATATTAAACTTAGAAACATGAAATTAAGTAAATGTAGTCCTATGTGGATTAGAATTCAAAAGAGTGGAATATTGTGGTACTTAAAGATATGTGGTCCTGTGGGTAAGAATTTAAGAGGAGGGACTTTGTTGTACTTTTTTGTTCTTCTAATGGTACTTTTTGTATTTCCAGTAGGGTTGCCAGATTCGAATTGTGATCTAACTTGACATTCCAGAAAAACGAGCTTGATTTCAAAAAAAAACTTGACAAATCAACTTTCGCCAAAAAATTTTTATATGAAACTTATATGCCAGAACTGACCAGAACTGGTTCTCCTCTTTGACATGAAGATGTGGACCAATTGGTCGGAGTTCCGCTTTCCTCCTGCAGATCTACAATACTACGGAATTTATCGAGGATTGCACAAGATAGATGGTCGAACCTGTCCACATGTTCAACCTTGAGGCAAATATGGCCCCTATGATGGACATCGGTCAAAGTTCATCTTGGAACTACCAAGGCATTGGTTACGTATTCTAATATCCGTTGTCACAGGGCACTGGATTGGTGGTGCACATGCTAGGAGATTTCAACGACTTCTGTAGGAGTTGCTATGATGAGGAAGGTTAAGAAACAGTGGAGCACTTTCTATGCCTCTGCCCAACTCTCACTGAAATAAGGACTACTAAATTTGGTAGTCCGCTTGTGCATGTATTGTGGGATCTCTCTGATACTGACATCAGAGCGATCAATTCAAAATAAAATGTTAAAAAATTGCTATAAGCAAATTTGTTCTTATGGTAATCAGTTTGTTCTGAATGAAATTTAGTTTAAATTTAAAACGATTCGTATATCTCATATACATATGATTTAAGATTATTTAAAATTCAGTCATTATGCTGTGCAGTTCTGTACAAATATCATTTTTCTTGTGTAATAAATAATATGGCATAGTATTCTCTAAAATATAAAAATATGCTTCGGGATTATCGCTATCAAAAAAATCCTCATAACTACAAATTGTTTTCAACTTGACAAACTACATTTTAACTTGAAACTTGACAACTTCTAAAATGTCTTGACAATCAAGTTCATTCAAGCCCGTCTGGCAACCCTAATTTCCAGTAATATTTAACCAAGAAACATGAAATTAAATATACATGTATCTATGTGTGAAAAAATTCACAAGAGGGGCCTTTGTGGTACTTTTTTGTTCTTCTAATAGCACATTTTTATGAACCTAGAAACATGAAATTATGGACATGTGGTCCTAAATGAATGAGAATCCATAAGAGGGGACTTTTTGGTACTTTTTTGTTCTTTCAATTCTACTTTTTGAATTTTCTATAATATTTAACCTAGAAATTCTAAATTAAAGATATGTGGTACTAACGAATAAGAATCTATAAAAGGGGACTTTGTGATACTTTTTTATTATTCTGATTGTACTTGGTTATTATACCCCAACCACCATAGGTGGGTGGGGTATTATGTGTTTGTGCTAATGTTTGTAACGTATAGAATGAGTTATATAACACCCACCTTAAAGTATATCAATTGACTCAGAATCACATTTTAAATCGATCTAACGATGTCCGTCCGTCCGTCTGGCTTGCTGGTTGGCTGGCCTTGTGCACAAAGTACAGGTCGCAATTTTGAAAATAATTGAATGAAATTTGGCATGTGGGACTTTTATGATACAAAGACCAAGTCTATTGAAATTGGTTATGATCGGTCCATTATTTCGCCTACCCCCATACAAATGTCCCCCCGGAATTAAGTTTCAACACTAAAAAATGCCTTAGAAATAAGAATATTTTAATGAAATTCGGTATAAAGAAGTTTTGTATAAGTATCAATCATTGTACCAAATTTTATCGGTCCACGATTAACCATAGCTCCCATACAAACTAATTTTAGTATCAAGTTAATATTCGACACAAATAAGTTTTATATAAGTAGAAACAACACTGCCAAATTTTATTAGAATCGGTCCATAATTTACCATAGCTCCCATATAAACCCACTTCCGAGAATCATTCTAAAGTGCATAAAATTAAGTAGATGTTAGTATCAACGCATTATTCTGTATTTGTATATTTAGTAAAAGTGCTGATCTAATATAGGTCGCCTTCCCGAATTTTTATGATCATACATAATGGTGCAGGGTATTATATGGTCGGTCTTGACCGACTATACCTTTTTTTTCTCGTTTTTTTCTATAATTATGAACCTAGAAACATTCGTATTTAAGATTAGTCAGTAGAGAAGATTATCAGCGTAATAAAATATTTAAGACGTTTAATTGTCAAAAACGATTTGTAAAAAATAATCAAATCAAAAATTATTTTTAGTTACACTTAAATATTGGTAAGAATATTATAGAAAATGTAAATAAGGAAATCAAATAAGTTATTTTTAGATTTAAAAAACCGGGATTTCTAAATAAAAAGCGGGAAAAATATTTTAGGCGGGATCGAAGTTTAAAAAGCGGGATGTCTGGTCACGTTAGTAATAACTGACATATTATTTAATGATAACTAGATTGAAAAAAATTTAAATATTGCTTCGGAAAAAAGTTATGAGGCAAAACGTGTGTTAGATTTTTTCGATCGCACTCCTTAATATTAGAAACCTGAAATTAAAAAGATATTGTAATTTATGGATGAGAATTCTCAAGCTCTTTTAGTCACATTCTTCTATACTAAAAAATAATAATAGAAATACTTTGGAAGTTTTTGAACTTTCGAACATTAAAGATGTAAAAATTGGTACTTTATTGGCACCCTACAAACTTTCTATACCAAAAACATAGAAACAGACTTAAAATATTAGGGGTTTTCATCAAAGACCGAAAACATTTTTTATTTTGTTTTTTACAAAAAAATATTTTCATTGAAGTTAAAAATTATTTTATAACATACTAAAACAAAAAATATAAAAAAAAAGTTTTTAAAAAAAATGTTTTCTTCAAGTACAAAATAATAAAGTTCTCAAAAAAATTTTTCAAAAGAAAACAAAAACTTTTCTTTTTGTACAATAATTTTTCATTTCAAAGTCAAATATTTATGAAATTTAAAATAAAATATTGATAATAAATGCAAATTTTTAAGACAAATAATGAACAAATTAAATGATTTTGTTCATATTTATCAACAGTTTTCATCACAAACTAAGATAAATTCATATGAATGTTTGTATGGAGTATTTTATCTGATAACGATGTTCTCATCTCAAATGAAAATTTATTTCATTCTAAGGTACCGCGGCTAAAAGTTTGGTTCCTATATCTGCCGAAGGAACAATATGAAAATTTAGTATCGTAAGAATGGACTTTGGGGCTGGTATTTAATGACGTAACAAAAATTGAGGACCAGGTCCAAATAAGTCCAAAATGCTGCAATTTTCAAAAAAAATTTAAAAATTTGAATTTTTTACACAAATATTTAAAAAATTGGGATCAAAATAATACAATATAATCCTATAGCAGTTATACCAAAACAAGTTTTTCTGTTTTTATACACTACACCACCATAGCTATGTTGGTGCATTATTTGTTTGGGCAGAAATTGTAACGCAGAGGAAGAATCTTCGGACCCACACCTTAAAGTACACAGTTCGACTCAGAATCACTTCTTAGTCGATTTAACAATGTCCGTCCGTCTGGTCGGCTTTCTTGCTAGCTGGCTGTCCATATAAAGCTTATGCGCAGTTTGAAGGTAATTTGATGAAATTTGGTACATATGCTTTCTTCAACACAAGGACGAACCAAAATTTTGATCTTATTTGAATCTGTTCCTAAATTTTTCTTATGTCATTAAATGCTCGCTCTAAAGTCCTTTCTTACGATACCAAATTTGTATATTGTTATTGAAAAAATAACCTATTTTCATTTTGATCTTGCTCACGAAAGGATAATTTCAGGACCAAAATTTTGAGAAACGGTACCTTAGAATGAATCAAATTTTTATTTAATATAGGAACATCTATACTTTTCATTTCGCGGTCACCCTAATGTATACCATTTAAAACGTTGCTTTTTTTCGATAATCCGCAGCGACTTTGGTCATTTATTATATTCAAAGTCCAATATGATTACTAAGCAACTACCAAATTTCCAGTTGTTTAAAATGAATTCATTTCTAAATTGATATTTTTAAATTATACAGAGAAAAAGTTTTTTCGTACATAAAAAAAAAAAACTTTTTTTTTTTTTAACATTTTTTTAAAGTACAAAATTATTTCGTACTTTACTTAAAATGTTTGTTTTAATAATTTTATTATTTTGTTTTTGAACAGTTAAGAAAAATATTCTATTTTGAACTTAAGTGTTTTTTATTTTTTCAATGAAAACTTATAATTTTATGTTTTTTGTTCGTAATTTCTGGTCTCTGGTTTTCATTCAATCACATAAATGTCTCATAAAGCTCATAAACATAATAAATATACAAGCTCGTAAAAAATTGTCAAACTTTGTTTGAAAAATTATTTAAACAACTTTTAAATGTTTACGCTTCAATTTTAATGTGTAAACGAATTCGTAAACTTTTATATTTAAAAAGTCAAATTTGAAAAAAGAAAATTTTATTTTTTAAAATTTTTTTTATATTCAAATGGATAAAAAACAAAGCACAAAAATAAAAAAAAATAAATTGGAAACTTATATTATTTGCCAAAATTTCCGCAAGATTAATAAAAGAATACTAGTTATTTACAAGGGGCGTTCATGCAACATGTGAGTAATACGAAGAAATTTACGAGTTGTGTAAATTTATCCGGTTGAATGAAAACTCTTATTATCTTTTTTATCTGAAATATATCAAACATTATTTTATTTACATTATTTATTGTACTTTTTGGTACTTTTTAAGTAAGATATTAAAAAGTTTATTGTTATTAATGCCGATATAGCACCATTATTAAAAATGTTCCCACGGGTGTTAGGAATCTTAGTTTAAATTTGTTATATAGTATGGTTTCTATAAAAAATTTCTGTTAACGAAGTAACGGGTTTACAGCTCGCATATAATAAAGTCACTAAATTCTAATATATATTGACTAGTACTCGTGAGTATTTCTCGTAGAATAGAAACCTGATTAGGTATAATTTAATTTTGTTTGGAAGTAGATCAAGCAACAATTTCTTGGTCGAATTGTTAGGGACAATGAAACAGGGAACCGATATTATAATTGAAATCCAAAATGTCACCCAATTAATGCTCTGTATTTAATGGGATCTATTATGCCCTGCTAAAACAGGGAGAAACGATCACGTATGAAAAGAGTATTGAACAAAAAAGTTCTAGACCAGACACGATTCCATAAGCTTTCCTCATGGCCAAGCTTGACATCATGTTAAGCAATATGTCTGGGGGTTCACGAAAAAATTAATAATTTCTAAAAGGGTCCGCGAAGTGAGCTGTCCTGGGAACCTCTGGACTAGAGTTTAAAGTTCATTATGTGTTGTAATATTATCACAAAAATAGCATATCTTTCATATTAGATTAGATTAGATTAAAATACATAGAAGTCTGACCACACCTCATGTATTTCAATGAGAATTAAAGGTTATGGGTACTTTCAAAGCTAAACTAAAACTGGTATAAAATTAGTCTAAACATCTATAAACTTTCAGCATTAGTTTTCAAAACCAAATACAAAGATTATTTTCAAATCATATGCTTAACAACATAAACATACACACAAGCATTTAATATATTTTTAATTATTAAAAAACAATTGTAAGTAATTAGCATTTAACTAAGGACAATGAAAAAAAAATGTCAAAATACAACATAAATAATCAAATATGGAAATTAACTTGAAGTTATTTTCAACGAAACTTTATTAAAATCACAAAATATTCTTTCATAAAGCATTAAATGACTTGACAAAAAAAGATATAAAATACCAAATAAACTCTTAAGTACTTAAATGTTCATAAAAATGTAGTATGTATGTGTGTTTGTATATCATTTAAAGATCAGTTTTTAAAACCCTAAAGTGGAAATTGAATTTATATTCGGGTAAAAAAAAATCCACTTCACGTTTAACAAGTGAATTTAAATCCAAAAATAAATGTGAACAAAAGTATTGAACAGATTTGAAATTGAGTTGATCAAATGCAAGAATATGTCACATCATTAAGTTGGGGGAAATTGATGGAGACTTTATGTAGAAAAACTTTCGATAATCGCTTAAGACAAATTTAATTACCTTTAAATTGTAACTCAAACAAAACTTAGAATGCCTGTAGATATCTATATAAATTTAGAAGTAATTCGCTCTATTTTGTAGGGCTCATGTCTTTTAAATTTCCCTCATCTTAAACATCCTATAGAATACATAAATATAATTATGCTTAACAAGATAAAATTAAGAAATTAACAAATAAAAGATTCGAAATTTACAAAATGATTCATCATCGCAAAAGGTATAATATTATGACGACCTGTCATTAACAAGTTGGCTCATTTGGTCGAGTACAATTTATTGAAAATCCCAAGACAGGCACGTCCCTATAATTTGCCTGAATACATGTATCTTAATGATGACTTTACAAAAATTTACAAAATATTTATTATTAAATGAATATTTGTACAAAATAAAATACAATGAAATGGAAACCCTTTTACGAGTCAGTGAGTGTCCAATGCAACATCATTCATGTGTTTTTATAATTAAATAAAACGTGATCTTGCTTAAAGATTTCCTGATCAATTCGAAAAAAAGGAGTTACTGTCAATTATGACAGTAGTTGTTTAACAGTTGATATCATGGTAAATATTGACAGTCCAGGAGTTTGTGTGTGTGTGTATGTATGAATATATTTGAATGAAGGTATGCTGAATTGTTGAAAGAAACCTCTTGTAAAATAATATTTGTTTGAAAATATTACGATTATTAAACAATTCATCCATCACCTCCTTTTTTTTCTTTTATTCTTCCTTTAAACCTTTTTTGGTTTTGTAGTTCCTCGTATGAAACGTTAAGGTGTGTTTGAATGTTTTGTGGTGCGTGATGATCTGTGATCACCCAATTTGAGGTTACATGCTGTACAAGTTGAATTGTTAAGTATTTTTGCCCAATCATTATTTCCCCCAAATGATAAAGTGTTACTTGAATGAACACCACACACGCGTTGGAATTTTAAGTATTTTTAATGATTATCTGATGAATAGTGATACCAGATCGAGATTTTGAAAAAGACAAAATAAACAATTCCAAAGATATTGTGGTTTAGTTAACGACAGAAGTAGACAACTAATGTCGTTAAAAAGTGTTACGGAATAGAAAAATCTATAATTTTGTTGTTTAATTTTTTAAACGATTCGATTATCGTTAAAATAAGTTACTGAATCGCTATACAGGGCGGCTTTAAAAATGTATATACAGTGAAAGCTCCTTTGTCTGTTAACGGGAGATGTCCGTCTATGGGATATGGTTCATAATTTTTTTTACAAGGGGTAATTCAGTACCATATCTTTTAAGTTCAACATTTAGGAATGATTGTAAATAATAAACTTATAGACATACATATTCTTATTTATACATAAATATCGTCAACTAAAATGCCAAAAAATGTCATTCTCATAACTTCGAGAATGACATCAATATTGACAAAAATCAAAAGATCGTATTATTGACTTCATAAACGAAACAGTCGTAAATTGTGTTCCATTTAAGAAAAATTTTATTTGAAAAGAGTTTTATGATTCATCTATTTTTGCATTAAGAGAATGTTAGAACAATTTTACTTAATGGCTCAATTTTAAAGCAAACAAGCGCCCGGTCGAATCTATATACCCACCATCAACTTTTTCAAATTTTACGTTATATGGAAGGGGGCGACTTTACATTGGTCCTTGAACTATTTGAACACAATTTCGTTGATTTTCACCTTATATGGGAGGTGGGCGGTTTCCGAGTTTATATCGCCCCCGAACTATACGTACAAAATTTCGTTGTCGTACGTGCTTTTATTGAAGAAATATCAGAAGAAAAGTATTTAACGGACACCCTGTGTTTCTAGTTTTTAGCCCATAACTTTTTTGTTTATTAACCGATTTTGCCCATTTTCAATACCAAACAAACCTTATATAAAATTAATATTTGTGCCAAATTTCGTCTCCCTACGTTTCCCCGTTCGAGCTCTATCCTGCTTTCAACAGACAGACAGATGGACAGACGGACGGACATAGCTAGATCGACTCAGAATCTAACCAGGACCCAGAAAATATATACTTTGTGGGGCCTTAGATGATTGCTTTTACATGTTACACACGGAATGACAAAATCAATATACCCCCCATCTTTTTGATGGTGGGTATAAAAACTGAAATTTATGGTTTCTTTTTTCTTTCGCTTCTATGGCAAACGACGATTGGCATTTTCATTTAGACATTATTTGGAATAAATTATGATTTTATTGAATTTATGGCTTTGTTTAAAAGTTGCTTACAGTTAGCTTCTCTCCACTTTCATTCCATTTTCTTAAAATTACTTTCTAAATTTAGTCATTTTTCGTACGCGAAAAAATCATCTCTTAACTGGCTTAAGGTCAGACTTCCTTCAACGATATTTTTACTAACGATTTCTCCAGAAAATTTTAAAAATAAAAAGTATTTTGAGGACAAATTTGACAACAAAGCCATCTACATATGTTGGCATTTTACTCCATTTAAAAACGACAGGATTATTTGGGGAAAATGATGTTGGTGGTCTGGCATCGATCTTTGACAGCATCCAACTAATTTTTTTTTATATGAATTTCTATACCCTTTGTTCAAAAAAGTTTTCAAGATTTGTAGGAATCTGTCGCCATTGTGTTGTACGACAAATCATGGGCCCATCATTGAAACTGTCTTCAGGATATAGACAACTGGGACAACATCTGTTTTTATGGATCAAGTTTTCATTTTCTCTTGTCTAGTATGAAGAATTTTTAATCAAGTGTAAAATTTTAAGTTAAATAAAAAACTATATTTTGCTTAAAATCTGCAAAAAAAAAAAACTATTTAACTTAAAAAAAATGTAAATGAAGATGAAATATGAATGCAAACATAGACAAAAACAATAATAAAAAACCTTTTTTTTTATATAATATTTGGTACATTTCTTTTACCGTTTATGATTTTTGTCCGCCTACGAGAGTTGTTTTCTTTTAAAAACAGGTGTCCGCGTCCGCCCAAGAGAGCGTCCGCCTAGCGGAGATTTATTTATTCTAAAAATGGCACCTAAACCATGGGATGGAGCTGTCCGTCTATGGGAGCTGTCCGTTAAGGGAGTATTCTTACCCTTTTTATTAACACGCTGCAAAAATATTTTCCTCTGTAGGTAACTTCATAAAATGTTTTTAGTACTTAGAACTGTCAAACTCCATATAACACAATTTTTGCTTACCCGCTGAAGTGTCACAGCCGTATTCACAAAAAATAATATATGCTTGATAACGAGTTACTAACTTTTTGTATGTAAATTTCCATAAAAAAAAGTTAGTAACTCGTTATCAAACCTACATTAATTTTTTTGTATTCAAAGCTGTCAATCTTCATGTATAAAAAAATAAAGAATTCGCCGTATTGTTGCTTTTCTAGAATTACTTCCACCTGATTCATTTCGCCATGTAACAGATCATATTTTGAATATATGTATAATATTTAACCAATATCTTTATTTAAGGAGTGAGATCGAAAAATTCTTAACATACATAATATTCAATAACTTGGAAACGGTTGATCTTAGAGTTTTCATTATTTTTTTTTAATCATTTGATAATTAAGCACAGATCACAGAAATATATAATCTTTATGATTCTAACCACTAATTATAAAATTGCGGACCATTTTTGAAAACCCTTTCTTTGGAGATTTGCTAGTTGCTTCAGTCACTTTTTTGGAACAGTGTGCACATCTTCTGTTAAAATCTTCGGTATTTTGGGACACCTTTTTTTGTGCTCTTGAATTCACTTGTCACAAGAGCTCAATATCTCTCCACTGGTCTAAGCTATGGACAATTTTGAAAATTGACCTCTTTTGGTACTAAAACTATGTTATTGATTTGGTACCACTCCAGAGCTTTCTTACTGTAGTGACATGATACCAAATGGGTCCAAAAATATGTGGACACGTTGTGCTTTCTTAAGAAAAGAAGAAGTCTTTTTTGCAAATATTCCTTTATGCATATTTTGGTATTTATAGATCCGAATGTATCAAATGACGTTCCTGTTTTGCCGAAACTGCAAAAAGCTTGTCATACCATGAATTTTGTAAGAAATTTTTGCTGCTTTTGGGTCTTAAACTTATCTCCAACATTGCTTCGATCATTAGCAATAAAAATTTTTGAGACACAAGCTGAGAAGATTCTGCCAGCACCTACGTTTCTTCGTCAATTATACAGCTTGAGTATTTTTGTATGAAATTTGGTTTTAAATTCCAAGTCCTATTTTTGGCTTGTAATTTTTTTTTTTGCAGAATTCCAGTTTGGAATTTTTTGAACTTTATATGTTATCAACTTTCTCATTAGCTTTAAATTTTCGCACCAAATAGTCGAAGCACTGAGAAAATTGAGCTGATTTCCTATCAGATGTGTTTGGAGTTCCTTTCGATATGCCTTCAATTTTTTGGCCTTCCCAATATCATGTGGTCCTTTCTTCTTACCGAACTAGGTTTCACATCAATAGTCAAATTCTCCTGATACTGTTTAATAACATTAGAAACGGTTTTACGTACGACAATCTTAATTCTGTGGCCAATTATTTGTAAGACCTATTTGGATTTTTTTAAATTTTTTAATAACTTGTAGGACGTAAATCTTTTTCGTCACTTATTTTGATGAAAATAAGGACAAATTAACATGGTTGTTATTAAAAATAATAACTGAAGTATTTTTCCATGATAACTAGATCAAAAAAAAATTTTGAACATTGATTCCGAAAAAAGTTATAAGGAAAAATGTGTGTTAAGATTTTTTCGATCTCTCTCTTTATTTGTAATACAATAAGCGTTTAAATTTAAATCTGGCAACCTCAATACGCATTTATGTATAAGATTTTTTTAAAAAATTATTAATATCGATTTAATAAACCCTGTGGTCTTATTATACATACATATATATTTTTGTTTTTAACAAAAAAAATCACTTGTGTGTATTTGTGATTAAAGCTGTTAAAGTGTTACTTATTGTATCACCACCAACTATCATTATCCTACTCATCATCATCATCATCAACGACCACAATTGGTGAATAAATTTTTTTAAGTATCTTTAATGATGCAGTTCAATTTTTTGTGCACTTGAAATCAGTAACATTGATCTGGGTTATAGTAAAGTCTTATTCATTCGTATTAACTATTTAGAAACAAAATTGTTAAGAATGATGAGGCATTTTTAGCCCATACATTCATTCATTAAATTTGATTAAAAAGAATTAGGGAGAAAATTGTTCTTAATTTGTTAAAGGTTTCCAAATTTATTGTTGAGATTTGTTTTATTTACTCCATTATGTAAAAAAAATTTTGAACAAAATCAAGATTTACAAATTTTAGATCAAGATTTTGGTTTATTAACCGATTTTGCTCATTTTCAAAACCAAATAAACCTAATATGAGATAAATATTTGAATCAAATTTCATCTACGTACGTGATCCGCCTTGAGTTATATTCTGCTTTCAACGGACAGACGGATCGTCTTAGAATTTTACGAGTACTAAGTACTTCCTTCCAATCACTATACAATGGTAAAAACATAATTTTTTTCAACTCTCTAATATCCAATGTTCAATAGAAAATAACTAAATTAAGTTAATAATATATTTATTTCTCACATGTGATTTTTTTTTTTTTTGCAAGAAAAGAAACAACGTTTAATAATTTCAAGAATAGTCATTATTTTCTATCCTTGTCAGTGATGTCAGATTCAATTTATGAAAAATTCCACCGTTTTGTAAAAAAGTTACCATTTTCCCCCATTTAAAAAAAAAAATCCTCCTCCTAAAAATCTTTATTTTTAACATTTTCAACTTTTTTTATTTATAAATATGTAATTCTTCTTTACTAACTTACTTGTTATTTTTCAATTTCCACAATATTATAGTAGTACAAATTTGGTCCTAATACAGTGGCCAAAAAAAAAAACTATTCGACATAAGAGGTGAAAATTTATTTTTATTTTTTTTTTTTTTTTTAAATAATACAATTTTCTATGAATTTTTAAGTAAAAAAGTGGTTTAAAGTTTATTAGAACATAAAGATTTCGAATCTACTTAAATTTTAAAGTTAATACAAATAAAAATTTATTTAGAAAGCCATTTATATAATGACATTGAAATTGAAGGCAAAAAAGTATTCGACATTATACTTTATGCTTCGAAAAATTAAATTTTATTATTAACAAATAGCTTTTTATTTTCACTTTATAACCTCTTTTAAGCGTCTTGATATAGGTTTGATAAGGATTTTGTTATATTCAGGATCAATTTTGTTTCATTGCATTTACAATATCAATTTAGTACCATTTTTATTCGTGAAGTTTAAAAATTTCCATTTTTGTTATTAAAAACTCCACAAATGTTCATTTAGATTGACATTTGGTGATTATAATAAAAGTTAAGCTTTATAATTGTGGCAGAATGCTTTGGGTTATTATCCTGGTAAATATAAGTCGGTCAGATATTCCATTTTTATGTGAATTTTATTTTAAAATGTCTATATAATATCGATGATTCATTATTTCATCTCTAACTATTAAAATACTTATTTCAGACCCCATCACATACCCCCTAACCATAACTCTTCATAGCACCGTTTTTTACGTTAGCTACCTTATTTCTCTTTTCCAGCTCGGTATATTGCTTTCGATAGACTTAAACATTCATATTGCATACAAAATGATTTAGCTTGATCCCAATTGCAAAAATTTCATCCTTTCAGAACTTCCTGCTATATTCTCTTACAAATTCTATTCTCAATTTTATAACCGTATTGAGATGTGGGGGCTTCTTTATACCAGACCTGGCTCTAAAATGATGTATTTCTTCAATATCTATAAATTTCTAGAATGCAATGAGTGTTCCTAAGTATTTTTCACTTTCTTTAGCCATGTTCGATGAATTCAGTTTGTAATTTTGTTTCACTTAACGTATCCTGCTGATTTAGATTTATTTATCAGTAAATTTTTTATTTTTTTATTTTTTATAATATAGTGATACGTTTTTCGTAGTTTTACTCCTTTTTACAATTTATTTTTCCTATTTTCCTTGGCTTTAACTGAAGTTTCTTTTTTAAAGCTCTTTATTTACGCAAAATCACAATAAAATTGTGTAAACTTATTTAAAACACATGTAATTGTTATCCTACCCAGCAGGCCACATGTCCATTAACGACACTTTCATCAATGATGTCGTCGAATTTTGTAGTCAAGAAAATTCATGTAGAGGACAAGTTTGATTAAAAGTCACCTATATTATCATCTTAACCCATTTTCTGTGACTGTAATAACAAAATATACTGAATTGTCGTACATATATGTTTCGATGACAACATGAGTTAAATGTCCAGCGAGAATGTCGTGAGTTAAACCAAACACACGACATGCTGCATGACAATGTCATTAACAACTATTTTTAAATTATTAGATAAATAAAAGCATTTATAAAATCATTAAAAAATAGAGAGTGTTGTAGCTGAAGTGGTTAGTGACTATTCAATAAGGAAAAGATAAATTGGTGACCTGGGTTCAAATCTCGGCGGAACTCAACTCTTTTTATACCCTTCACCACAGGTGTAAAGGGTATATATAAGTTTGTCATTCCGTTTGAAATTTCTATAATATTCATCTAAGACCCCAAAAAGTCGATATAAAGATGTCCGTCTGTCTGTTGAAATCACTTTTTAGAAAGCCCCAGTTATCGGATATATATGTTTTATACATCAAATTATAGGAAATATTCCTAAAAAAATCGCTAATAAAAATGAGCAAAATCGGTTGATAAATAACTGAGATATCGGAAAAAACCGAAGATACTCCCAAAAAATCTTATTTGTTGTAGGCTTTTCTCTGCTCCTATACAAGCTAGCGACTTCGTTTATACACCAAAAATTCAAAATCTTTCTTTAAATTTTTTTCTGAAAAAAATCGGAAAATTTTAATAATATAAATAAATACACAGAAAAATATTTATATTAAGCATTGTTGTTTTTTTCTTTTTTTTTTATATGGGAAAGTAGTTTAGTAAGCAACAATAATGATTATAATGATTAACATTGTTGTTCTTGTCGTTGTTTGTTTGTATGCAGTCCGATTGTATATACAGTCAGTTTGTATATATGTACATACATCCATACATACAAAAATATATAAATATTCAATTGTTGTTGTTGTTTATATTTTTAAAGCAATGCTTGCTATGACTGTTTTTTTTTCGTATTCAAATGTTCGTAGTTTAGAAACAAATTTTGATTTATAAATGTGAAAATATGAAAGCATACGTTAAGGCGAAAATTTTATTATTTGTCGGTAAGATGGTATTATGATGTCGGTAAGATGGTAATATGGTAATACAGTAATATGTTAATATGGTGAAGGTTATCAAAGATTCGGCACAGCCGAATCTTTTTTTAATTTTTTTTTTTTTCTTAATATGGTTGATGAAAATATGCATAACGCGTCGCTCAGGTTATCGTTGATGACTTAAGTGCCCTTTGTTCGAAAATGTCACCAATGTTTGTTCGGAGCTGTCGTATATGTGTCATCGAAGACCGTGTCAAATCATCAAGACATCGTCGATATTTTCTGCAATTGTAAAACCAACAACAACAAAAACATAGGAAAATTATTATTGTTTTCGGACATGGATAAATAAAAAACATGTCGAATACTTTTTTTGCGTTTGAATTCGTATACTGTTGAGAAAATGGCAGCGCTCATTAAAGTTCTGTGCATTTGGGAATTATTACACTGGTCGTCAAAAAAATACACCATATACAAATAGTTAGACTTGATGTATTTTGATGTGCTAAACACGAATCTGCTTTCAGTTTTTTTATGGGCATGTCTAGTATTTCGGCCATAGTAAGGCCATTACTCTAGTATATTTCTTAAGAACAGTGTGTACTAACAGATGCGTACTAAAAATATCTTCAAATCTCCCAAACTTCACTTTTTTATGTGCTCAATAGTTTCGAAAGTATTTTGAAATAAGTGTTCAAAAAAAAAAATGTTCATGCAAAATTTTTGATTTTTTTGTTACTAAAATTTTTTTTAATAAATGAAAACATCAAATTTTTAAAATTGATGCACAAATCTTGATTTTATTCACAGTTAAGTGAAAATACCCATGTTACATACAATTGTATAGAAATACAGTGGTGGGCAAAACAAATTTTTTTTTTATTTTTTCTTGACCCAAATAGGTGAACTAAGTGGATTTTGACGAGTTAAACAAGGATCTGCATTCACTTTTTTTCTATCACTTACTGATTTCTTTTTATGGACATGACTAATATCATCACCTTATTCAGCGGTCACATTATAAAATTCAGCTTAAAAACAATTTAAGTTATTATATATTGGAGTTTAATTTATCGTAATAGGACAAACCGTACTCGAGTTAAACAAGTGTGACTGCCTAAAGGCCCCTGCCTAAAGGCGGGGTCATAGTAGTCAAGCCCATAAAAAAAAATCGATACGTGATAGAAAAAAAGTAAAAGCTGATTCTTATTTAGCACGTTTAATTCCACCGAAAACAAAAAATTTGTTTGCCCACTAGTGTATCTCCACTTAACTGTAGGTATGCATGGGTATCCTAAATTAACTGTGAATGCAATCATGATTTGTGCATCAATTTTTATGATACGTGGCTTTATTTACTCGTAGTTTTGCAGGCTTTTAGATAAAGATGATAAACTGAAACATTTTTGATGTTTTTACTTTTAAAAAGAAGTTTTAGTGAAAAAAAGAAATCTTGAATTTAGCGGACACTTATTTTGAAATATCTCCAAAACTATTGAGCGTATATAAATTTGTTAGTAGAACGACTTAAAGCCAGATTTATTCCACATATTTTAGTGTATTATTTATATAAATCGTGCATACCGTACTCGAGTTATAGTGAAATATATTCGAGTAATCGGCTTATTAAACACGCCCATAAAAAAATCTCATCCTGATGGTAAAAAACTGAAAGCAGATTAGAGTTTAGCATACGAAATTCCATCTAGTCCACATATATTTTTTTGAAGGAGCACGAAAAAACATTGTTTTGTCGACCAGTGTTATTACTATAAATAAAAGGAAATACATATCTCAAATAAATATTTGTCATTTTATTCGAAATAATTCAATAAGTATATAAATTATCACGAAATTATAAGAAATGAAATGGTATGTCAAATACTTATTTTGGTCACTGTATATTATAAAGCTATTATAACAAAAATGATAAAATTTCACTGAAACTTTCACAGAACTTTAAGAAAATAAATAAAAAAAAAAAAAAAAAACTTCTGTCCACTACTTTTGACCTCGTAGACCTTTTTGGGTAACCGTTCCATTAGTGATTTGATAGTTGTTTCAGTCACTTTTTTGGAACAGTTTGCCCATCTGCTTTTAAAATCTTTGATGCTTTAGGACAACTCATTTGTCCTATTCGATTCTCTTTTCACAAAAGTCCAATATCTCTTCAATGGTCTTGGCACCGGACAATTTAGAGAATTGACCTCCCTTGGTACAAAAGCTATGTTATTGCATTGGTACCACTTCAGAGCTTTCTTACATAGTAACATGATGCCATATCAGACCAAAAATATGTGGACACATTGTGCTCTCTTATGAAAGGAAAAAGATTTTTTTACAAACATTCTTTGATGTATTTTTCGGTATTTATAAAGCACACTTTAACAAATGACTGCTTCTCTTGCAGCAACTGCATAAATCTTGCAACACCACGAATTCTGTAGGAAATTTCGTAATTTTTTCGATCCTAAACATATCCTTAGCATTTTCTCGAACATCAGCAATATACAAATTTTGACTCCGAAGCTGCGAAAAATCAGCCAGTACATACGTTTTGTCGTACTTTATACAACATGAGTATTTTTGTATGAAATTTGGTTTTTTATTCATGGCTTCTAATTTTTTGCAGCATTCCAGTCTGGAACTTTTTGAACTTTATATGTTCTTAACTCCGCAATAGCTTTAACTTTTTGCACCAAATAGTCAGAGCACTGAGCTAACCGGGCCGCTTTTCTACCAGATGTGTTTAGAGTTATTTTTAAAATGCTTTAAATTTTCTTGAAATTACCAATATCATGTGGACCTTTTTCTCCCCGAATCAGGTTTCCTATCAATAGTCTAATTCTTCTGATACTGTTTAATAACCTTGGAAACATTTTGACAGCGAAAATTTAATTCTTTGACCAATTATTTGTAGGACCAATTTAAAATTGTTTAAAATTTCTTAATAATTTATAGCACGTACATCATTTTCGCAACTCATTTTGATCAAAATCGCAACATGGTTGTCATTAAAAATAATAACTGACATATTTTTCAATGATAACTTGATGAAAAAAAAAAATAAATATGGCTTCAGAAAAAAGTTATGAGGCAAAACGTGTGTTAAGATTTTATTATTAATATTGATAAATATATTTAATTTTTAATGTATAATGGTTGGCTATCTACCGTTACCGCTGAAATACCCTTATCAAAAAAAAAAACACATTCAATTTGTCTACCGTTATCCCTAAAATATCGTTAACGAAATTATGAAAAATACCGTTACCGTTAAAATTCCGATACCGAATTAATCGAAAAAAGCGATAACGCAAAAACCCCGTTATCGATATAGCTCGAAATACCGATAATCTAAAATACAGTTACCGTTATTTGGCTATTCCAGCAGGACCTTATAGTACTTGACTTAAGTTTATATTTTATAGTTCTGAACCGATATTTCGAAATTTCTGAAACAACCGTTACCGAAATAACTGAAAATACCTTCACCACTATTACTCTTACCGAAATATTCCGAAATACTAATACCGTTACCTTTTCAATATAGATAAAATACTTTCACAAGGGGTTATTTTATCAATTCTTACGCTCATTTGTATACAAATTTTGCACTTATTTACCTAAATTATAATTCAGCTTTATTTAACCTGAAAACAACATTTATTTTTACTACGAAAAGGATATACTAGTGCTGGCAAATTCTACTACTTTTGAATACTCAATACTACTCAGTACTTTTTCATTTGGGTACTCGATACTTAACGGATTTTTTATTTTGAAATATAATTTTTAATAAATGTTCTTTTATATAAAATTAAAACAAATATATTAACCAATTACAATGCAATTTTGTAAATTTGTTTATACAAAAGACGTTAACTAAATTTAGTGGTTAAAGTTTTTTTTTTTTTTTTTTTTGTATTAGAGCTATATTGGAGTTTAAAAAAAATAATAATTTCTCAAATCGGGCTACACTTTTTCCCAGTATTGAAGTAGACAATATGTACTATTTAAAAAAATCAAAACAAACATTTTGTAACATATTAAGTTGCATTCTATGATACATAATTTTAATTATAAAATTCAATTAATCGCCACTTTTGACACATTTTACCCCAAAGTGCGGCGCACAGTGCTTTGTTCCATAGACAAAAATCAAATTAAAAGCATTTTTCAAATTGAGTTGAAATATACGTTTTTGGAAAGGTAACAATATAGATCATACAGTGGTGGCCACGAATTTAAGACACGACATTTCACTTATATATTTCTGATAATTTTTACATCTTATCGAACAAATTTTAGATCCATGTTATTTTTTAAAGATCCTAGTAATGTTATGAAAAAAAATCAACAATAGTTTGTTACCTATATTTAGTTTCCAATTTTTATTTACATATTATACAGATTAATACAAGTTTAAGCCTGGTCATGAATTTAGGACATAGGCAAAATAAAAGTTAATTCACAAAAGTAAAGCTCAGCTTCATAAAACAATATTAGTATTTGGTGGGAAATCCTTTATTTTGAATCACAGCAGCGCATCTCCTGGGTAAACTTTCAACTAAGGCCATACAGCGCTCCTTTGGAATGGCATACCAAGCCTTTTGAATTTCTTCCCATAAATCAGTCAAATTTTTTGGCTTTACTGCTCGTACATGCTCCTCAACATCATTCCACAAGTTCTCAATTGGATTGAGATCCGGGGATTGAGCTGGCCATTTCAGAACTGTGATATTATTTTCCTCTAAGCAACTCTTCACTAGGCGTGAAGTGTGCTTAGGGTCATTATCATGCATAAATTTCCACATTAGAGGCATGTTGTCTTCAGCGAATGGTATCATGATGCTTGTCAGTATGTTTTTGTAAATATGCTGGTCCATTTTATTGATAATCTTCTGAATGGGACCTACACCATGCCAGGAAAATGCTGCCCACACCATGACATTTCCACCACCATGCTTAACCGTTTTAAGGGTGTACTTTGGGTGATGCTCCAGGTTTGGAGGACGCCATACGTACTGTTTTCCATCAGAACCAAAGCGACAAAACTTCGACTCGTCGCTCCAAAGTATATTTTTCCAAAATGTCATCGGCTTATTGAGATTTTCTCTTGAAAACGCTAGTCGGGATTTAATATTTTTTTTTGACACAAGTGGTTTACGTTGTGCAATACACCCACGTAAGTTCTTCTCATTCAGACGTCTTCTTATTGTCCTGGACGATATATTAATACCAAAATCCGATGAAATCTCATTTTTAATTTTACTTGAGCTCTTGAAAGGATCTTTAGCAGCTGATTTATAAATTAAGCTATCCTCCCTGGGTGTAGTTTTTCGGGCTCTAGGGTGCTGTTTGACATTTTTGGTAGTGCATTGTTGCTTGATGTGTTCCAGTGCATTGTAAATCTTGGATCTGGAACATTTTAGTAGCTTGGAAATTTCCATTACTGTTTTTCCATCAGTATTCATTTGTTGGATCAATTTTCGCTCGGCATCCGAACTCCAAGTACCTCTGGCCATTTCTAACTAAATATTTTGATGTATTCTAACATTAAATGGAATAAAACATTCATTACTTACCTTTTAGCTTCAAAAAACACCAAAAAATCACTTAAAAACCAAATATTTCTTATATGTTTTAAATTCGTGACCAGCTTCAAAAGCACGTTTTTACGAAAATATAATAAAAACAGCAACAAAATGTATACACAAACAAAACCAAATAACGGTAATTGATCTTAACATTACAGGGTACACTGAAAAATTAACAAAATCTAATTTTATATTGCAGGGTTGTAATAATTATCACAACTTAGTTCGTTACATGTCGTGTCTTAAATTCGTGGCCACCACTGTATATGTAATTTAAAAAGATTTTTTTGAATAAAGTTATTTTTGTGGCTACTAGAGGGCGCTAAAGTCAGAGAATTTAAAGCCAATATTAATGAACCAATAAGCTGTTTTTAAAGTGTTTTAAGAAAAAAATCGTCAAAAATTAATTTTTTGATGAGATGCGTCGAACTTTTGTTTTTTCAACATCTCAGAATATTGGTAGATTAAAACTATTATTATCTTTTAAATAAAGTGTTTCGAATATATACATATTTTTGCTCAAATTCACACATATCTTTTACTTAAAACCTAAAAATTCCTTAAATTTGATGAAGGATATAAAAAAATTATAAAAAATTATACAATTTTTTTACGGTTTATGTAAGTTTTTATAGTTATTTAATAGACTAAAAAACAGTTAGAGCTTATTTTTTGCCGCAACTTTAAAAAAAGTTTAATTGAAAAAGTATCTTATTTTCCGTTTTTACTTCAATTTAAAAGTGTTCTCAATGTTGACGTAATTTATTTTGCTAAATTAAAATAAAATAATTATATAAATTATTTCGAAATTTAAAAAACAACTAAGGAATAGAAAAATATATTTCTTTTACCTATTATATTGTGCTATAGATAATTTTTAAATTTTAATACAAAAATTACATGAGTTCGATTGAGTATTAAAAAAAAAAATATAAAAAATTATACAATTTTTTTTTGCTTGATTCTAAAATTTAGTATTGTTTTTTAATATAACAATACTAGAAAAAGTACTTCCTATTGTTTGCCACAACTAAAAAAAATAATAATTCAAAAAATTTATAAATTTCCTTTTATTACACAAAAATCAAAAAATTCCTTATGTTGAAATATTTCGTGTTATTAAATCGACATTGCTTTAAAATTTAATAAAATATTGAAAACTAAAAAAATATAACAATTTTGGACCGGAAATCGGTCGAAATTAGGCAAATTAATGATTTACTCAACATAAAATATGGGTGCAGAAATTAAAATAATATTTAATAATGATAGGACTTGGGAAAGGTAGGTTTGCCCTTGCTCCTATTAAATAGAATATTGTCTGACCTATAAAAAACCCATTTCCAAGAGCTATCGTAAATTTTGATACAGTTTTGACCAGTATTTTGAAAGAAAATGTGTTTTTCACATTTCAGAATACATGGGAGGTAGGCGTGTTCTTGCTCCGATTTTTTAAAACATTGTATATATTTACTCTATATCTAAATTAATATATATGCAAAGTTTCAATTTTCTGCGACACTTCCTACTATTTTTATAAAATTAAAAACGGTGTGTTAGCCAGAAATACGTTTTTCTCATTTCAGGATATATGGGAGGTAGGCGTGTTCTTGTTCCTTGCAGAATCATAAGTAATCTATATTTAACTGCAATCACAAATTTTGGTGCAATTCTGACCAGTATTCACACAGTAAATCCGTTTTTTAGTTTCAGGATATATGGGAGGTGGGCGTGTCATTGCTCCGATTAAAAAATAAATTAGAAGACGTATAAGATATCTATTTTTAATGGCTGGCACAAATTTTGGTTTTTAACTTTAGGATATATGGGAGGTAGGAGTGTCCTTGCGCCAATTTTCTCAAAACTTCGTATTTATTCATTTTAAACCTAAAGTAATATGTGTACCAAGTTTCAATTTGCTACGATAACTTCTTCTATTTTTGTCCCATTGTTGTATGGGATCAAAGCACTGTGCGGCAGTTCCGCTACAAATTTCGTCGACATCATAATGAAAATTTCCAAAAAAAAATTAAAATTTTTTTTAAATTAAAGTTAAAGTTTTAAATTTCAAGAATGTAATTTAGTAAATTAAATTTACTAAAGGTTTTACATTGAATTTACTAAGTTTGATCAAAATCGGCGGTTAGATTCATGTCATATTACATAGTGTCTATATTAGAAAATTTTGTTATCAAGACAAACGTCCAAATTAAAGCCAATTTATTAAAGGTGGCAACAGTTTCAGAAAAACAACAACATGGCGAATTCAATAATGTTTTTATATATGCAGTTTGACAGCTGTAACAACCAAAAATAATAATCTAATTTGCGGTCCACACGAGCCGTTTTCATGCTCGCACATTGAACAAAATATTGTGCGCACATGCATTTGGATAGTGTGGACCCAAGTTGTTCATGTTTTGTTCTTGTTCGTACACCGTTGTTCGCACAATTGTTCGAGCAACCATGTCAGCCATCAAACGTCATTTTGTATGCGGAAGAAGAGGCGCTGCATGTAAAAGTATCGAAGCGACTCTGACGACAAACAAAAAATTATGATTTGTTCGACAAATGTTCTGCCCACTGAAAACAAAATGAAAAAAATGTGTGTGTTGCTCTGCCGACGTTTTGTTCTTGTGCGAACAAGAAAAAAGCTAGTATAGACGGTACGTAATGTTTAACTGAAGTTACCTTGTACAGATTGGCTAAAAGTTTGTCTACCGTAAACACTACGTTCAATCAATCACTTAAATTTTAGCACCATCTATATTTCGCTTTCGAAACTAAATAATAAGGTGAACATTTATACAACACACCAGGGTTAGTTTTATCTGGTTTATGACTTAACTATTCACACTATTTCCTTCAAAACATGAAAGACGGCCCAGTGCTGCCAATATTACTTAATAAGTGCTGCCATTTGAATACTTTTAAATTTGTTTATATCTTAACCCTTTGACGGTCAAGAATGCCTAAGGGAATCTTTTCAAATTTGTATCTTATATTCATATTGTAATCATTTGTTTAATTAGTAGACATAATGAACTAAATATCTACAGCAGTATTCAAAAAAAGTTTTTTAATTTATGTTTAATGCACATACTGGTTAAACACAATTTTGCTCTTAAAGTATTTATTATGAAAATCGTATTAAAAAACCTATTTACTGTCTATATTAACAAATAAAGTATTTTTTTGTTTATGTAGGCAACCCTTCTCAGTTTCTATCTCATTCTTATTTTCAGTTTTTTTTTTAAGTAATAAGAATAATCTATTCGTTAACTGTTTTATTTCATAATTATTTTTGATGTACGTTTTTGATGATAAATAAGTTTTTTTTTTTTTTTTTTTTTTTTTTTATTTTGGAAAAAAAACTTTATTTTTCTGATGTAAATATACTTATGTATAAAAGAAATAATTCTATTTAACTTTTTTTTGGATGTAATTATATGATGTATCCGAATAACGAATATTCTGTGATAAAATCAGCATCACTGTTTTTGTTTACATAATTTTTGTTGAAATTTTTATAAAATTTAGCTATTTTAATCATTTTTTTTTTTTCTTTCAAAATGCATGTTTTAACCCCGAGTTTATATGATAGGTTAATTACACCTTAATCTAAGACGTGTATATATATTAATGTACTATTTGGAATTACGTGGAAACAGCAAACAATGTAAATGTGGAACACATGCGATTATGGCGAACATTGGGTTGACATGTAGGCAGCCAGAATATACTTTTTCTGTTTATGTTTATGATTTTAATACAAAATAGTTTAAAATATGTACAGCGGATGTAATAAATAAGTATACAAACTCATCATTTCTGTTTCGCTTTAAAAAGCGGCAAATGTAACGGTCCATTTTTAAAAATGTACATGTTTTTGATGAAAATGTACATTTTTTTATCTAATACTGATGTCAAATTTTTCAATATTCAACTCACAGAAAAATGTATAAAGACGGTCTAGCTGCACGGAACATTGTATCCATAAGTATAATAAATTCGATGTTATATTCAGCTTATGCCTTAAGATAAGAAAATTTTAGGAAACAAAGTTCCTGGACTGAATAACCTATGATTCACATGAAATATAATGTAGGCTAGATTTATGTTTGTTTCAAAAATATTGAAGGTTTATCCTTTAAGTGTACAAAACCAATAGTCCGTCAGGAAGGGCTTAAAGGTTTTGAAAGGCATTTCTATTTATAGAATAGGAAAATCAGTGGTACACACACAGAAAAAAAAACAATTATTTTTTTACTAAAATTGGACCTATCACTGAATTCGTAAAATCATTCAAATTCGTAAATGTTTTATTGAAAAATTTTTAGTTTTTTTCTTATTAAAATATTGTCACTATTTATGAATTCGAATACCAATAAAAATAATATTTGGTTTTTAGAAAATTTTCAAACAATATTTATTTTTGATTTTACTTTAAATGTTAAATAATAATTTTTAAGTGAATATTACAAAATTTGTATATAATATAAGAATGATATTAATCTGTATGTTTCTGATCACTTTTATCGGAAACTGAAAACGCTAATCGCCAGAACTATCATACATGTAGGCATAAAGTTTATATAAAGATGAAGCTAACCGGATGAACACATACAAACGGACACTTTTAAATGGACTCATAAGATTATATGGTGTAGTGGATAATATTACATGTTTTGTGTTTCGATCATCAATAGCACCGGCAATGGGGGTTCTCCAATCCCAGTAGATCCATAGATATAATGAATAGATTTGTTTTGTTTGGTTGGTTTCTTGGTTAACATGGTAGATAGCAGCTAGAATCGTTTTGTAAGAGACTAAATCAAACCTGCTGTTTTAAGACATATAATATATACTTACTAGGTCTAGTGTTTTTTGTCTCAGAAATATTAAGTATACAGTTTCCATTGAAAGATAATGTCAGGTCCACTTTAATTTTTACCAACCTAGTAGTACTGCCAACTGTTTTCTTAGTAACTGTTTAAAATTTGTGTAGAACATTTCTACTTATATGGATGTGTGTGTAGTACGATACCTCACCAATCCTGCATGGAATTATTTTGCTCCATTTGCATTTGAAATAACTAAACATGTCTGGGGTCCGCAAAAATATAAAATTTCCGAGAGGGTCGCAAAGTTAAATCTGTTAAATCTCATCTATAAGATAAATAAATATCAATTATTAGAAATATTACGCAAATCTGTAGGAAAATTTAGATAACTTACCCGTTAAAGCCTTCAAATGTTAGATTTTACAATATGTTTTTTGTTTTCATAATTTGTATAAATAAATTTTTATACATATTTTTTGAAAATGACAAAACGCTGGAAATTGTTTTTGCTTTTTTTAGTTTAAAATTTTTCCAAACTTGTAAAACAAAATATTAGAATTAAGTAATTATTTTAATACAATTTTATTAAAAATCAAACAATGACTTATTAAAAAAAATCTAGTCATAATTTTTTCAATGCAAAGTTATAACAGTTCCAAAAATTAATTTTTTAATTTTTTGTATTTTATCCCACAGTAGGAAAATTCACCTATAAATTATGGTAAAGTTGTTTCAAAATATATAGCTGAGGAAATAATTAACATTTCAAAGTGACCTCCACAAAGTCCAGATCTATCAACAATAAAAATTGCATGAAATTGAATAAACAAATAGAATCCTTATAATTTGACTGAATTGATGACACTAATGTATCAAAATATAGGCGGTCATTGTGACTGTTTTAAACCACGTTTACTTATTTATGGAACATTGACCTTTAGCCAGTTAAGAGATGATTTTTTCGCGTACGGAAAAATACTAAATTTAGAAAATCTAAGAAAATTGATGAAAAAAAAGGAGAGAAGCGAACTGAAATTAGGCAACTTTTAAACAAAGCCATAAATTCCATAAAATAAATTTAATAAAATCATAAAAGATATTCACCTCAGAAATTGAAACTTTGCAAGACCCTTGCAAAGTAATTTGTGCAAAATTTATTGTATAGGGTTATTGTTGTGTTTACAGAAATCGATGCAAATTTTTTACTTTGCATGTTGCAAATTTCTGAAGTGAATACCTTTATAATTTATTGCAAATGAAAATGAAAAACGTCGTTTGGCGCAGAAGCAAAAGAAAAGAGAAATCGAAATTGTTAGTTTTTTGCCTTAATATTGAGCTATTAAGTAAAATATTTTTAAATGTTCCCTTAATGCAAAAATAAATAAGTCATAAAACATTCTAATAGTTCAAGTATTATTGATTAGTTCCCTAATGTTAACAATAACCACCAAAATTTAAAAACCTAACCGAAACTTCAGAAATTCATCTTAGCTGCTTGGAGTAATGTGATTAATGTACTAGTTTTTTTCTTGCTTTGAAAAATCAAGTTATTTTATATTATCTTAACTTTTAGCACTTAAAGTATAATAAATATTTTATCATAATATCACATGTTATAATTCGGTTACTCACAATAAAACTCTTGGATATTTCTTTGAGCGCTTATTACAATTTAATTTTCATTACTTTTCTGTTTATTAACTTTCATCTGATCGGCAGCATTGGACACGTTTTAACAATTGGCAACACTTTTTCGTTTTGACAGATCTAAATGTTGGCAACAGTGTGCAGAGACCCAAATGACCCAAATACAGCCGTCGATTTTGGTCAAACTTCTTTATGACGTCGGCGACATTCTATAAAGGCCCAACCACTCAACAAAAAATCATCGTATCATAATCAGCAGTTTCAATCTGCTTTATGCAGATGTGTGTATGTGGCTATTGACACAAAAATTCTAGGTAGCGTATCGCAGAAATCTACAGAAAATAGGTTTTTACGTAGCTGTCTGAGTTTTTAGCAACCCTGTAGTTTATTTTGTTCACAAAATAAACTAAAACCAGGGCTATTTACACAATGAATGTTCAAAAATATATGATACGTTTACTTTCGTTGACTGTTTGTACAAAATGTTTCACGCTACTTTTTTTCATTCTACGTTGCGTTGCAAAGTTGACTGGTTGGGATTTAAGACGATGCGAAACTAGGGAATGGTAAACAATGCCAAAAATCGATTTTCGATTTCACGATCAACTTTTTTCATTTCGATTTTCAAAATCGATTAATCGGTCCCCAAAATCGATTGTATTTTGAAATCGATTTTTTATTGATAAAGTGAAATAAAATGTATGTATATCAAAAACAACTAAAAAATAAACCTATGAAATGACCTTAAATATGCAGGTCACAAATAATACATGTATAAAAGTTATGTATATAAAATAGAAATCTGAATATTTAATTTATCCATTAAATCCATCTTCAGTAAGGCGTTGTAAAAAAGCCTTACATTTAAATCAATGCTCACTACTAAGCCTATTCTTTGTTGGGCTATTATAAGAATAGACGTTTACACAGTACTGATATTGCCAGTATTTCCAAAAATTTTCGAGCTATTTCATTAATATTTGGATAAAATGTTTTAATTTTTTAATCCTTCGGAGGATTTAGACGATTTTTTTTTTAAATTTTGATTCGTCATAGAACTGATTTAACATAACTTTATTATTACAAAAAAAAATGTTAATATATAAGATTTTTATAATTGTACATATTTTTCTAAACTTTTTAAAACAAAATCGATTTTTAAAACTAAATAATCGATTTCAGTATAAAATCGTTGACATAAAATCGAATGCAAACAACCGATTTTTTTCTCCTGAAAATCGATTTTCGACTAAAATCGAAATCGATTTACCATTCCCTATGCGAAACTAGGAAATAAAAAGTTGTTATGTTCACCTTTCAGCCGGCTAACAGCCGATTTTCAGCCGCCGCCGAGAATTTTTAGGAAAACCCCCGCCGACGTTAAAATTTTTCGACGCAGGTCTCTGACAGTGTCAGTTTTGTGATGTGAACTTCGTCGCGACTACGCGTTTTAATTGTAGAGGAAGAAATATTATACATATATTGAAAAAATAAGAAATCCAACGACAAAATTTAATTAATTTTGTAAATTTTAGTCTGTAGTTTTGATTAAATTTAAAATAAGCAATATAATAAAAAACGAATCAAATCTTTTGGTGTGTAAAATCGTCGCGTATTGAAAAAGATTTACGTGCAATTCGATTATTTACACATACAAATTGTAAATTAAAAAACAAAGAAAAGTTTCTCCTCAAATGTATAAATTTTTGTTGTAATTCCATAGAAAATTAAGAAAAAAACACACTAATAAAATGGCGAGCATTTAAAAGAATGTGGTTGATATAAACGAATTACGACAAAAAAACTCCCTGTCTGTGTATTGTGAGTGAATTAAAAATATAAAAAATTAACAGAAATTACTTCAAATATCATTTTTGAACTAATTTGTATGGAAAAAATCTATTAAAAAATCAAATTCTTTACAACTGTAGAAAATTCAGAAAGAAAAAAATCACATCAAGAAAAAAGTGTGTTATATACGGTGTCATTTTACCATTGAGTCGTCATGAATTTGTGTGTATGTGCGACATTAGCATTTGTGTCTGTATGCGAATGAAAGGCGTAAAGAAACAGCAGATATAGAAAAAGAAACAGCAGATATAGAAAAAGAAACAACAAACAAGGAGAACAAACAACTACATGTAAGCAAAAAACAATTATATTTTTATTTTATTTATTGTTTTTCTTCTTCTTTTTTACTCTTTTCGCGTTTTCTTCTTCTTTGGCTTTTGGACTTTTCACAAAGTAAAAATAACCGTATTTAGATTTGTTTTCGTTTTGTGTGTATGTGTTTGAAAATTAAAATAAAATTTATTTTGCATTTTACTTTTGATAATGATTGTTGAATAACAATCAATTAAGTAAATAAGAAATTAAAGAAATTTTTTGCTAAAATGTAGAGAAAAATATACACCGCCCTAAACCGCCTGTCCTCAGTATTTATAGTCTAGTGTCAAAAATGAACACATTTTTCTCAAACATATTAAAATGATTTTGTAAATTTTCCACATTTTGCTAAAATTGTTTAAAAGTATTTGCACAAATCTAAGAAAAAGAGAGCAGACCATCATTCTGTGTAGTAATCGAAAAATCGTTTTTTTTTTTTTTTTTTTTTTTTTTTTTTTTAGAAAAAAGTGGCAGTCGAATCGACTTTTTGGTTTGAAAATTGTCGAGAAGCCCAATTTCTTGTTGGCAGATAGTCGAAAAATGTCAGTAAAAGTAGATATAATAACCCATTTTCGACCACTACCCGATTCCGTTGAGATAACTTTACGAAATTTGGCACAAAGTTTGTTTTTGTGATTGTGATAAAAAATTAAAAAAATTTAAACGCCTAGATATTTTTTATTCCGAAATACAGAGCCTAGAAAATTTCAGAAATCGTACCATTTTTGGACACGAAAAATGTTTCTGAACAATATTTTGAAGTCAAAAATTTAAAAAGTCGACTTTTTTTTCGAACTACAAAACCTTATACCCACATCAACGGCTAGCAAATTTAATGACGGCGACGAGCAAAAAATTCATTAATATGTTTTGAATCCATTGGATAATAGATCCTATATGGCGGATTCGAATGACATTCATATGAGATTTCATTAATTTCGCGATTTTATGTTACAGCATAAATTTCGTATTAGGCCGTCCTCTTAATAAAGATGTCCCATAGTATATGATGTTCCCAACTAATGCCAAACATGTTATAAACCTACTTATTTAACAGTTTAGCAAATCCTTTTTTAATAATTATATATTTACCTGTGCTTCAAATGAACCAAATTATTAGTTATTTTTTTATTTTTGGGACAATTTTAAGAATTTATACAAAATTTAGGCATATTTTTTTTTGCATATTTTGGAGTTAGCAGCATATTTTATCGTAAAATATCCTTAGTTTAAAAAATATTTTAACAATGGAAATGGAAATTTATTTCACATTTTGGAATTAAGGGCATAGTTTGGTATATATTACACTAAAGAACGTAATTTTTCATATTTTTCTTCCAATAGATTTTTTATATAATTTGATATTACTGACAATTTCTTTCTATTGTTTTTCAAATCCGATTCCTTAATAATTTTCATGTATTAAATTGATAATTTCCTCATACAATCGGTCATTATTATATGAAATTTTTAAACAATTGAGTACATACATCTCCTTTCCATTCTATCTTACGAGCTCAGATTTGCGGCAAGAAACCCGTTATAATGTAAAATGCATATACATATATATCGTCCATTTTAATATAATTGAAAAGTTTTAAATCTTTACATTAAAATAAAAGTGTAAAATTTTTGGAACGCGAAAATCTTATATGCATAATCCAATTTTTATAAAAACGTTCCCAATTTTTCATATAAAAATAGATTTTTTTTCATGTTATTGGAATTTTCTTTAAAATTTGAAAAAAAAGTTAACAAAATATAAAAAGTATGCAATTTTAAATATTCATATCTCTTGAAGTTATTGATGGATTTCTGTAATTTAAAAAGTATTCAAAAGACCATTGTATTTTTTGTGTGTAATTTAGTCAGCGTTTCCAAAATCACTTCTTCGTTCCATAATATTTCAAAATTATAATTGCAGTTTGTAGATGCATTTTTGTTAATTTCGAATTTATTAAATTTTAATTTTTCAAAAGTGTATTTAAAAATGCTTTGTTTGTTATAACTTGAAACAATAATTAGTCTGGTACATAAAGGTTTACTATTTTTAACGAATTTTTAAAAAGTAACATAATACATTTTTTTTTTTTTTAACAAAATATATAAAGCTACCCATAATACCAGAAAAATATAATTTTTATATGAAAAAAATTAAATTAGTTGAAGAAACGGCGAGATTGTGCATAGTATATGTGTGCGCCCAAAAAATTTGAGTTTTTTATTTTAATGTAAAGATTCCATGCTTTCCAAATATGTAAAAAAAATTAAAAAAAATTTATAGCATATTTAAAGAAATTTGTAAAATATTCATGTTTAAGCTGATATAATTAAAATTCAAATGCCGTTTAAATCATAGATTTCCCAATGACTTCCCAGAAATATTGTAATTTAAAGTTGTATACTTTCGAGATTTTTTTGGTTTTTTCGAAAGTGAAAAAGCGAAATTTCTGAATGTAGCGAACCTGAAAATAGAAATCGATTTAGACATCTATAGACCTTTTACGTGCAAAATTTTATAAAAATCTAAAGACAATTGGTAAATTTTTCGGCGTTCTTTCATGGAATGGACGATATATATTTTTCTTTTTCATGATTGAATTTATTTCTGACCCAAAGATTGGTGTGTTTTATTTCATATATATTTTAGATTGATGCCCCAAAGAAGATCTTTCTCGATCTCTTTCCATCTTTAATTTAATATACATATGTATGTATGTATATTAAAGCAGTAATAAGCTTCTATTATGTCCCAATCAGAATTATTTTTTGCTGAGTGATGATTTTCTTCTAAAATTTAAATTTAACCTCGTTGCCGTCATCGCCTTTATTGTAAATTTAATTCTTATATGTTGTGGTTTATGTTAATTTGTTGTTTTCGTTGACGTTTATTGCAGACGTCGGTAAATTTTTTTCTACGTCTTTTGTACAAAGAAAAGGAAAACAAGTAATAATATAAAAGAAGAAATGTGTGTGGAAAAAATTGTGTTATCGTTCAGCAGCTGTGCTGCATCAGTTAGCGTAAAAGCGACTGTGTAAACATTTGTTTTTTTATTGTTGAATCGTTTGCTGGTTACCCTGTTAACTCCACTCGTTTGCAACCACTAACGCCATCACCACCACGATTCATAACCATCCTGTTGACCAGACATCTGACTGCCAGTTTGACTGAGTGAATGAATGTGTATATTTTCGAATGGTGAAACATTCTCTTTTTTTTTCATTTTATTATACAGGGTGTGATAATTGTCGTCGTTTTTATTTTGTCTTTCTTCTTTTTTGTGTTGTTTGTTGTTATTTTTGATTTCATTAAATGGTGAAAATATATATTTTTTTTTTTTGCTAACAGCACAAATTTATTAAATTTGCGATGTGGGTATGGGATCTTTGGAATAATTGGAAGAAAAAATACTGATAATAAAAATATTTTTTTCTTTTTTTTATAAAAAGTTAAATATAATAAAAAAATATTTTTGTCTAATACAAAATATAGAGAACAACCCAAGAGAACTTCTGGCGTGGCATTATGCTTTAAATTTTAGAACTGGTGTTTAAGCACGTCGATGTTGGAGCGAGATAATTTGTAGTCAGCCTGTTACGATTCCTAAGGCTGCATTTTGGTAGCTTTGAATATTTTTCTACTGGAAGCAGCGCAGTTAATTACTAAATTAAACGTTTAACAACACCCGTCATTTATATGCTAAGAAATCTTGCAGAACCGGACCAAAAGAGCCATAACCAGGAGAACCAATAATCACTTCTTCTTCACACCCAGTGAAGCCGAGAATATAATATGCAAATGAAAACCATAGAAAACATCTAGAACTATATATATGTTAGTCAAATTTTCTACAGAACAAATTTATAAGTGTGAAGAGAGTAATTGTTTGTTTCTGAGCGAATGAAAAGAGTTGGACTCTAGTTGTTTTCTATGATCAAAACCTTCCAAAACTCTCGGTCGAAATGTCATCTCTATATCAATGATTTAGAAACTTGTTCCAGCACTGGAACTTACGCAACATACAGATCTCCCTATACAATTACAGATATCTAGAAAGTTGCTAGAATAAACTATTCAAAGCATTTGACACTATCGAACATTAAATGCTGATAAATTAAATCAAGAACTCAACCCTGTCTAACGAAATCAAAGGCAACTACTTGTCGCCAACTACTTGTCTGGTAGAAAAGCGTTTTTAGAGTTCAGATGCTAAAAATAAAGATATCGCAAGGTAAAAATTGGCGTGCCTAAAAAAGATGTACTATGCTTTTCAATATTTATTTTGTAAAGCTTCCTGCCCCTCTCCAAGATGTCTCAATTGTATCGTATGCTAATGATTGCATCATCTGGTGTCAGCAATGATGACATAATGCCAAAATTTCCCAATATCTGGCCACCATTATGGGCGTTATTGTAAATCCAATCTTAGGCTATCATTAAAACTTTTCACCTCTTGAACCAAAAAAGTAAGAAGGGTTCTCGACATTTCTGTGGAAGGAAGAATTATGTCTACGGTACAAAACTCGAATGCTTCCTCCACTTTTCCTGGCAACCAAAAAGTTAGAAATAGAAAAAAGTTAATAAAAGCACTTGCTTATTATCTCTTCGGAAATAATTAATTTCAGATTGATGATAATTCGATGTTATTGGTTTAAGTCGCACACGATTCGCCGAAGTTACCATCGATTTTATACTTTGCAAAATTACAATTGAATTAAACGTTACACAAAGTATATCCACATTTGACCACCAAAGAATTTTAAAACTACATACTACTCAAAAAAAAAAAAAAATTCAACCACTTTTTGGTGCTATACAAAAATTCTAGTACGAACCCTTTTGGAAAATTTCATCTATTGTTATATGATTTGCAAACAAATCAAATGCGTTAAGAATAAAAAAAGAATAATAATCTCATATTTCAATAAAAGTTAAAAGTACATAAAGAAAAAGCTCACAGTGGGTTGTTGTGTTACAAGAATGAAAAGTACTTTAGTAAAAGACAGGTGCGGATCTATATGAAGGAAGAGATGCAGCATTTTTTCACAAGTAAATTTTTTGAAAACAAATTATATTTAAATTTGTTGCATTTTTCCCCTACCAAATATTAAATCGAGTTACGTTTCTACATAAAAATTTATAATTTGTCTGGAAATTATTACTTTTTATAAATAAATTTAAATAAAAATAATAGTAATTTTTATTATCATTTATTTTGTTTAATCTATAATTTTAGACTTTAACAAACAATTCAGCTTTGGATTAGTCAAATGAATGTCACATTTTTGTTCCCTCCGTTTTGAGATAATTTTTAAAGATTTGTTAACTTTAAAATAATAGATTTAATATTTAGCTTTGTTTTTATTATGAAAAAATCTTTTTTGGTTTATTTTTTTAAGGTTCTTTATTTTCATTGTGTTCTTTTTTAATTTATTCTTTTTATTATTATTATTTTTTTTTTGAATAAAAAGCAGCTGTAAAATTAATAATTAAATACCCATAAGATTTTTTTTTTTCATTTTTATTTTTGATTTGTTGAACGAGAGCCCCGTTGCATTCAGCGTGCTATTGTCGTCGGTTTTTTGTTTAAGATATGTTCTGATGTTTTGCTTGTTTTCTTTGCTTTGACATATAAAGTTCATATTTATGTGTGATTTTTAACCCTTTTATATGTTTTATTCCATATTCTAAATTGTAATTTAAAGTTTAAAGTTGAAAACTCAATTATGTGGCTATTAAATAAATGATTTACAAATTTTTAGACTAATGAAAGACTTTATTAGTGAATTTATTTTATTTTACAAATTTTATTAATATTTTTTAGTATAATTGACATTCCTTAATGGTTTAATAAAAAAAGTGTTTACTTTTGAAAATTTCCTAATTTAATTATTTTTTTTAAATTGAGGAATTAAGCCTTCGATTAAGAAAAAAAATGTATTATTTAAAATTTTGGTCATATTAATTACGATTATAATTATTCCAGATTAAACGGTACTTTAATATTATAAAATAATGTGAAAGTTTAAGAATCTGCAAAAAAATTGTACTTGTTTTATTATTTTTTCTTCAATTTATTCAGATCAATATATTTATTTACATGTGTGTACTGGTATACAGTTTCATACTTGATCTCATTCTTTATCATCTTATGAAAAAAAAGATGAAAATAAAAAACAGCTTTTTGAACTCTAAAAATTCTACCAGCCAAGACAAAAAATACCAGTTATTATATTTTCTGTTCACTTTTTTTCTTTTAAACGAATCAGCAATCAGACCATCAAAAACCTTATTTTTTATATTTATTTTTTTTTAATACTACTGGCGTATAAAAATGCTATAAAGAAAAAGAAAGAGAGAGAAGAAAAACACAAAAACCTTAAATGAAACTTGCCCAACCAGACCCAAAAATTTAAAACATAAAAAACCTACAACAATAATAAAAAACATGTTTAGGCCCTTTTTGAAATGTATGACTTGTTAACAAATACAAATTTTTGTTTAAAATTAATGTTATCAGTCATTGTTGAATATCTGTGACTAAAAAAACACAGTGTAACGGGAATGAACACAGTAAGAGATTTTCTTACACAAAAATAAAGCAATTAAATATAGGGCTTTCTCATAGATCTCACACAATTGGATCGGCAATCATGTTCTTTTTATTTTTTATGTGATACGATTTTAAGAATGTTCCTTAGTAAGCAATTCTCACACAAAAACTGGCCAATTTTGGTACACCTTTAGCGAAATAGCCCATTAAATTTTGGTTATATTTTTCAGGACAGAATTTGAAACCAATTCAGAGAAGCATATTAGTACCATGGAACAGAGTGCAAAATGAGACAGATTACGGTATTACTCAGCCCGTTTATTTTAAGAGATAAATAGCAGCCACAAAATATGCATCTAATTTCGGGTAATCAAATATAGCCCCAACGATTGCAACGCGAAATTAATGTAATCCATCAGATTAACAAAATCTCCAAAGGTTTTTCAAAGTTATGTCGAATTTCGTTTTTATGGACTCTTTAACTGCAGAATGTTTTTTTAGACTACTACGATTTAATTTTGCGTTGGAATTATTAAGGAAATTGTTTATTGTTGTACTCTTGTATTTACAGCTAAATTTATGAAAAGAAAGTGATAGATTTTTCAATGTTAAGATTATTAGATATAACCAGAGACCATAAGTGTTATAGATTTTAAAAAATAAATCAAATTTTAATTGTTATTTTTAATTTTTACTTTATTGATTTTTATTTTATCATACAAAAATAAAATTTTGCTTTTGATTTTTTTAAATAAAATAAAAAAAAAATCAGTTAGTGACCCAGGAAAAATTGTATTGGTTCTACAACTAGTTCCAGAACACATGAAAATAGCCTATACTTGTTCTACTTTGGCGTTACGACCAATGATTTTTGTTTGAAATTGTCACCTCCAGAACTAGTTCTGTGGAAATGTTAGCTAGCCAGTACCCATTCTATGGAACGATTCTAGAACTAGTTCTTTAATCTGTGTTTTTTGTTTGAAATTGTCACATTCGGAACTAAACGTTAGGGAACGGTTTCGGAATCTGTTTTTTATTTTTTATTCTAATGGGCTATTTCCTAAAGGCCACTTTCGAAATCAATTTTATTTTGTAAATACTCTTTTTAATTTTTGAAATTTTTTATACAAGTATTTTAAACAGTTCTAGGAAGTCATTCGAGAACCAGTAATTTGTTCTCAGAAGTGATATAGAAGGCATACAGAATTAGTTCTTAAGCACTAGTTCTCTAAAACATTCCTTAAAACGAATTTAGAATCAGAATAAGGTTCTACTCCATTAGTGCCAGAATTGGTTGTGATACCACTAGTTCTGAGGATGTTATTAAAGAATCTGAAGAGGTTCTGATTACACCAGTTCTAGAACTAATGATTTTAGAACATGTTCTAAAATTTTTCCTGGGGATTTTTTTAAACATAAATGAAAAATAAAAATCAAACAATAAGTTTTATATTTTCAAATGGGAAGAAAAAATATTATAAGATTTTTATTTCTGTATAAATGAAAGATGTTCGAAGTTTTTAAATCAATTTCGACCATTGCACGAGTTTTTTGAGATATCTAACATCTATATTGTACAATAACTCGAAAAAGGGTTGTCCGATTTAGCGACACCAAAAGATGCAGACTTAAATTATAATCAAGTCAATATAATATTATTATATTTTTATCTGCTTAACAGTTTCGTAGTCAGAAATCGATTCAGATATAAGTATCGAAAAAAATTTTTATTCAAAATGGAAGAATTTTTTATTGAAAATTTCATTAAAAAAATTAAACCGGCAAAATTGTGCAGTTTTTAAAGCTATTATAATAATTTTATTATAATAATTCTATTGTCAAAAGATAATAACGGTTTTTATCAGATATTTCTTGAAAACTTCGCTCAGAAGATTCTTGAAATTAATTCTGAACGGAACAACTTTCTCTAATCGATTTCATTTTATTTATAGATCAAATATAAACATTTTTATTAAATTAGTATTTGGCAAATTCAATTTCACCAATTTTCATTCCAAAGCTTTCATCTTAAATTCATCGTTAAGTGACTCACGCATATTTATCGGCACATACACCTGATCGAGAATCCATAAACATTGTTTATTTATCAATTGTAATAATGTAGATACATGGAAGTGAGTTTTATTTTATGCCACAAAAAAATAAAAATCATTTTATGATTTTTACTTTTTGAATAAAAATATAAAAATCATAGACTGACTGCCTGTTTCTCTATGTCGAGCGAAAAATTCGTTTCGAATAAATATATTGAAAACAACAAATAAATTTAAAATTTTGTTTTTGTTTTCCATACATTTATTCGAAACGAATTTTTCGTTCGACATAGAGAAACAGGCAGTGATTTTTATTTTTTGTGTGAGAAAATAAAAATTTCTACTTGAGTATTGTTTAAAAAATTATCAATAATTGTTACATAGAATAGAACTAGAAGTTTATGTGAGAGCCACCCTATACTAAATTTTCAAAAAATTTACTCATTTTTTTTTTGAAAATACAAAAACAAAATATATGTGACTACATGTATTTTGTTTTTGTATGAATTAGGTTTCTGACAATTGAATTAGGTTTTTTTCTCTCACATAAATATCTAGTTGTTAATCTATGAATTGTTATTTGAAATTTATAAAATAAACCTCAAAAATAATTTTTATTACTGAGAAATAATATAAAAATCAAAGTTAAAATTTTATTACACAATAGCTTCCATAGCGTAATAACAAATGCTATGGTATATTCAGAATTTCTCTAACTAATTTCCTTCATATTGATTTTTTTGATACAAAATTACATGAATAATAATTATTTTTGGTCTCTGGATATTAACAATTTTTTGTTTGTTTTTGAAGGTTTATCCATGACGTATGAGTTCGTTCAAGTGACCACCAGTTGTATAACATCCGAGAGTTAAAATTTTTGACGACTTTGGTGCTTTGGTTGAGAAAGTGACATTTGGCATTTTTACATATTCTACAGAAACAACAAAAATCACAACGAAGAGAATAAGAAAACGAGAGAGAAACTATAGTCGGTCAAGACCGACCATATGATACCCTACACCAATCTGTATGAGCTAAAAATTAGACCAACACTTTTACTCAATGTAAAATAATATACAAATACAGAAAAATGCATTGAATAACATCTATATGATTTTATGCCCTTTAGGGCGATTCCCGGAAGTGGTTTTATATGGGAGCTATAGTAAATTATGGACCGATTCTCATAAATTTTGGCAATGTTGTTTCTACTTATATAAAACTTATTTTTGTCGAATATTAACTTGATACTATCATTCGTATTGGATTTATGCACGTTAAAGTGATTTTCGAAAGAGGGGATTTATATGGGAGCTATGGTCAATTATGGACCGATCTTGATGAAATTTGGCACAAAGATTAACACTTATACAAAACTCCTTTGTACATTTCATTGAAATATTGCTATATTTAACGCATTTATGATCGTTAAACCCCTATTCCGGGAGGACATTTGTATGTGGGCTAGGTGAAATAATGGACCGATCATAACCAATTTTTATAGGCTTCGTCCTTGTGTAATAATTATTTGTGCCAAATTTCATCAAGATATCTTTAAGATTGCGACCTGTACTTTGTTCACAAGGTTTACATGGACAGACAGCCAGCCAGCCGACCAGACGGACATCGTTAAATCGACTCAGAAAGTGATTCTGAGTCGAACTGTATACTTTAAGGTGGGGGTCCGTTACAAACATCAGCATAAACGCATTATACCCGCATTATGTGGTGGTGTAGGGTATAAAAAGACACTTATTGATTCCAATTTGAATTCTTTTCCTTTTGGCGATCAATGCTCTGATGCATCGATTGGTTTATTTTGGAGCGAAAATAACTTAAATATTGTCTACTACCGCTCCGATCATTTGAGGTTTATGGAATAATTAATCTTTTTGTTAAAAAAACCGCCACAAGAAAAAGTCTTAGGACGTCTAATCTTATTAAATATTGCGAACAATATATATCGACATTGGGTAAATCAATTTTTTTTTTTTTTTTCGAAATGTAAAGTATTTGAGTTTGTGTTCCAACATACCGCTCAAGTGCGGAGAAGACCTTACTGATCTTTAAAAGGCTTTAAGAAAATTATGATAAACAAATAAATGTTAATAGTTTAAAAAAATGGCTGCCAGAGGTTGCCTAATTTGTGAACTGATAGATTCGGCCAATAGGGGTCTGTGGAATCCTCCGTACAATCGAATACTGTTCCGATATGATTGTGTGAATTTTAATGTTTTTCATATTAAACTATTAATCACTACATATTTGATTCTAAAATATTTTGTTTCGCCTAAATGGCCCTTGGAGAATGTCCATTGTAGTATCAGTAGTGTTTCACATTGCGCCTTCCCCTTGGAGCCACACCTTCTTCACAAACTACATCGATTGTTACAGCTCTTGTTTGACTGTAATGCCATCATGCTACTTATATTTCATATATTGCTACTATGCTACTTAAGAGTTGTATAGAATAGGCACTTGCAAGGTTAAATTTATCTAATTATATAAAGACAGAAATGACAATTTAGTTTTAAAACAAACATATTAGATAATTTTCTAAGTAATCAACTCTTTTTGCATCCCTATAACACATGAATTTTTATTAAATCTATATGAATTCTTTTTAAAAAATTTAAATTAAAAAACATAATCTGTCGTAACACTGTGTGTCACCATAGGTAACAATAATGAAAAAAAAAAGATAGAAATGAAATAAAAATAAAATACATACTTACAAAATAATCATCAGTTAAATTTCTTCATTTATAAATACATATGTAATCATTTAGTTGTTGTTTTCATTTTCATCTTTGTTTTCTTACTTTTCTATATTAAAAGACCGACCTACGCATGGACTCGCATTTGCTTGATTTGATGTCACTTTTGGTTACTGCTTTTGTTCTTTTTTTTTTTTGTCATTGTATTTTCAGCTTTATCACTTTGTTATTCCTTTGGTATGAAGAAAAAAAATAAAATAAATCCTTGAAACCGATTCCAAGACTTACACACTTAATAATGAGCTGTTTTCGTCTTAAAAGAAGAAGAAGAAGAAGAGACATAATATATAATTCATTTCGTAATAAATAATTAGGAAATACAATATTTCTAAATACTAGAAATAAATACATTTCTTTGAAATAGAAATTATGTTTTGCAATTTTATTTTATAACGGATATAATTACAATGTTTTAATTATAATAAAAATTTTAATGCGTAGCTTATTTGCAAAAAAAAAAAAAAGGAAGGTTATTATTGGGAATATTGGATGTTGACAGAGTGTCCCAAACATTCTGATTCTATGTTTCATTTTGATGATAGAAAAAGAGAATTACAAAGTGTCATTCAATTGTTTATTCTTAGAAAATCAAAAAAAAAAAAAAATCAAACATTTGTTTTTTAAAATAAGTGGTAACTCGATTTTTATTAAATATTTGCCAAGCAGATTTTAGCTTTTGTATCAGGTCTATTTTAATGATATCAAACAAGATGGCTTGCCATCTTATCCGGAAATAAGCGGATTTATGTGCAATTTTATAAGCATTTTTTCTCTTTCCAGAGCATTCTGAAGGTCCCAGACGTGGTAAAAAACTAAAAATCGACTTAATTATATTTTGTTAATCCTACAAATCCTAACGGAGCCAATTTTTTATCAGGGAGCGGAGATACGTAATTTTTTTATTTGGTTTTGCAAATAGGAAATTTTATTTGCTATACTCTTTGCACATCAAATCATATCGAAAACTGATTTTACATTTCGGTCAAGGAGGTCATTTACGTAATTTTTTTTTTTTTTTTGTTTTAAAACGTTTACTAATTTAATACTTTAATCACTATTATATCCTATCAGATTCTAACAGCTTAAAATAAAAAAAGCATCAAAATGTTGTTCATATATATATTTTTTTAAAGATTTTCAGATTTTTTTTTATCCATATTATTATAATATATTTCCTGGCATTGGCAGGCTTATACGCTCGTATATAAATATTTTTTGTTTTGGACTATATAATTTTTTTAATGCTTTCAAAAGAAGCCTTAACGTAAATGCGTGTTCAGCAGAATCATAGGTGTTTTGGGCAACGATCCCCCAAGCGCTATCCAAACTTTTTTAAATTTTTTTTTTTTTGAAAAATTTTCAAAATTCAAATCCATAATCCAGAAAATAATGTATTGGTTAAACACATAAAAAATATTTTTGGTGCCACCCCTTTTACAACGTGATAGATTATTTTAATGAAAAAAATAAAATTTTTAAACAAGTTTTCTCCTCTACGATTTCCGATTTGCACTTCTAATCTTTTTAAATTTGTCACTGAGGAATTATAGTAATTGCAATTGAAGATGCAATTACTATAATTATATTAAGGTATACATCATTTGACCCATATCAACACAATATTTATTTTTCGCTTTCACATTCCTCAAAAACTGCGTAATAGCATCTACATTAAATATTGTGATGTAAAATTCTTCAATTGAGGAAAACTCAGAAATTTAAATAGTTATTATGGAATTCCCTTTATGATTGATCTATTTGTGCATCTTCAATTGCAATTACTTACCTCTTTTTCAAATACCTTCCAATTAACCTCGCTCACAAACAACCCACCTTTAAAATTATGATGAAATTTCAAGTATTTCAACAACACCGGTAATAATAATGCTTCCCACATTAAAACTACATACTTTTTACACTTGATGGTTGGCGGTAGAATGATTCATTATTTGGATTGACTTTGTTTCAATGTCCTGTGTTTGGGTTTTCCCATTCTCTTCAAGCGCCACAAAGGGTGGCGGGGAAGTGTGTATTTCTTATTAATTCTTGTATATACAATTTATATATAAAAAAAAAAAAAATAAATAGAAAAAATGGAATGAAATCATGCAAATCATAAAAATATTGGTTAATTCCACTGAGTGTTGTCGTTGATTTTCCTGGTCGTCCTTCTGTTTTATTTAAGTTCTGCTAGTTAGACGTATCATTATTATTGCTTAAAAACATGAACTCATACTTTGTTTCTTTAGGTATATTACTTAGTACCGGAAACCCCCATTTTAACTGTATAACAACAGCAACAACCTAAAAGTTACAAAAATAGCCAAAACAATTGCAATACTAACAACAACAACAAAAAGAAGAAAGTAATGATAGTAGCAATATGTATAACACGTAAAGTATGTATACAAAATTTCAATTGTTGTACCCCAAGTACGTATGTGTTTCATCATCCTCGTTGGCGCTATCACTATTTCGCCATCATTGAAGTTTTTTTCTGGTCGCCTTCGTCCTATGTTTTGTTTTTAACGTTTTTTTCCACCTTTAACACAACTGAAACTACAAAAACAATATTAATATGTAAGTTCTAAAAGTATTTATTTGTTCTTTTTTTTTTTTTTTGAACTCTTTACTTAAGTCATTTATTCACCCACGTTGGTCCGAACCTGCGACACCCGACCTCTGTATGAATGATTCACATTGTAGGCTACATTTATGTAAGAATCATTTGTTCACATTTGCACCGCCTGCCCCCTGTCCCTTCTATTCTGATATTTTCATTCAGAAAAGGAATTCTCTTTAAAAGGGAAATTGTTTTCGTCGCAGTAGCTGTTATGTTATTTTTTTCTTTTTGCTTTATATATTTTTTTATTATTGTATTTTCTAGGAATTTCCTTTTTTTCTTTTTGCACTTCTCTTGCTCTTTTTCATTTTTTCCTTGCTGTTAAATAATTTTCTCCATTATTTTAAACTACAACGCAAAAACTCATACTTAACGAATATATGGAGTAAAAGTGTTGCCAAGGTTAATGTTTTTGGGGAGATTTGCCAGAGAGCTCAAGGCAACGTTATTATAAAATGTACTTTTAAGTTTATTTTCGTTGTAAAAATTTTTTATTACCAAAAAGAAATCTTAATGTTTTTAATAGTTAGCAATTTTGTATGTAATTAAGATCTTTAGTTCGTAGAAATTTAAAGTTATAATTTCCCAATAGTAGAAATAGGGCGATATTGATCTTTATGATTCTTTTTATAGCTACTTTAATATCATTTAATTACGAAATGAAATACATTGCTCATAGCCTATTACTACGTTTATACGATATGTTTTTTGCTAATAATACAAATTTGTATATAATAAAGTTATTTTTACCTGATTACGCAGATTGTATTAAGAAATATATTATTAGACGTGCCGTATGGGAAAAAATACAACTATTATCGTGGAAAATTCTATGGTAACATCGTACGGTTTATTTACAAATAGTTTTACACCCTATGTTTATAGGTAGCTTTTATTATTATTATTTTTTTTAATTAAAATGTTACTAAAATAAAATTTTATCGCATAAACGCTGATTTTTTCCTAAATAACTAACTCACGAAAACAATTCCTGATTAATGAAACTATTTTCCAATTCTGACAATATTTTTATTTCTCCTATTCCACTCGACTAACAGTAAATATATATTTCTTTATACAATCTTTTGTAAAATTGTTGTTTTGCAATTTATTCTAAGTCACGTACATATATACGTAGTATATATTAATTTATTGATTTTTTATATTATGTTTTAGTTTTCAGAAATGTACTGAGACACATAGGTGCACCAGAAACTAACAAATATGTCAGATGTTGCTTTTGGAGGATAATTAAAATGAGCCCTAATATTTAATCTGAAATAAAAGGATACTCGTATAGATTTGTTTCAATCGGATCCCTTTGCATCAGAACCACACACCGATACGGAATTTACACAACACACAAAGGTAGTAAATATTGGTCTGAAGCTGTATCATACTCTTTTGTTTGTGAATCTTCATTTTCAAGGCAATTTCACAATTACAAGCAATTGATTTAAATCATTGACCATTGGAATTTAGAAGAATAATGAAAATCTACATGATTCTAGGCAATGAAATAGCCGATGACCTGGCTCGTAGTGGTTCGGAACTAGATATGTCTTTCGTGGAGACATCTGTTAGGATTTCAATTGTGTCCTATTTTAGGGTCATAATGGATTGGACTCTGGTCAACACGAATCGATCCTGAAGTCTTAAACTGGCAGATTCGAAACACCTTCTGGGTATGAGTCGTAGTAGTCTGAGAGTCATGGTGGGAATGATCACTGGTAATTTTTCAATAGGAACATGATGAACATTAGCACGTCAGACTTTTGCAAAACGTGTGATGTGTAGGGCTTCATCTTGGAAGCCTGACTAGATAAGGTTATAGGCCAAGGACTTATTAACCCTTTCAGTATTTTGATGCCATGTTTCATCTTGGCTTTTTTTGGTCATTTATTAAAAATCTAAGCAGATTTTTAGGCAAAATTTTTCATATTACTCTTATTTCAAATCTTTATAATAATTTACAAAAAAATTATTAAGTTTTCCTTACTTTTAACCATGAAAATATTGCGTTAAAAAAATTGTCTCTACAAATTAATTTTTTGGGGTCAAAAATGTAAACCAAGCATTTACTAAAAACTAAAATAATTTTGATAAAAGTGTAAAATTTTTTCATGATAGTCTATAAAATATTTAGAAAAGAGTTTGTATTAATATTTAGCGTCAAAACAAAAAAAAAAAAAAAAAAAAGAAGTTTTTCTTTGGTGTATCACCGTTTTTGTGTTTTTATACCCTACACCACCAAAGGTGGTTGGGGTATTATGTGTTTGTGCAAAAGTTGTAACGCAGAGAAAAAATTTTTGAACCCCCACCTTAAAGTATACCGTTCGACTCAGAATCACTTTCTGAGTCGATTTAACGATATCCGTCCGTCTGGTCGGCTAGCTGGCTGGCTGTCCATGTAAAGCTTGTGCGCAAAGTACAGGTCGCAATTTTGAAGATAATTTGATGAAATTTGGTACATATGCTTTTTTCAACACAAGGACGAAGCCTATTGAATTTGGTTATGATCGGCCCATTATTTCACCCAGCACCCATACAAATGTCCTCCCGGAATAGAGTTTTAACACTTATAGGTGCCTTAAAAATAGGAATATTTTAAAGAAATTTAGTACAAATAAGTTCTATATCAGCAAAAATCTGTCTGCCAAATTTCATAAAGATCGGTCCATAACTGACCATAGCTCCCATATAAAATCCTCTCCCGAAAATCACTAACGTGCAAAAATCCCATACAAATGGTAGTATTATGTTAATATTTGACACAAGTACGTTGTATATAAGTAAAAACAAAACTATGTGGATCGAAATGGTGTAGGGTATCATATAGTCGGGCTTGACCGACTATATCTTCTCTCGTTTTTTTTTGGATTTTACCTTAAAAAATCCAAATACACAGGTTCTTTCTGAAAATTTATTACTTATTATTACGTCTAAAGGCAAGAACTATAAAAAATGAAAAAATTGTACATTTGGCACACGCATTAAAACATGTACTGAAAGGGTTTGTAATGGGAATAAAATGGCTTAGAGGCAATCACAACTGATTGTTAGGGTTTAGGTTCCACTTTTCTTTATCTTTTATTCTGTTTTTCTTTTTTCTTCTCTATCCCCAAAGGGATCACAATGGGCCGTTTGGTCTCTGGGTGAGGAGTGAGTACGCTACCCTTTTCAACCTAAGCTAGGTTAGGTTGTAAGGATGACACCGACTAATTCAAAGTCGGTGCCCATAGAGAACAAGGTGGTCCATTATGATTCCTTAAAAACTATACTTCTCTTCTTCGTGTTGTAGTGCATTCTACGCCTTCCATTTCGTTACCTTGATATATTCAGGCTTTGAAAGAAATAAGATCCAAAAACATTAAATCGCCTATTGGATAGGGCAGGGCATTCACATAAGAATTGATAGCTGTCTTCAACACCACCTACATGTATCATCTTCTATAATTCCTAATCTTACCATATGCTTACCAAGAGTATTGTGACCAGTAATTAGATTAATTACCATTCTCAATTGCGTTTTATTCATTTCCAGAAGAATATTACTATATTTTATTTTTTCTTTCTTCCATAATTGCTTTATTTGTATATAGTTGTCAGATTCTTGCCATCGACTTGACCATTCAGTTCTCGATTTTTGCTTAATATTTTTAATGACCGTGGATAGGAGGGGAAAAACTTTCCCTACAACGTTCTCCTGTGGTAGGTGCCTAACCTAACCTAAGTATCTCAGTTTTATTTATCAAAAATATTATATATTATAACTCTTAAAACGTCACATTTCGTAGTAAATGGGAGGAATACATATTTTTTTCAACGTAAATTTGTTTAAATAAACTGAGGGAAAAAAACGATTCAAAATCCATCACGTTGGTAATTTATGGTATCGGCTTTTTGATACCTTTTTAATAAAAAATATTATGCAATTTAATAATTTCATACCGTTTCAACTTGATGCAAATTAGGTATCGATTTTCGTTAAGGTTTGAATACGTAGTGCTGAATTTGAATACTTACTTTGCAGATTCACTATTGACACTGAATGGTATCGTTTTCAACATGTATATAGTCGATTGCCTTCCTAAAATTAAAAAATATTGGGCTTAAAGTTTTTAAAATCATGGCAACATTATATTACGGAATTATAATAAAAGTACATTTTAAAATTCAATCATCAATTCGGATCTCAAAAACTTTTTTATTTAACCGCACATGTATTACAGAAAAGTTGCATTTTTTTACATTTGTTGAATTCTGGTAGCATCGTATGAAAATGTTGCTAAAGGAAATTGAGAACAAAGCGCTAAAAGTTATAAAACTGCAATGCACAATTTTGGAATGTCTTACAATGTATACAAGAGATAAACTCCTACTTCAAATGGGGACAGGTTTAGATAGTATGGGTTTTAGGTCACCTCAAAATCTTAGGAAATAATAGGTGAATAAACTATTCGATAAGATATTTTTTAAAAAACCACTTTAGCGGAGAAAGCCCGAACTTAAGGGATGGGCAAAAGAAGACTGACTAAAAAATAAAATTCAGGGAACTAGGTACTTGACGTAGACGAAATTTGTTGAATTCGGGAGAAAATTCCCTTTCTAGAGCATACAACTAAATTAACTGACGGCAAAATCATTAATTGTCACAATATTTCAGAAATAACTACAGTGAGTTTTTTCTCTACCTTTTGCAACATCACACAGCGTCTGCTTTCCTTTAAACATTGATTTCGTTCACAGTAATTTAACCATTGGTAAATATCTTTTAAACTTCCAGCAATATTTGGCAACACTTTTTGATTATTTGTTTCTATTTACATATAAACACCCGGCAATTCTAGTATTATTAAAGCTTTCTCTCTCTCTCTCCCTTAACTCATGACAAACTTGTTTGCCTAAACACTTGTATACACAACATACAAAAGCGACAACTCTCCAAACAGGCGATTATAACCCATCTAACATCACGACAACTAACAAACTAGACGACTACCTACCGCAACAACATTGTACTATGTGTACAATGTATGCAAATTGAGAGTGTGCTTACAATATAATGTGTGTTCAAATTGTAAAAAAAACCTGAACATTATTGCCGACATCTAATATCAATTGGGAGCTGAGGGCAGGAGGAGACACAGCTTTTTTCTTCGTTTGTATAGTGATAGTGATGTAAAATGTAGAAAACAACGAGATAATTATGAAGATTGTTAGAAGTAAAAACTCCTTTGCTCGTGCTCGTACACAAGTCCACCTACGCAGAGAAAAAGGCAAATACATTTTTACTCATATTATAAGTACGTACACCTAAAATTCACAAACATTCACTTTAGTTTACATACTATATTCATTTCATTCCGAAGTCATTCAAATGCCTTTCAAAATTTAACAGCAATAACACAAGGCGGAATATAATATGTGAAGACACTTACCCCCGGTACACACTCTGTCGTTAAATGTGCAAAAGGACTCTTTTTTTTCGCTTTTCTACGCTGTTGTGATGATAAGACGACAACGACAACAATTACAAGAAATAAATTCAAAACAACCCAAAAATACTCGTTCCAATAACAAAACTCATATTAAATATTGTGAGATTTTAATGCGGCGCTTGCGTTAGCAAAGAGAAAGTTGTAAAACTGCTTACACTAAAATGATACCAATACGAACGAACAGCTTACGAATAGCACTAACAAACAGATAGACAGATGGATGGGCGGACGGACAGAAATGTATCAAAACAAAAAAATAAAAAATAAATAATAAAATATAATTGAGATTGCGAACAGCATGTTGTTGGAATTTTTTTGTTTTTGTTTTAATCAAAATATCAAACAAAACTTGTGATACGACAGTGAGAGATAAAAAAAAAAAAAAAAAAAAAATTAATGAGCGTTAACAAATGTTGTGTTGCCATATTTTTTAAAACATTGAGGTGAAATTAATTACAATTTGGGTGTTCAATGTAATTGAAATCATTTTTATACTTTCAGTGATTTAAATGATCTAAATAATTTTTCAAGTTATTTAAGTTTCATAACATTATTTATTTTATTAATCCATTTTTATGCTAATGTAAGGGTAGCTTTAAAAATGTATTTTATAAAATATATGAACTAAAATTGAGAGAGTAATTTTCTAGGTCCTTACAAAATATTTGTCTTTTTTTATTTGATTCATGATCTGACTTTTTTTTTCTGTATAATTTCTCTTCTCAACGTAAAGCCATTGAAATGAAATATCGCCTCAACTTTGGTCAATTGTCATTTCCAAGAACGATTGGTACTTATTTTTGCAATCAGTTAAGGCGGGTACTAGGGAATATATTGTATATATTTTGCCCTAGAAGAAAGCCAACACAGTATAACTTCCTTCTTTACAGATGATGTACATTTTTTTAATACACTCCTAATTTTCTCTAAATTGCTTCAAAATAATAAGTTTAAATTTTTACTTCCTAGAGCTACTGATCGTTTGTCCAACTGATGTGTATATATTTTTAAGCAAAGCTCATTTCTCTCCCTTCTTTATAGCTGAATTTCTAGATCTTAAATACGCATCTTCCTGTGTATTATATAAAATCTAAGGCTAATAATGTTACTTGGTTATATTCGAGTCTACATTCACTTCGATTGTATAGCTGAGTTCAGATATTTCCATATTAAGCGTGTTTTTTGTATTAGTTGATTTACGGGTATCTTTAAAATTAAGTCTGAACCGTTTTTCTAACAAGTTCGACAGTTATTTAATTTTAATAATTTTAACATAAGAATAACTTAAAAAAGATTACAAATTTCGTAAATAACAAGAATTTCGAAATCGCTTCGGTCCACAATACAGCCTCATTGAAGAATAAGAAGAATTAAAAGAAGGAAAACCACAAAAACAAATAAGAATGTTTGCCTTATATGGCAGATGGACCGATCACGTCCATTTTTGGTTTCCGAGTTTTTGTTATAAACTGGGCAACCAAAAATATGCAAAATCATACAGTTTCTTTGGCTTTAAATGAACCAATCTGTTCATCCGTTTGAGACAATTTTAATAATTTTGGTCTCGATTTATTATAGCATATTTTGAAACAACATCATATTTTTATATGTTTTATGCTAAGCACTAAAAAGAATAATTTTGCATAAAAGGGGCGACCGCGCACGAAAAATTAGTGCATATCTTTTGAAAATTTGTTTTGTTAAGGACTGTTAAATCCTATTTATACTTATATTTAATATATTCTGGAATACCATAAATATATGGAATCTCTAACTAGAACATTGTAAAAAGTTCGACAGTATGTACTTTATATCACCCTTTAGGTAACATTAATGGTTAAAAAATTCATATTTTTTCTAGCGTTCCTATTGGGAACTTTTTTTTACTTCAAAAGTCTTCAATCCAACATTTTTTTAACTTTTCTAATAATAGATTAAAGATTAAATAATGAGTCACATTCCATATATTCTTCTAATATTCTTATTATTTTGTCGGTGGTCCTACAGTCTATAAATAAACTTTTTCTTAGGTTATCAGGGTTTCGTCCGACGACCATGGACTCTTTATATTTTTTATAATTAAAAAAACTGAATCTCGTAATTTAACTGCACTCCTACCAATTGTTTTATATGGTTGACTTGTGTGTTTGGTTTATAAATTTTAAGAAAATCTAATTATGTTATTGCAACAAAATTTAGCCCATAATTACTGAGAATAGCTTTAAATGTATATAAGTACTCAGTTTTAAAATTTATAAGCGTGGACTTTTTCGTGCGCAGTCCTTAAAATTCCATTTGTAAAAATTTCTTTTCATTGTCATATATGTTTTTCAAAACCGATTTTTTAAAAATTTTAATCTTATAAATAATACAGTCGAACACGGTTATAACGAACACCGGATATAAGGAGTGAGATCGAAAAAATCTTAACATACAGTTTGCCTCATAACTTTTTTCGGAATCAATATTCAAAATTTGTTTTGATCTAGTTATCATGGAAAAATACTTCAGGTCAATTTTCAAAATTGTTCATAGCTTGAACCAGTGGAGAGATATAGAGCTCTTATGAAAAGTGAATTCAAGAGCACAAAAAAGGTGTCCCAAAATACCGAAGATTTTATAAGAAGATGTGCACACTGTTTCAAAAAAGTGACTGAAGCAACTATCAAATCTCCAAAGAAAGGGTTTTCAAAAATGGTCCACAATTTTATAATTAGTGGTTAGAACCATAAAAATTATATATTTCTGTGATCTGTGCTAAATTATCAAATGATTAAAAAAATAATGAAAACTATAAGATCAACCGTTTCCAAGTTATTGAATATTATGTATGTTAAGAATTTTTCGATCTCACTCCTTATATGTTTTTCAAAACCGATTTTTTAAAACTTTTAATCTTATAAATAATACTAGTAGATATGTAATTTGAAATTTAAGCAGAAAAAAAATAATATTTTAGAAGCATATTTTTGGTTTCTCTGGTGGTTTGTGCCTTGTAGTACTCTAAAATACCTACGGATCAATAAATTTTTCGGATTAACAGATTTTGTTAATTTTTTGCAGTTAATATTTCCGATTGTGCCCGATTTGCTAAATTTCATCTTTCTAAAATTGTCGGTTCATGAAATATCAGCAGAAAAATATTATACGGATTTACGACGGTCATCGTTTTTTTATGAACCGATTATTGAAAATGGGCTAAAATTTTAAATAATTTGTCGAAGATGAATATTTGGCTCCAGGTGACCTTTCATGATTCTCATAGCTACTTTTTGGGGTCTTAGATGAATATTTCGTTGTAATAAGTCATTTTTAAACCTTAATTTTATGGAACCAATTCGTGCGAGTTGATATGACAAAGAATAATTTATGTTTGAGTACAGATTGTTCTTATTTCTGCAAAGAAATTGGAATTTCAATAGAGAAGGAAATAGCATATGTTACTTTCAGTGTTGTCAGTTTAGCCTTTTTAAGGCTAAATCTAGCCTTTTTATTTAGCTTTTAGCCTCAAAATTTTCGTTTTAGCTTCTAGCCTCATCAATTTAAGCATTTTTGTGTATTAGTTCGCACAAAAAATCGAATTTATTTATATTTAATGAAAATTTTCGCCTGCGGCGCTTCATTCTACGAAAATATTGAAAGTATTTTTTAACAAACTTTGTTACCTATAAAAACTATTTATGTTATATTTACAAATTCACTAAAATATCTTTAAGAAATACCAAAGTCTAATGAGAAAAAAATTAAATAAATGCATTTTTAAATAAAACAATATATTAGCTTTTTTCTGGCTTTATTTTTTGAAACATTTAGCCTTTTCTGACTTTTTTTAAAGTCTAATTTAGCTTCTTTTTTTCTGGCAACACTGGTTACTTTACACAAGTTTGGATTTATTTAACTTTATTTGCATATGTTTATTATTTTTTTACTTTGGTCTAAAAATTAACCCTAAATTAGTAAAATCATATTTTAAATGTATATTCCCCTACTATGTGGTTATGAAACCAACAAAAATTTCCCTTTAGTATGGCAATGTCCAAAATATGCTCTATAAATTTTACACAATTTGCTCTCATTCTCTTCTGCCCGGTAATGTGTTTCTCGATTTCTTTTCGCTGTGCAAATTCTCTTTTCTTTTTGTTGTTATTTTTTTACATTTTGTTTTTTTATTTTGTTGGTTCGCTTGGTTGGGTTCTGGTTTTACTTGTACTTGTGCTACTGCTGGGACAGTACTCGCTCAGTGCTCAGCAACTAATGCTACAACTACTCACCACTTTGCTTTACTAACATGGGTTTTTTTTCGCAACTCAGAGTGATTCATAACATCGACGTATACGGACACCAGTTACGGAAAGACAACCGAACCTCGTTGTTATTTTTCCATTTTTAGTTTAATATTAAAGAAAAGCAACAACAACAACACTTATTAAATAAATAATAAAGCAAACGGCAGCACAATAACAACATAAACAACAACTACTATAATCAGAATAAAAAAAAGTAGTTAATGCTGTTTTTTCTGTTTGTTAAATTTTTAAAGTGTTTTCTCGAGGTGACACATAATATTTTTTTTCTTTTTTTTTTTAACTTAACGGTCGTTGTCGTACTTTGTGAGTCCTCCTTAGCTTTATATTACTCTTTTCGCCGGCTCCACTCGAAAATTTCCCTATGTTTGGGTGTGTGTTTGTCTTAAAAAAGCTCTAGTTAAAAATTAAAAAAAAAAAAAAGTGTCGCGTCGTCATAACGCAACGTCGCGTGTAGCTACATTGTAAATACATAAGAATTTGTCAAAAAGAAACTTTGTTTTAAATAGTTTTTTTTTTCTATTTTTTACATCTACAAGGTTGATCGTCCTTTTTAACTTAAAAAAGAGTTTTTAGCTGGCGGTATTTTTGTTTCAGTGAAAACAAGTGCTTTGTTTCATTTAACAATTTAATTGTTTATAACACCAAGAAAAAAGTGTTGCAAAATAAAATATAAATAAAACGCAAAAGAAATTAAATTTATTATATGGAACAAGATAAAAACCTAGAGTTGATTATAACAGCTGTAAGTAAATTTTATGTTTGTATTTCATTTTTTTTTTTTTCGTTAATAAATAAAATATGCGACACATATTCACTTGTATATAGTTTATTGCTAAAAATTTTTATATTCTTCAATAAAACAAAAATTTCAATAAAAAACACAACAATATTGATAAATTAACCTTCGTTATCTTCATACAAAAATACATACATTTATACACGACTCTTCTATATACTGACACCAACAACAAACTTGTTTGTGTATATACTCTCATATAACCCAGTAAACTATTTAATTTAATAACAAACGAAATGATGCTACGTTGAAACTATGAAATATATTTAAAAGGAGACTTTGTCAAAAGTATTAAGGAATTCAAAAATGATGGCCTTCTGATGTAGTGCTTTAAGAAAGCAAAAATATGAAATAACCTTAAAAGCCTTTCTCAAAAAATAAACTTTTTTTTGAGAAGGACTTTAGAATGTCTTTAATGATAATGTCTTTTATGAAAAGTAAAGCTGAGGCATTATAGAAGTATTTATTATGTAAGGCAGGCTGGTATGGATCTTAATGATGACATTGGTAGCTCTGTCTTATGACAAATTTATTTCAAAGCTGAGAAGTCATCAGGATCTGTGCGTTTTTTTTTTTTTGTTATGCTGCTTGAAAATATGTCAGTTACCAACAATTAAAAAAGACAAGCTGTAACTTTGTCAGTACTATTGACAACATGCTCTGAATATGACTTAAATAGTTTTAATAAAATATATGAATATATCTATCATCAGCATCGAATCTGACAAGTTTAAAATAGTATTTATGTTTTAAACAAATTTCCATTTCGGTTGTTTCCTTCATAATAATTTATTGTTCATAGTAAAAAAAAAAAAAAACTTGTTGGGTATCATTCTAGTTTTTGTAGCTACATTAATTTTCACGGATCTATTTTGCTATTCACCGAAGAATTAAACTTGATTATAGTTGACTTAACGAAATATGGAAAATTTTTAGATTTTGACACATGTTTTCAAACAAATGCGACACTAATATAATGTATTTTAAGGTCTCCGGCATCTGATTTAATTATCATATTTTGTCAATAGATCGAAAAAGTCCTAACTACATGATCTAAAATATATATATATATATATATATATATTTTTTTTTTATATTAGAAATTCGAAATCGCTTTGTAAGTTTAATTTTATAATTTTTAGATTATTTGGGGAATGTAGTATAAATATTCTGATAGTTGGTTAACGTGATAGCTCGGACCACACATTACTCGCCACGCCAGGAATTATATAAATTTGAAGGCTAGTAAAAAGTATAAAAAAAGATTAGATCCAACCTGTATTGTAAAGATATTTAATAAGGTCACTGAGTCTAGCGTCCGTTATCTCAGAGAGGTTGTCTTATATATGTTTTCCAAGGAATTTTTCAATCGTAGAGTAATCGTGAACATTTGGATTGAAATATTAAATATTCTAAAACGTTTATTTAAATTTTTTATGAAGTGTTTAATCGTTTGACTACTGCGTGCTAAAATATTTTCCCATTTAGTTTTCATTTATAAAACTATAGCAAGTCGAGTAAAAATTATTTAGGTACTTATCATGATCCACCTTCTAGGAGATTTAAATTTTGGCAAAATTATTAATAAAGATTAACGATTATAATGATGTTACCATGTAACATGAATTTTAAAATTATCTCTTTTTCACAATATGACTTCGAAAAGAATGAAAAATGGGTCCTGAATTTAAGATTAAAAAATATGAATTAAAAGTATTGTTAGTTTTTTAGAAGCAAGTTATTTATTTTATGAATTAAGATAAATCTTTTAATATCTTTTTAATAAGGAAAATATCTTCTTGTACTAACAACCACAGTTTATATTTAATTTTTTGACGCTCTTGAAAATCAAATAACGTAAAACATTAAAAAATGCTTTCACAATTCCTTCAAATATTTTCCAAGTGTGACATTACTTTTTAAAAGCTTCCTTTCGCGAACTAATTTTTAATTTGAATGTAAATCGGTCATAATATTCGATTTTAGTTGATTTTCGTCTAACTCGTTTTGAAGCGAATGAAGTTCCCATTACTAAAGCTCTAATTTAATGGAGCTTACCAAACCTATTTAATAATTTTTGTTCTTTTTTTCCAATTTCATCAGAAAAAAAAATTAACAAGTACAAAAATTTCTTATATTAACATATTTTTTAAATAAATATTTAAATATCATTTGATTTTACCGCTCTAATTTTCCATTGGCAAACATCAAATGAGAAATTTGGCGGCCTATTTATTTTTGTCAATTAAATTGTTTTTCATTTGACACATAATAAAGAATTTTTTATTAAAGAAAACAAAATCAGTAAATTGCAGTTAGTTTTCAAAGGCTTTACTTAGTAAATATTTAAATAAAATTAATATAATTGTGCTGACATGATATTAAGAAAATATTAATTATATATATTTGACTAAAGTTTATAAATGACAATGAAATTTCAAAATTTTTTTAAGAAAAAGTAACATTTGCAATTTGATCATATTTTTAGTGCTTTGCTTTTCTTTATAGAAATAAAAAAAAATTGGGGTTATTTTTAATATTTAGCAATTAAAAATAATTATACAAATTTTAATTACGAGGGTGGTTCAATAAGTCCGTGGCTTTTTGAATGAAACACAGTGTTTTTTGCAAAACAAAAATTTATTTTTCAACATAATCTCCTTTTAACTCAATACACTTAGTCCAACGTTTCTACAGTTTTTGTATCCCTTCCAAAAAAATAGGCTTTTTCGAGTTCCTTAAAATAGGCATAGGCATAGAGTTTTGCTATTGAGACTGCACACGTGTGCACCCGTACATTATCTTGATGAAAAAGAACTTTTTTCTTGGCCATATGGGGTCGTTTTCTTTTTAAATCGGTCTAATAAGTTGGCATAATATTCGCCATTTATTGCTTTTCCCTTTTGAAGGTAATCGATGTGGATTATCCCGCGTGCATCCCAAAAAACTGTTGCCATCACCTTATTGGCCGACAAACTTACCTTGGCGTTCTTCGGAGCAGGTTCACCCGGAGAAACCCATTGTTTAGTACAGTAATGGATCCATGTTTCATCCACAGTTACAAAACGCCGCAAAAACTCATTCGAATTGCGGTTAAACAACTCCAAACAATCCTTTCAAGTTGTCACACGTATACGTTTATGGTCAATTGAGAGCAAACGCGGCACCCATCTTGCAGACAACTTTCTTAAACCAAGCTGATCATTTAAAATCGAAACCACACTGCCATATGAAATGCCTATGGCATCAACAATCTCACGCACTTTTACTCTTCGGTCGGCCAACACCATATCGTGGATTTTTTCGACATTTTCGGGTGTACTGACCTCAATTGGCCGTACAGAACGATCAGCGTCATTGTACTTGTGCGACCACATCGAAAGTCAGTAAACCACTTTTTTACCATTGAAATCGATGGTGCAGAGTCCCCATAGTATTTATCGAGCTTTTCCTTGGCTTGATTGACGGTTTTTTTTCGCAAAAAGTAATGTTTAATCATCACTCGAAATTCACTTTTTTCCATTTTTAGAAAAATAAACGAGGTTGTATATTTTGAACAGCTGTTAAACGCAAAGTAAATGACGACACTTGCTCAAAATTTGACAGTATTCTTTTAACAGGTGGTACTTGATGGGAACAGTGTTGCATTTCATATAACTACGAGGGAAGTTCGAAAACTCACAGACTTATTGATCCGCCCTCGTATTATTATTTGTAATTTTTGTTCAATGTTATATTGAAATCACACTCCTTAAATACCAATTAGCAGGGATGGAAAAGTTTATACTATAGTACTTTTTTTGATACTATTTAAGATTCAAAAGCACCAGTATACTCCCTAGAGTCATTTGATACTGATATTCAGAAGTAATAATAAAATTGTAATGACTACTATCATTGACTTAATGCTGGGGCTTTGAGTTCCCAAAAAAATAAGTTTATAGCTTAAGGTTTTTAATTTATAAAAATGTTAGCTCTAGTATACAATAATTACAAAATTCTACAAGTTTCTATGCTCTGTAAATTGAATTGAAAATGTTTTAAATTTCAAAGTTTTAGGGTATTGATCTTGAACTTTTTTTATTTTAATAATTATAATATTTTTTGTAGCAAAAAGGAAAAACTACATAATTAAATTTTATTACTTTTCAGGAGACTGTTTGTAAGGTTTTAAATTTAAATCAAAGGTCATATAATATATCAGCAATTCATGTGAAACTCAAGTTATGTAGTTTTTCATTTTGGCCACAGATTTAATCTGAATAAAATCCTTTGTTTTGAATATATAAACTAGATTTTTGAGTTTTGTACCAAATAAAAAATAAATAGCTATAAAAATTTGAATTTTAGTACTTTGAGAAAAGTACTATTTGAAATTTATTTTGATATCCAAAAATATTTAAATTTTCCATCCCTGCCAACAAGTATTTCAATACGGGTGTGGTTTATAAAACGCAAAATGTCAATAACTACTAAAAATAATATTTGGTCAGCTATTACATATAACTGGCTCGTCCGTTAGTCAGTCTTTAGTCCATCTGTTTTTTTTTTATTTATAAACGGTGTAAATTTTAGTGTATTTCTGTTGTATAAAAATATTTAGGATAATTAAAAATATAAAAGAAATTTGCTTCTTTTTGTTTGTAGGCATAATGACGAGGACTATGATAAAAATGGTTATTGCAAACATTTAATATTTGCGCTATCGTATATATTTGTTCTTATAATAACACTGGTCGACAAACAACAAAATAAAAAATATGAGGACTAGATGGGATTCCACATGCTAAACACCAATATGTTTCAGTTTTTTCTCATCAGGTCGAGATTCTTTTTTATCTGGGCGTGTCTAATATTTCTCCCTAAATAAGCAAATTATTTAAGCACATTTTATTATAACTCCAGAAAGGTGTGTATGATTTAGATAATAAGCGTAATAAAATACGTTTTAAGTCGTTTTAATATCAAATTTTTATACGCTCAATAGTTTCGGAGTTATTTCGAATAAGTGTTGACGCTTTTAACGTTCGAAACAAGTATCTGCTTTCACTGTTTTTCTATCACGTACTGCCTTTAGGCAGTCACACTTGCATAACTCGAGAACGGTTTATTCAATTTTGATAAACTAAACTTCAAAAGATAGCGATTCAAATTATCTTTGAGCCGTATTTCCGCAGTTATTCGGAAATTAGTACCAAAAAGTTAAAAAAAAAAACAACAATTAAAAAAATCGGGAAAATTTTGATCCATAACTCGGATATTATTGAGCGACTAAAAAATATTGTTTACATACCTTGAAGAAAATTTACGTCTGCATTATTTATCAAAATCGTGCAAACACTTCTTGATTTACAGTCTTAATTCACGAGTTTTATAGTGTGAACGCTGATGATATTAGTAAATCCCATAAAAAAGAAATTAGTACGTGATAAAAAAAGTGGAAGCAGATTCTTGTTTGGCTCGTCAAATTCCATATAGTCCACCTATTTTTGTTTAAAGAAGAAAAAAAAAAAAAAAAAAAAAATAAATAAAATAAAATAAAAAAATTTTTTTCCCACCAGTGTAAGCTCTAATAAAATGTAGAGGTATACATGGATATTTTCACTGTGAATAAAATTATGATTTGGGCATCAATTTTAATGATAATGTATCTTGGGTTATCTCTTATGTCAATTGTTCACACAGTTCTTGAGTTATGGTGAAATATACTAGAGTAATAAAATAAAATCCATCAAGTCTTTGGGGAAGGATTTTTTTGTCGACCAGTGTAATTGGAATTATTGCCATAAATTTATTTTTTATTTATGTATTTTTATTAGCGAATTTATATATGTATGTATATTGAGTTTATTTGGCCGATTGGTTTTCAATTAAATTGTTTTTTTTTTTTTTATATATATATTTACTCTACTCTTTTTATTGTTGCTATTTGACATAAACTTTGTACTCTTGATGTTTATTTTATACATATAAAATCATCGTCAATTTCATTATTGTGAATTAATACCGTGTTAATAATTGTCATCATCATAATTATCATTGTCAAACCAATAGCCAAAGATCAGGTTGTATTAAACAGCAACAATGAATTCAATCAACAAACAACATTGACAAGAGACAAAAAATAATAAAAGCCATGACTTTTTGTAAAATTTCCATTTTTAAAGTCGATGTTTTTTAATTTAACCCCATCCTTTTGTACTTGTTTTTTTTTTTTTTTTTTTTTTTTTGTATTACATTCATTCAGGTACAGTAATGACACCAAGTTATTGTAAACTATATAATTTCTTTAGCACGTTAAATCTTAAATTTAAATAAGCTAAGGAGTGCGTTCGAAAAAATCTTAACATATATAATGTCCAATAACTTGGAAATGGTTGTTCTTAGAGTTTTCATTCTTTTTTTTTTTTTTTTAATTGATAATTTATTACAGATCACAGAAAAATATAACTTTTATAGTTCTAACCACTACTTATGAACTTGGACCATTTTTGATAACCCTTCCGTTAGAGATTTAATAGTTGCTTCAGTTTCTTTTTTGGAACAGTGTGCACATCTTCTTTTAAAATCTTCAGTATTTTGGGACACATTATTTGTGCTCTTCAATTCTCTTTCCACAAGAGCTTAATATCTCTCCACTGGTCTAAGCTATGGACAATTTTGAAAATTGACCTCTCTTGGTACAAATACTATGTTATTGTTTTGTTACCACTCTAGAGCTTTCTTACCGTAGTGACATGATACCAAATAGGTCCAAAAAAATATGGACACGTTGTGCTGTCTTACGAAAGGAAGAAGTCTTTTTGCAAATATTCCTTTATGCATATTTTGGTATTTATAGATCCGAATGTATCAAATGACTTTCTGGTTTTGCCTCAACTACAAAAAGCTTGTTATACCAGGATTTTTGTAAGACATTTTTTCTGCTTTTGGGTCCTAAACTACTCGTAACATTGCCTTGAGCATTAATAATAACAGCACATACGTTTCTTCGTCAATTATACATCTTGAGTATTTTTGTTTGAAATTTGGTTTTAATTTCCGTATCCTATTCTTCTAAATTTTTTGCAGCATTCCTGTTTGGAACTTTTTGGACTTTATATGTTATCAACTCTGCATTAGCTTTAAATTTTTGCACCAAATAATCGAAGCACTGAGATAACTGAGCTGCTTTTCTACCAGATGTGTTTGGAGTTTCTTTCAATATGCTTTCAATTTTCTGGCCTTCCCAATATAATGTGGTCGTTTTTTTCTTTCAATGGTAAAATTCTCCTGATATTGTTAAATAATATTAGAAACATTTTGACGCAGAAATTTAATTCTGTGGCCAATTATTTGTAGGACCTATTTGGATTTTTTTTAATAATTTGTAGGATGTAAATCTTTATCGTCAATCATTTTGACGAAAATCACGACAAATCAACATAGTTGTTATTAAAAATAATAACTGGCGTATTTTTCCATGATAACTTAATCAAAAAAAATGTTCAATACTGATTCCGAAAAAAGTTATATGAAAAGCACTCCTTATCTATACTCATTGTTTTCTTTCCAAAACATATAGGAAATTGTTTTTGATTCTAATGATTTTAAATCTTTAACTTCGATTAGACAGAGAAAAAGCGTTCAAATGTTATTCATATAATTTTTCAAGATTTTCGTATTTGTGCATATTTTCATTTAAATTTTAGATACGTTGACCATTCAAAAAGTCCGTGACATTTAGAACTTTTTGGTTTTTCATTATTACCAGAGAAGACAAAAAAATGCGATATAAAGCAAATTTTTTAAAGGATTTACTGCAATAAATTAGAGCTTCTTAACATAGTGTCTATACTAGACAAATTTTTATCTAGACAAACGTTAAAATCAGTCCGAATCTAGACAAGGCATCCTCAGTTAAACAGCTGAATATTATTTTTTGTTGTTACAGCTGAGTTCGCTTTATTGTTGTTTTAATGCAACTGTTGCCACCTTCCATAAATTCGGGTTAATTTTGACATTTGTCTTGATAAAAAATTGTCTAATATAGATACTACGTAACGCCTAATGACGATAAATTTGGGAAACTTCATCCAATATCAGTGAATATTGATAGGGCGGATTTAAATATAAATTTTTAATAAATCCATCATAGGAATTTACTCCAGGTTATTTGAAATACTGCATTAAATTCGTTGACTTTCGTCGTAACTCCACTTCATACTTTTCGTCAATATCTAACTGTTGTGTTATCTGGTTCCAATAGGAGTATTACTCGAACTGGTGAACAATTTTGTACATCAAAGCTTTAATAAAGACAAAAAACCGTTCAAATAAATGTTGAAAATCTGATTATTTTGACCAAAATTCTTGAAAAGAAGCTGATTTTGTTTTAAAAAATGTAAAATAAGCATAAATGCGCAAAAATCGGGAAAGTAGCAGAAAAAAGCAAAAACGCAGCAGAAAAGCATAAAAAGGCAAAAAAAAAAAGAGAAAAAGACATTTTTGTCTTCTCTGATTATTACATATGTTAAGCTATGTTCACATTTGTCAAATATTTGACTAAATTAAAGTGATCACTAGTTCTACAAAAAAATTGTTTGTCGTTGTTTGATTTGCATATGTTTTGTAACAGAAAACAGCATCAAACAAGATTTAGTAAAATGTTAGCTATAATTAATTATAACTAAAAAAAAGTGTTCCCATTCAAATGGAGAATTTAGAAAATATTTTATATAGTGGTTACGACATTTTGGTCAAATATTTGACAAATCTAAACATACCTGACAACTTTAGCGTTATTTATATAACCCTATCGGCCATACCCTTCGAATTTAGTCACTATCGGTTATTTAGAAATTGAAGATTTTGTTACTTTTTGCTGACCCGTCTAATTCTCCAACATTTTCTTCTGTTGAAGGGTCTGGCTTCTAAAATACGGGAAGATCTTTTTAAATTTTTAAAAGACTTTTAATTCCTCTATAGTGCGAACTGTCTTGCCCTTCATAGTAGTTATGGTTGTAGAATTTGTATATTTCCTCTTTGTAGGATCCCATTGACCCATTTTTTCTCTCAGCTCCATCTCATTTGCTGTTATCCTTAGCTGAGTACCATTCCATTTATTGTGTGTTTTGCCCTACTAGCATTTACATCATCAATCATATTTTCTACCTCTGGTATTTGTTGTTTTAGCTGGTCTTTAAGCTCATTCTTGCATTCGATCTTTTTTACGCTTTTTCAATATTAGAAGCCAGTTTTGCTATCTTTCATTTCCAGACTTAAAGTAGCCGAATATTAAGGACGAATCTTCTCTTAATTTTATCGACTTCATTTTGCAGTTTTTCTGGTATTAGACATGTTCTTATAATATAATTTTAAATACCCCTTTCGGGATCTAATAAGTAACAATTTATGAAAAAAGCCTAATGATGTTCTTTGTTTTTTATCAACTGGGATAAATGCCTTTTTCGAAATTGTGACTTAAGATAACATCCTTTGGGTTGCGCTAATAGTAACCTCCTTAATTTGTGTAGAATTCTACAATTCATTTTATGGACCTATGGTCCATTTAAACGTTTTCGAAACATTGTAATAATTTGTCACAATACTGTAGTTTTACATAAGTTAGCCCAAAAGCAATCAAACAAACACACAAAAGTGTTACAAGTATGAAATGATAAAAATGTATGAGTGAGTAAGTGGTTGGTTGCTTGGCTGAATGGTTGACTTACTGTGTGTTTGACTGTATATATACAGCTTGTTTTGCCTGAATGACGGACTGATTGTGTTACCGCCCGGTCTGGCAAATACAAAATTTCATTGCACATACATGTAAAAAGAGAATATATACACAATTCTTTATATATGTATTTATATATATGAGGGCCTACTACACAAAATTATTCTAAATAAATTTGCACTAAAATTTCGATTGAATTTCTTTAGTAATAGAAATTAAAAATGAGTTTTATAAGGACTTGAAAAGGAGGGTAACACCTTTTATTTTTATTAAATAAAAAAAAAAATAATAAAAAACAAAATTGTGATATTTTATAAATTTTGGTATGTTTTGGCAAATAGCCCTCGTACATATACATAGTTTTGCTGCCCAAACAAACCGGCTTTTGTAAATTCTTTTTTTGTTTGTAGTGAATTTGTCTGTTGGTTTTTTTTCTCCTTTAAGCTCTTTGTATTAAAAATTTCAGTAAAGAAGAAGCAAAACAAAAATAATTTCATTTGTGCTGTTTTTTTTTTTTTTTTGGTCTCTGCAACAATAAAAGAGACTCTGTTGCTAATGTTTATTTACAAATAGTATCTTGTTATTGTTGGTATTACTTGTGTACTGTATGTTTGAATGTGTGTTTAGGTTTGAGTGGTGTTATGATTTTAAATTTGATTCGGCGCAGCTTTCAAGCGTTTTTTTTTCTTTTGCCATATTTTTCTCATGTTGTGACGTTGTTTCTTGATTTTGTTTTTCATGTTTTTTTTTTGGTGCTTTTGTCATGTTTTTGAGATTTTTTTTTGTTTTTTGAAACATTTTTAACATTTTGAAAAAAATTTCATGTATTTTATTTCTTTTGTAAAGATGAGCATTTAAAAGAAATATTTTTGGATGCTTTTTCTTTCTCTGTTTTAAATTTTTTTAATATTTTTTGTAACGTAAAGAAAAAGAAAAAAAAAAAAAAAAAATACACATTTTAAGGTGAAAAAAATCAACACTTGTAAAAAGAAAAAACGTTTGGGTGCTATTAAGTGACTGAGTGTTTGTGTGTTTGTTTGCATTAGAAAGTTGCGAAATCTGTTTTAGCGTTTTTTTCTTCTTAGTATTTGGCCTGCAAAATCATTTTCTCTATATAAAAATATTTTACGTCAAGAATTTTTTTTTTTTTTTTGTATGAATATTTTCATCTTTTTTTCAGCACAAATTTACATACACATCTTTTTTTTTCATCCTACATGTTAAGTTTTTTGTTTTTCACAAAATTATTTTTATGCAATCATAATTTCTTTTTTATATTTTGTTTGTTTTTAACCGCTTCGATGATTTGTAAATTTGTTAGCAAAAATTTTATAAATAATTTTGTGTCTCTTTATCTATTTTTATCACGATTTAAAATTAAATTTGACCAATATTTTTTTTTTTTTTTTTTTATGAAATCAAAGCATTTAAGTGGAAAAAAGCCAGACATAATTTTATTAGAATGAGCGGGTGTAAATACATATTTTGAGCAATGAATAATCAAGTATTTATATATTTTTCAAGAATTTTGATTACATATTTGATAAAACAAATTTTATAAGTAAAAAAACTTTTTTAAAAGGATTTAAATGAATTACATATATGAAACCCTATTCCATGTTAAATTCGTAATAATCTTTAGTGGTCTTTATTCAAAAATTTATTTTTTCATACATACAGTGTACAGCATAAGTCTTGGTACCCCAGCGAAAATAAAATATTTTATAAATTTAATCAAAAATTATTTTAAAAACAAGCGTTTCTTTAATAGATTCATATGTGTTCATTTAAAAATTACGAAGAAAGTATTCAATTCTTTAACAAATTAAAAAGTAATAGCCCAACCTTGAAGGTATGAATATTATATAAGGATTATTTAGCTCTTAAGTGTTTTTTTTTTTTTTTTTTTTTTTTTTTTTTTTTTTTTTAGGATTTTGTAGGATATTTCTAAGGGCGTTTTTATTTTTTAAGCCAAGTTCATATTACAATAATATTTTACGATTTTTACAAAAAAAAAATTGATTTGCCTAATGTGAACACTAAATATTTTTACGAACCAAAAAAAAAAAAAAAAAACAGCTGATTTTGGTCAAACAAAAATAATTGCGTTGAATCAAAAATGTGATGTGTGAATAAGATCAATCAGGGGCAAACAACAGCTGACACGGCGGGCTGCTTAATTTGAAAACGTTGTTTTTATGTACTTAAAATTTACTTCAACAAATAGAAAAGAACTATTTGTGTTTTCTCCATTTTAATACAGTTTTTTTTAAATAAAACTTTTAATATACGAACATATTTAAATTTTTATTAAAACCATAGTGTTATGTTTTTTATACAGCTGAAAGTGGCCTGCAAAAAGCAGAGGTCGAGTTAAAATTGTCGACGGCGGGTCAGCAAAAATAGCAATAAGCATACATTTTATTTTTATTTCATATTTTTAAATAATTATTATTTTTTTTTTTTTTAATTTTCAATAAAATTAAAAAAAAAAATAATTAATTCAGTTTTTAACTTAAAAAGAAATAAGTGAGCCTTCATTATATTAGAGGTTATTAAATTTTTTCTTTAAATATAATAAATAATTTGAATTAAGTTTTTAACTTAAAATATTATAATTTAACCATTTATATCAAACTCAATTTTTTTTCTTCAGGAATTTAATATTTAATATAAGTTTGTTATTAGAGAGGCTTTTTCATTACTTTAATTGGGTTAAATAAATTAATAATAAAAAATAAAAATAAAATTAGTGTTCATTATACTACAAAGTTCTTAGGGTATCAGATTTGAAAAATGTATGTGAGAGTAAAACGAAAATTTCGCTAATTACGAATTATGTAAAAAATTCTATTTGGTCCAAAATATGAAACATTATTTCTCTTAAGCGCAAAATATATATAAAAAAATGATCTTTAGTGTAAAATATCCCAGCAAAAAAAGAACTGATAAAGTCATGACTTTAACATTGTGTTGTCATTGGAAGGAAGTACTTAGTGGTGAAAAAGAGCTGCAGAAGTTCTTTATTTAACCCATGCTTGTCATAAGAAGAATGTTCTTCTTTAATACTTCTAGTTCATTTCTTTTGAAGTATTTCCCTTAAAACTATGTTCATAAATTTTTTTTACAAAAAATTCCGCTTTATCCTTATTAAAATATAATAAAAATGCTTTAAAATTTGTAAAATTTTAATTTTCTTAGAAATTATTAACCTTTTTTCCCGCAAAAAAATCATTTATTTTCACTTTTTTGGAAGTAATTATTAAGAACTTCCAAAAAAGTTCAAAATGTGCACTTTGTTTCACTTTTGAAGTAATGAAAAAGCAATTTTTTTTTTTTTTTTTTGAAGAACTTCATCGTTTTTTGCTGTGCCATTTTATTGACTAAAATTTATGATTTTCTATGCAAATATGAAAAAACATACTGCTAAGTAAAAAAAAGGACTTAAGACCAAAATATGCTGTAAAAGATCTATGCCAAAAATCTTAAAATTGTCTGATACCGATAAAAAGCCCAGAAAATATGATTTTGCATATTTTTGATTCTTGAAGATTAATAAGAGATATCGTCATACAGATATACAAAAACTATACAATTTTTTTCCATTTACGTAAAAATCTTTTTAGCTTAATTATAAAATATACTAATTTGTCTTTTCATTTCTTCTCTTTGCAGTTTTTATTCATTTATTTTGATTTGGTTTCAAACGCTAATGAATTAAAAATTAGTATTAAATAACAACAACAAATAAGTTAAAAAAATAAATTCTTTATAAATTAAACACCTAACAAAAAAAAAAATCGATGTAAATAGTTTAAAACAAAAATCACAAATACAAAAAATAAAATGCAACAAATATTCAAAAAAATAAAATAATTTGTAATCTTAAGCAAAAAAAAATCTATGATAAAAAATTAAATAAATTCTATCACAAAATAGAATGTGAATTGTATAAAAAAATAAATTGCAAAAAAATTAAAAAAAAAAAAAAATAAAATAAATAAAATGAAAAAGAGAATTTTGTAAATTACGAATGAAGCGTAAAAATAATACAACAACAGCTGAATTGGCAACAAAAAGTTTAATGCAAAAATTGAAATTAAATACGACCACAAACAATTGTTACAATAATCAACAACAACAAGAACTGCAACAAAAACGTTACAATCAAAATAAGAAAATTACAATATTTGATTGTTACGAGAGCAGTAAAAACAAAAGTCAACAAATAAAGCAACAACATCAACAAAAACAACAAAAAGAACAAACCCAAAAAACAGATACTGAACTGAGCCAAACAAATTGCATACAAACTGTTGTAAGTGAACACAAATGAAAACGTCGTCGAATTCAAGTGCAAATAATTTCGACTACTCAAGTCGCCCTGTCTATGAGGGTGAAGAACAACAGCAACAGCAACAACTAGTGATATCACAAAGACAAGAACAACAACAATTGTCTCCGAATCAGCAACAGCATCAGCAACAAGAAAATATTAGGCAACAATTTATTTACGATAACAGAACGTTAAATGAACAAGAACGTGAAGAAATAGTTGATATAGAACCTCAAAGTTTAATTAAAACTCAGCCACAACAAGAACAACAACAACAACAATTTCCAACAATTGTTTATAATACAAAACAACCAACAAAACAATCGTCGTCATCATCAACAACACCAACATCCCCTTCAACAGCTGCAACCGCATCAACAATATTTGTTGAAGATTATAATCAGTTACAACGACAATTTGTTGATAACTTAACGATTAAAACTAAAACTATTGTTGCAGCAGCTGATAGTGAAAGTGATAAACAGTTACAGCAACAAGAAGAAGAAGAACAACAACCAGAAGAAGAAAAATCTATTAATACAAATTTACAAATTAGTTCATCAAGTGTTGCTGGCACCAATAATAGTAGTGGTAGTGTTGTCATTTATATAGACGATAACAATTCAACTAGTGATAACTTCAATAACAGTAACTGTAGCAGCAGTTCAAGCAATAAAGTTACTACTGAAAACTTTAAGGAAACAACATTGTCGAATATTCGCTATAGCACCTCAGCAACAACATCTAAGAATAAATATCAGCAGCAGCAACAGCAGCCGTTGTCATTGCAGAAAAGTTATTCTTTTAAACGAAAGCGTGAAACAACAGGTAATATCATGCACCTTTAATATAATTTAATTATAATTATATATTTTTATTCTAAAGCTATAACTTAATTTTAAAATGAAAATATTTATTAAATCAATTCATAAAATAAATAAATTTTAGACAAATATTTGATGTTTATTTGATCTTAATTTACGTTAACAATTAAAATCGCAAATCATATGAAATATAAAAGATATTAATGACTCTTTTTAAGCGAATTAAATACTAGTATGTGTTTCATAACAACTTCGTTTCATAGTGCCGAATCACAAAAATTAAAATAGAATTAAACCGTTGTTTTTATAAAACGAAAAGAAAATTAGTTCTGATTATTTAAATACAATTTGTCGAAACGAATTCTCTTTTCGTTGATGATTCCGTAACTTGAGATTCGAGGTTTTTTTAGCGAGCCTTCGACAATTTTTAATTTCTATTGGGGATATCAATATTAAAGGTATTCATCTCAGAAATTGCAACTTTGCTAGCAACTTTTCTACTTTGCAAGGGTCTTGCAAAGTTGCAATTTCTTGACGTGAATACCTTTATTATGTTGTAGTGCAATTCTCTTGTATTCCCAAATTTTTAGCTAATAGGTTAGGTTAAATGGGCAGTGAGAAATCACTGACCAGTTCACTTGGGTCCATTTTTGGTCCCCAAGGTCGGAATCAATCTAACACGACATTCATATTTTTCTAATATATCTACCAGAAAGATCCAGCAAACCAACACAAAGTGGCTGTCGAAGATTTGAGTCCTGATTCTTGATTGAGCGGGACTGTTGGACAAAAGATGTTCCTTCGAACACTCATTTTCCTTAATACAACAACTTCTACAGTAGTCGTTTAAAGGGAGTCCTAATCTTCTACCACGCGCACCAATAATACAGTACCCAATTACTCGGATAATTGAAGTGACTCCTTATCCCTAGATTAGCTCCATTTGTACCTACAAGTACCCAGTTTCTTATACTAAAGTATGAGAAAAATCTTCAAACCATTGGGAACCATTCAGTTGCCTTAGCCAAAGAGTAACAACAGACGATACTAATTGTAAAAAACCTAACTCAAGCAACAACAAAATACATGTAATCAAATACATTTTGTTGTTGCTAAAAGAAAATAGACATAAATCCATCGAAAATTAAGGCCCAAAGTTTTTGGAAGAAAATATTTTTTGTGAATCTAAATGAATTTGTAGGGAAATTAAAATTTGAACTATGTAGTCTAAACTCCGCTTTGACTACATTTTTGATTAATATATTGCTGTATAAAGCAAAAGTGAACTGATTTCATAAACAAAAACAAACATCAAACAACATTAATATTCGGATATAATGACATGATTTTTTTAAGGTTTTTGAAAGAAAAAAAAAAAAAAAGTTTTCTATAATTTTTTACATTGAGGGAAAAAATTCAATACAAAATCCACGACGGTGTCCACATCGATTTTTTTGGTAACGTTCGTTTACAAATTTAAAATATACAAAATAGAAAACAAATAATTTGATACTGAAATGGTGTCAACTTGATACCAACTGGCATCAATTATTGTTAATAATTTGATTGAATTTGTACACATACGGGGCAGATTCACTAATGAAACTTAATGGTATCTTTTTTCAACATCTATGTGGTTGATTTTTCTTTGGTTGTAAGATGAAATTAATTGGGCAATTGTATTTGTAAAACGTTTTCTAATGGTAGCCCCATACAAAGGAAATATTATGACATATCTCCAGAACTATTTTAGATAAGGTCTTGAGATTTTGTGGAAATACTTTAATTATAAATTTACATAATTGAGATGAATATGAATCGGGTAGGTCAAGGGAAGTGATATCCCCCATACAAAGAAAATAATATATTATAATATAAATACTTTGGAGTTGGGGAGATGGTACCCCCCATACAAAGCAAATATTCTTAGTGGCATATCTAAATAAGTATTATAGTTAGATCTCTCAAATTTTGTGGGAACTACTTTCTTATCATATTTCCTTGATGAAATGAAAATAGGACGGATAGGGCAAGCGGGAGGGGGGCCTCCCCAATAAAGAAAATATTTATTTCCGCATATCTGGAAGAGTAATTTACTGATAGTCTTAAACAATTTTATAAATAATTATTATTTATATAATTTTGAATAGTGCGTATAGGTCGAAGAGGAGTAGTAGGTGTCATATAAAGTAAATATTAGTAATCATATCAAAAAGGTTAGCAAAGCTCACCGGGATAGCTAGTATGTTATAAAACCTAAAATATCATGCAACAAATGAATTATACAGTTCTTAAAATTGTTAAAAACTAAACTGAACTAAGTTTGGTTCATTCGAAACACAGGAAAAAATATGACATTGCATTATTAAGAAAAATATGCAAAAATATTCTTTTTCAACAAGAAAAATTTCTGATTTGGTACACAACTACATAAAAAAGTTTTTAATTGCTCCAGAAAAAACATGTATTTGCAATAAAATCCGCCCTGAAATAATAAGTAATAAATCTTTTATAATCTAAAGTATAACGGTTTATAGTTAAAATATCTTGCTTAAATTTGTAGAGATTACGTTTAATCATTCAATTAAATTAAAAACTTACTATTTAACCTAGAAACATAATATTTAATTAAAGAAAGTAGAAGTAAAATCTACTTAAAAACAATTACATTCTTCTCCATCACATTAAGGTTGTCAATAGTTAAGAAAAATGGTGGTGCCAGATGAAAACTAAATTTATTTTTATTAACCTCAAAAGTTAAACAAAAACACAAAAAAAACATTTTAGAAAAAAAAAAAAAAAAAAACAAATAAATATACATTTTGCGTAACAGCTTCGTGTAATAAAAATGAACTGAAGTAAATAGAATAATTTACGTTTTTTTGTGGTTTAAATAAAGAATAACAAAAAACACAACTTTATAGTAGAATTGCAAAAAAGGGAAGGCAGGTGAAATTGAAGATGGTAATAACAATATTAAATTTTACTTTATGGGAGGCTATGAAAAGCAGGCAAGAAAAAAAAAGAACTCAAACAAAAAAATAACTAAAAAAAAAATAATAACCAAAACGTTTATGTAGTTAAAGAGAAAAAAAAGGAAAACAAAATACTATAAATTATAATTTATAAGGCGTAATAAACAAAATAACAACTTACTTATTTTGTTTAATTATTTTGTTGTTGTTAGTTTTTTTATATTATTAACCAGACGTTATTGGAGGGCAGACGGAAAATTGTAAAAAAAAAATATAAAATAACAAATAATATTACCAAAAAAGCACAATAACAAATCTTGAGGAAAGAGAGGAAAGAAAAATTAAAAATGTAAAAAAAAAAAAAACAAGTAAATAATAATATAAAAAATAACAACCACAAATATAAGTTTATAAAAGACACAAATGAAAACAACACCAAAAATGACTGGTAGAGATTAAATAGAATTAAGAAAAAAAAAAAAATGTGAATAAAAACAGTTTAAAAAGTACAAAACGAAAACAACCACAACAACATTAAGAACGCTACAATCATTATTATTTATTATTAACAACCACTTGAAAATAAATACAAAATAAATATTAAAACACTGATAGCAGGCACCAAAATTTAAATAATAATAACAGCAAAAAATTTATACATACACACACACTAGTATTTAAACAAACAAAAACAGTGACAATAACAATTTCAAAAATAAAAAAAATAAAAAATAACATAAAGAACCCTAATAATGCAAAATTGGAATATTTAATAAAAAATAATTATTTAAATAATGGTTTTTATGTTATCAACAAATGATTATTGTTGTAAATGTGTGTACATGTATTTGTTGTATTTTTGTGTAATTCCACTCAATAGCAACAATATTAAGTCTCGACATTGTGCTTTCAAACTAATTCTATATCTCTTAGTCTCTCTTCAATTTAATCGTGATGAATTTATAAAAATTAGTGTGAACAAAAATGTAAAAAACGTGCTGTTTTTAAGAATAAAAATTATTAATTAGGAAAAAAGAAACAGCGATATATAATTATTCTATAAAAAATCAAACAAATAATAATAAAAAAAATCTAAAAAATTAATTGTACACTGACACAAAACTAATTTTTTCCAAGATACAAAAAATTCAAGTAAAAGTACATATTTACAAGGATGGGGAAGAAATACGTGTGCTTTTCATAGAATATTGCTGTAAGCCAGCCAAAGGCAGGAAGAGGCACATAAAAATTTGAATGTGTTTGTGTATTTTATTTGTTTACGCTCTTTGTTGTGAATGTGTTTGTTAAAAATAATATTAATAATAATTTTTTCTTGCGCTCTTTGTTATGTGTTTTATTTTTGTTTCTGCTTAACCATGCGACATGATCTTGTTTGTTGAAAGCTAGAACACAACTAAATGATTTTTGTTTTATATTCATACTCAATTATTTAGCTTCGTTAACATTCGTGTTGTGTATGTGGTTATGCCGAAAACTCCCGGCTCCGGAGTGCTATGGGTGCTTTTGCCTGCTGTAAGCACAAGTATTTAATTTTTGGGATTACATCAAAAGCTTCATTTACAAAAAGGTAATTTGGAATTAAAGCTAAATTTAATATTAATCATATAGATATCAAGATCTTCCATTAAAAATTATCTATGACACAGTTAGGTCGAAAAGAAATTTTGACCCATGACCATTACACGTATACACTTGCCTGCTTTGGTATGTTTTTCGCTCTAAAGGGAGCGTTTTTTTTTTTTAGAAACACCATATTGTAGTGACAGGTCCAGCTCATACAAAGTGTTAGAACCCGTAATTATAACTTAGAAGCAATTCCGTCACTTGTGTTAGATCTTTTATTTCTATTTTTCTATTAGTTCCCACGACAAATTTTCGCTCCGGAGCGACTTGAGCTTAATTTTGACAAAAATTGTGAATCCAGCAACACCTGTATCAAGTTTTCCCCAGGATGTCAGCAGAGCTGTTACAGCAAGATTTAGTTTCAGAATCTCTCTTCATAGGATGTCACCCACTCTCATGGCAGCAGAATTTTGTCAGTATTTGACGTTCTGTTCTATTGTCCAAACTTCATATTTGTTTTCTAGCATTAACCCATGTCCAGCAGAAATATTTTTTCAAAACTTGTATTTTCCTATTGTTTACATATAAATAAGCATGAAAATGTAAAAAATCTTGAAAAAGTATATTAAGCTCTATTAAGGGAGGTGTATATTTAATTAAGGGCAGGGTCAAATTATGGATATTTCCATAACGATTTTTGTCAAATTTAGTTGGATAAAAATGTTCGGAAAAATAAAAAATGACCTTTTTAAATATATTTTTTTTTGCTTTATAGTGAAAAGTTATTGTCAAATTTCTGACATTTGCGATCAATATGTATGCCAAATTCTTATTAAGGAGTGAGATCGAAAAATTCTTAACATACATAATATTCAATAACTTGGAAGCGGTTGATCTTAGAGTTTTCATTATTTTTTTTAATCATTTGATAATTTAGTACAGATCACAAAAATATATAATTTTTATGGTTCTAACCACTAATTATAAAATTGTGGACCATTTTTGAAAACCCTTTCTTTGGAGATTTGATAGTTGCTTCAGTCACTTTTTTGGAACAGTGTGCACATCTTCTGTTTAAATCTTCAGTATTTTGGGACACATTTTTTGTGCTCTTGAATTCACTTTTCACAAGAGCTCAATATCTCTCCACTGGTCTAAGCTATGGACAATTTTGAAAATTTACCTCTATTGGTACTAAAACTATGTTATTGATTTGGTACCACTCCAGAGCTTTCTTACCGTATTGACATGATACCAAATGGGTCCAAAAATATGTGGACACGTTGTGCTTTCTTAAGAAAAGAAGAAGCCTTTTTTGCAAACATTCTTTGATATATATTTTGGTATTTATAGAGCCGAATGTATCAAATAACTTTCCTGTTTTGCCGCAACTGCAAAAAGCTTGTCATACCATGAATTTTGTAAGAAATTTTTGCTGCTTTTGGGTCTTAAACTTATCTCCAATATTGCTTCGAGTATTAGCAGTAAAATTTTTTGAGACACAAGCTGCGAAGATTCTGCCAGCACCTAAGTTTCTTCGTCAATTATACAGCTTGAGCATTTTTGTATGAAATTTGGTTTTAAATTCCGAGTCCTATTTTTGGCTTGTAATTTTTTTTTTTCAGAATTCCATTTTGGAATTTTTTGAACTTTATATGTTATCAACTTTCCCATTAGCTTTAAATTTTCGCACCAAATAGTCGAAGCACTGAGAAAACTGAGCTGATTTTCTACCAGATGTGTTTGGAGTTCCTTTCAATATGCCTTCAATTTTTTGGCCTTCCCAATATCATGTGGTCCTTTTTTCTTACCGAACTAGGTTTCACATCAATAGTCAAATTCTCCTGATACTGTTTAATATCATTAGAAACGGTTTTACGGACGACATTTAATTCTGTGGCCAATTATTTGTAAGACCTATTTGGATTTTTTGAAATTTTTTAATAACTTGTAGGACGTAAATCTTTTTCGTCACTTATTTTGATGAAAATAAGGACAAATTAACATGGTTGTTATTAAAAATAATAACTGAAGTATTTTTCCATGATAACTAGATCAAAAAAATTTTGAATATTGATTCCGAAAAAAGTTGAGGCAAAATGTGTGTTAAGATTTTTTCGATCTCACTCCTTGTTGTAAAACAGTATTTGACAATTATTTAAATTAAAAAGATAAAAATTTTGCTTTTCTTAAGACTATTTAAAAGCAGTCGATAATTCTGCTGTACTCGATCAGGTTCAAAAGCTATTTAATAACTTATTCATTTTAAAATATTACAGAAGTTATTATTACTGAATACAATAGGAACTAGTTAAATTTTTGCTTACCAATAAGTAATAAAATATCAATATGTAGAAACCTGTTTTTTTTTTTTTTTTTTCTTTATTTTTACTTTAAACATAAAAATATTTTATAAATTTAAATTACAGATTTAAAAACAACAGATTTTTTGGCCAATTAATACTTTTAAGCTGCAATTCTGAATATATATTTATATCTTTTTTAAGTACATGAATTGGTAAATTCAATTGAAAAATTGATAAAAAGTAGTATTTTAAGAAATCTGATATAAATAAAATATAAAAGGCACCACACCTATTCTCTTCCTTTTAAGTAATTGGTGTTGTAATAGCAAACCTCTTTCTGTTTAAAATTTAAATTATAAAGTTATTTCGTTCAGTGTATTGCTTTGTAAATCCCTTAAACTGTAATGGTATTTAATTGGTATTTACATTCGTTAACAACAAAAATAATTGGGTCATTTAGTCTCCAGTGATCAAAATAGGTTAAAGTTCTTGTTTTGAATACAACATTGTTGACAAATTGTAAAAAAAAAAATGTTAACACTGTTTATAAAACATTGAATTATTACAATATCATCAATGAAAACGAAAAAGAAAGACAAAAAAGTGAATGATTACTAGGGAATGGCAAACACATAAATGTCATAAATTTTCCAAATATACAAATTGTTAAAGGAAAAGAAAAACGTAAAAACAATAACGCAGAAAAACACAAAATTATTCCCGTATTCAATTTATTAAACTATGATGACAAGAAAAAAAAATATATATACATACATACAAACATACATATATAAAAAAGAACCTTAAATAAAAGTCCCTATTGGTGATTTTTTTTTTTTATTTGGGGTATGGCTTAATATTTCGTTTAAGCTTTTTTTCAGTACTTGTTTTCGTTGATAAGAATGGAATTAACGCCAACCATAGTCATGAAATGGTGACGAGTATTAGGAGAGTAGCTTTATACAACACACGTGTTGGTCTCATAACCCGTCCGTTTTAGCCTTCAAACATCTACTTGAACATCATAATCATCATCAAGCGTCATCCATTAATATCATCAACAATATTTCAGTTAAATAAGAGAATGAGTGACAAAATGAATAAATGAGTAAATGAGAATTTTAGCACAATCATTTCATATGTATTTTTTTGTTTTGTTTGTTTAAATGTGTATTTGTATTGTTTACTTTTGAATTTGTGTTGTGTTTGTTCATTTGTTGGCATGTTTGTTTTATTTCTTGTTTGTATAGAAGATATCAATTTCGTTTGTTCTTTATTTTTGTTTTCCTTTTTTGTTGTTCAAAATTACGAGGTTGGAGTCATTCTTATGAATATTTTTTTTGGCGTTTTGTTAATTATTTTTATTTAATGAGAGGCAATAATTTTTCAGTTTGCTTATTTCTTTTCCTTTCGTATAAATTAAAATCTTTATAAATAATTGTACAATGAATCAAACATTATTTTGAAATTAAATTATCGCTCCAATCTAAAGGATACTTAAATTTTTTTTATGCTACATTGAGAGTGTAAACAAGTATAGGTTTGTTATAATTATTATATTTTTTCGACTAATCAGCTCCCTAGTGAAAGCCCCCATTTATGAAGTGCATGCATTATGTTGGTATTAAGAAAATACGTTTGGAAATAAAAAGGTATCGGGACCAAGTTTCCTTATTTCTTCATCTTAACATCTTTAGAAATCTAAAACACAACCCTCATTGATTAAATATCTTTTTGTCAACCATAATGATTTTTGCTCCTAATGTGGAAGTAATACTTACTCCAACTATTTTACAAGGTGGTAGTTAACCAAAGTCTCATTTTTATTTATTCAGATCTAGTTCGATATTTTTGAAATCATTTACCAATTTCGAATTTTGACATCGAATACAAAGACAGAGGCTATTGAAATTTCTTATGATCGGTCCATTATTTCAGCAAGCCCTATACAAATGTTCTCCCGAAATAGTGGTTTTAAGACCAAAATTTTAATGAAGTTCGGCACAAATAAGTTTTATAAAAGTTTAAAGATTTGCGCTAAATCGGTCCATAATTTGCCATAGCTCCCATATAAACCCTTCTTCCGAAAATCACCTTAACGTGGACCATTTTTGGTAACCCTAACGGAAGTTAGAGATTTGATAGTTGTTTGAGTCAATAATTTGAACAGTGTAAACATCTTTTAAAAACTTCGGTATTTTGGGATACTTTTTTGTGCTCTTCAATTCACTTTTCCCAAGAGCCCAATATCTACCCAATGGTCTTAGCTCCGTACAATTTGGAGAATTGAGCTCTCTTTCTTTACCGTAGTGACATAATCCCAAATCGGGCCAAAAATGTGAGGACACGTTGTGCTCTCTTATGAAAGGGAGAAGCCTTTTTTGCAAACATTCTTTGATATATATTTTGGTATTTATAGAGCCGAATGTAACAAATGACTTTCCTGTTTTGCCGCAACTGCAATAATCTTGTCATACCAGGAATTTTTAAGAAAATTTTTTCTGCTTTTGGGTCCTAAACTTATCTTCATCATTGTCGAAGCACTGAGCTAACCGGGCTGCTTTTCTTTCTACCAGATGTGTTTGGAGTTCTTTTCAATATGCTTTCAATTTTCTTTGCCTCTCAATACTATGCGGATCTCTTTTTCTTTCCTATCAATGGTCAAATTCTCCTGATACTGTTTAATAACATTGGAAACAGTTTGACGGCAGAAATGTAATTCTTTGGTAGGAACTATTTGGATTTTTTTCTTTTTTTCACTTTTTTTTTAATATTTTGTAGCACGTACATTTCTTTTCGTCACTCATTTTGATCAAAGTCCCAACAAAGCAACTAGTTCAAAAAAAAAAAAAAAAAAAAAAAAAAAAAAAAAAATTTAAATATTGTTTCCAAAAAAAATATGATTTCTTCGATCGCACTTCTTAATAGTTAAAAAGGATGAACAAAAGCTATCGCAAGACTCCTCTGGGCATTATTAACGGATTTTGGATCTGTATTATTTTATCGAATTTTTCTTTATTAATTACACAATTAAAGTATTGAAAAATTCATTAAACTATGCAACAGTATTTTGGGGGCGGAATCATTCCGATTGAAATTGATAGCTCTTGATATGTGTAATGAACCCTCCAAAGGATTTTTCGCTGGTAGGCAAAATTTTTGTATTATGACCACTTAAACTTTTCTATTTTTGCACCAAGGTAGTTACAGATAAATTGAAAAAATAATATCAATATAGTTAGAAGCTAAAACAATTTTCCATAAATGTTTAGAGCATTTAACGAGGAATATTTCATTAGTACTTTAAATTCATTTATCTTACCTTATAAGGGGTCATTTCTATTCCGTTTTAAGGAAATGACATGAAAGTCGATTTAAACTTGAGTTTAATGGGTTAAAATGTTCTACAGATATTTTCTTATTAAAATTTTACTAGGTCTCTCCAAAGATAAAAAATTCATCCGACTTATCATATGTTGATAACAAAAAAAAAAAAAATTAAATTTTCCCACATTTCTTATATAAACTCCTTAAACTAGGCAATGAAATATATTATAAAATTAAAAGTTTTGTACAAATCCTAAACAAAATTAATAATAATTTCATCAATTTCATTTCTTTGGATAAACGCTTCACTGTATGAACTTTGGACCTTCGGTGACCCCTAGTGAAATTCGACGTAGACAATTTCTGTAGAATATTTTAAACCATTAAACTCAAGTTTTAATGGACTTTTGTTTAATTTTGTTTAAACAGACTAGAAATTAGCCCTTATTATTAGAGATAAATAAATAGAAATTATCGCCATTTAAATGCTCTAAACATTTATGTTAAAATATTTGAGCTTCATACTTTATTTATATTATTTTTTTCTATTTATCTGAAACTACTTTGGTGCAAAAATAGAAAAGTTTAAGTGGTCATAAAATAAAAATTTTGCCTACCAGCGAAAAATCCTTTGGAGGATTTATTACACATATCAAGATCTATCAATTGCAATCGGAATAATTCCGCCCCCACGCGTTGATCATCAATTTGTTGCATAGTGTAATTAAGGAAAATGAAAAATAGTCAGAAACAGAAGGGCTTAAATTAAAGCCAAGATATCTAATTTTCTTAGGAGAAAATATCTTTTACAAATATCGTTTACGGTTGTGAAAAGACAACACAGGTGGCGAATGTACCCCACCCACCCCCCCCCCCCCCCCCCCTCTGCCCAACCATTTTATATTTATTTTAAATTAAACTTTTGTGTACACGAGACGAATTGCACTTGCAAAATATTGCCTCTGGTGATATATTCCCTTTAACTCAGAATTTTTTTTTTTTATTAAATATACAAACCTTCTGAGTTACAATTGTCCTCGTTCTTATAAGGATTAAATAGAAAAAAATTGAAGATAATAAAAATACAAAAGAAAAATTAATTCAACCCATATTTTGAGACTTTGAGTGAGTGATTATTTTACTGATATGCCAAGTCAAGTATTTGTCAACGGTTGATTGTACTTCTCAGCTCTACTTACCATACAACAACCTAGTGCATGAAATGTGGCTTGTAACTTTTTTTATTTTAGTTTGTAATTCAAACTTTTCTTTAAGTATATATTTTTTCTATACAAGAATATCCTCTTGAAGAATACTTTTTTTGCGTTTGTACAAGTATTTTTTTTTATAATTCTAGGATTTCTTTTTTCTCATCATTCATCGTTTGGTTTAGTTGTCGTTGTTTTTGTTCTTTGTTTATATTATTAAAGTTAACCCAAGCAAAGTGTATAAATTTAAGAGTGTGTTGGATAATAAATACGAGGATCATGTAAGAAGTCTGCTAAAAACATGAATGTTGAGCTTTATTATAAATAAAATCTGATTTATTTGAGTGCAGAGAGCTTGATGGATTGAGAATGTATATTTGCATAAATCTTTTATTATTTTATAAAAAGTCTTTAGGAAGTGAAATATTGTTGAGTTTAATTTTTGTTTTATAAAAACTTTACAGTCTGTCCTCCTAATTATATACTTTCATATCCTATAATATTAAGATTTTACATATATATTTTTTATAGTTGTTGTATGTATTTTTTTTTTTTTTCTTTTTTTTCTCCTTTATCTTTGAGTATCCTCTAGAAAAGTTCCAGACATGTAACCCTTTTTTTTATTTTCTTCTTTTTTTTTTTTATTGTTCCTGTATACGTTACTAGTTATTTTTGTTGTTGCTGCATTTTTAACATTTTGTAAAAAAAAAAGTTTATTTTTCTTGATTATTTATGCTGTGCGCTCGCTCTTCCTCTAATTGTGTACTTTCTCTGTGTAACAAAATCTTCAAGAACTAAAAATAAATAAGAAAAAATAAAGTGCAAAAAAAGAAAGAAACTAAATAATAAAGTAAATAGATATACATATGAAAATCGTATAGTAAGTACATAGGCACTCATTCACTCTTTTCACCAGCAAGTAACAAACGTATCGCTTCTTAACAAACAAATAAACGTTGGAACTCTTTTCTTCTTTTTGTGTTACTGTGATGTTGTTCTTATTTTTGTGATGTTTTTTGCTGTTGCATGGTTTGATGATATTCTTTTTTTTAACAGAAGATACAACTTTCCACTCGACATTACATTTTAACACATCCATGTGTAAATATGTATATGTATGTCGTTGACATGATGGCTCGTTGGTTGGGTGCTTGGTTTACTTACGTTACTTTTTTTATATATATATTTTTTTTTGTTTTAATTGCTTTGGACACTGTTGTCATTGCAATGGTGTATTTAGGTGGCGATAACTGAAGCATATGGTTTTGGATACCATGGAGAAGTCATCATACTCCATCCCAAATAACATGAATTCTTATTCATGTGCTTGTGTTGTGATTTTCAATTAAAAAGTAACCTTAAGTGTTTGTCTAAATACTCATGCAATACACGCCGTAATGACACTATGTTTTTGCATCATATTGTTTAAATAAATAAATTGATTGAAAATCGATAAGACCTCTGATATTATTTTATGGAAACAATAAACGGGTTTTAAATTAATCTTCGGCTTTAACTTATTTTTGTTCCTAATGTTACCAAAGTAAAAATCAGTTTATTCCTGAGATTGTTCTCACCATGTCATTTACAGTGGAAGGCCAATTACTCGGCCTCGGCTAGTCTTATTACCAACTTAAAAATCAATCATTTGTTTACAAAAATTTATAAAGGAAAATTTTGTAAAATGCGGTTGGCCCTCAAAGTTGAATTTGTTTGAACTTTTTTTTTTTATATCGACCGCGAGTGAGAAAACAAGATTAGCTGATTGTCGCCCGTGGCTGCGTCTGCCTTCATTGACCTTACACCATTAAAAGTATTCTGCTACGCTTTTAGTATACTATCACATACAAATTTTTCTTAAATTTCGGTTATTTGCCAGGACTTGAGAAAAAAAGGAGTTAAATTTGACTCCCAAAAAAAAAAAAAGCCAGAAAAATGCTAATATTTTAAAAACGCATTTTTTTTTTGTTCTCATTAGTTTTTGGCAAGGTTGGAAACCGATACCGTTATAAATACCGATACCGAATAAATACCGTTTAAAGTTGGTTACCGTAACTGGTACCGATACCGAAATTATTATTTTGTTAAAGATACCGGTATTCAAATACCGTTTTCTTCTGTACCGGTATATACCGGTATTTTAGTTTCGGTATTTTAAAAACACAATTTTTTCAACATAATATGGTATCTCATATAATTTACTTCATGAAATAAGAAAGATAAAATTATTTTTAATAATAAGAGTTTATTTAATGTAATATTTAAAGAATTTTGTTTTAAAGATTACTCTTATTGTTTATTTCTTTGTTATATCGTTTGCAATAAATATATTTTTAAAGAGGTTTAAAGCATTTAAACCTATTTAAAAATATTAAAATGCGAATTATTTTTGATAAAAAGTCTTAGTGCAATCACAAAAAGTGTATTATCTAAGACATGTGCGTTTCAAATCAAGATATGCTCTCAATTATTTAACATATGACGCCCCTGAACGTACTGTTGAAATTAATGATAGGTTCTCATAGTTAACTGTTTGATATTTGCTTCTATGAAGATTCTCTCCTTAATTTTGGGTTCTCCAAAAGACCGAAAAATTTCCTTCAGAAAGTTGCAGCTTAGGCTATCTTAAGAGAATGCATCCTGGGATTTCCCGCTTTCCAGGAATTTTGTCTGTGATTCCCGGGAATTTTAAAAGCACTTAAATAAAATAAAACTGCATGAGTTTTTACTAAAGATTATATATTGTAAAAAAAATTTTAACGAATATAATGTAATATGGTAAGTCCAACTGGGAACTATGTATATAATTTAATTATTCTTTGAATTGCTTATATAGGATGAATCTTAGGTATGAATTCAAATAAACATCATGTCAGCACTAAGAAGCAAAAGTAAAAAAACTGAAACTGATTGAAAAGATCTCATGTAAGTATTTTTAATATACGATATAAATTTGTCATTGGTATGGATAAACGGTTTTGCAAAAGACGTTCATCAGCCACTACATTTTTAAGTGAATTTTTAATAAATTAATTTTTCAAGATTTTCGAAGCTTGTGTAAAAATGTTTAAACAATGTATATGAAATGTCTGAGTAAATATTTTGTTATTTCGTTTTCTAACTCAAATACGATATTTTTTTCCCGCTTTTTAATCGTATGGGTCCCACTTTTTGACAAAAACCCTCTGGTCACGTTAATGATGATGTAAATGATTCCAAAATATATAGATTTTCTTCAAAACAAGAATTTCGAAAATATTTTCGATTACGATATTTTGGCGGTCAGGGCTCGATAAATATATTTTTTTATAGAACATTCCAACTTGGGTGAAGGGTATATAAGATTCGGCACAGCCGAATATAGCACTTGATATCGTTTAATGTTTAAATAGTCGATTTTTCGACTTTTTCCGACTATTTTTGGACTAAATGGCTATTTTCGTCTCATTTCGACTATTTTCGACTTGTTCCGATTTTTCGTCCTTATACGCCTTTTGAACTATCTGGCAACAAAAAGTCGATTTATGGACAATTTTCAAAGAATAAAGTTCATTTCGAACTTTTTAACAAGACTTAAAGACTTTTGTGTTTTTTTTTTCTTTTTTTAATTTTAATCTTTCAAATTATTATTTCGAGCATTATTCTGACTCTTAAAATAAAAAAGGGAAAATTGATTTTACACAATTGTAGTCTTAGAGTGTTTAAAAATATCCTTTAAGGAATTACATGGGCTATTAAAAATAAAAGAATAAGTATTTTTGACTTGGTCTCTTATTTGTTGCAATTTGTGTAATGTATTGATTTTACCAAGAATATTATTTAAATATAAGAAATTATATACATATTTGTCAAAATATTTCTTATTCTCTTACTTATTGACTGGTACCAGCCTTATCTAAAGGCCAACTACGTTCTCACATTATAACATTTATTTTTTAATATGTTGATGTTTAACGTTGATGTATTTGTTTGAGTATCTAGTTGTCGCCCAATATTAACAACCATAACGATAGAAATATATGGAACTTGCAAAATAATAAAAAAGTAGGTACCCACAGCAAAGTGTCATTTGTAACGACAAAACAAAAAAAAAAAAAATACTAAAGACATTAAATGAAATAAAATAATAAATTATAAAAGATACGTATACAAATATACTTATTTATTTGCTTATGAATTAAATGCTTTTATGTACTTCAGGGGAAAAATAACAAATAAGAAAGGAAATATAAAATAAAATAAAAAGAAAAAATTAATATCATATAAAACGTAAATAAAAAATAAACTGAAAACAGAAAAATAAACAAAAAAACATTTTAGGGTTTTGCGGTGTTTTTTGTATTCTTCTCTTTTTCTCCTTTCCTATATTTATTTGTATATTTTTGTTTTTATTTAATTATATTTATCTTCTAAAACAAGAAAGAAAAAAAATCCTTTTTTTTTATTATTTTGATGTGAGTATTTACTAAAAGAAATAATTTCAATGGAATTTTTCTAACAGTGTTGTGTTAATAAAACAAATAATTAATTGATTTTTTAAAATTAGTATTAATTGGTACTTTAATTTAATTAAAAGTTTAAGACTTACGTCACACGTTGGGTTGAACAGTACCCAAAATTAGGATTAATTCAAAAAATAAAGTGTGGGTATTGCAATAAATTTTTATACCGGGTAATAGAAAACAAACTGAATTTTCATTATCTGTGAAATTTATTGTTCTATGTTGTTTACTTTTTTTGATACACCCTCTCAAAGTTCAATAATTTTTATACCCACCATCATTCCGTGTGTAACATGTCGAAAAAATCATTTAAGACCCCATAAAGTATATATTTTCTGGATTCTGGTTAGATTCAATCAAGATTCTGGTTAGAAGTCAATCTAGCCATGTTCGTCCGTCGGTCCGTCTGTCTGTTGAAAGCAGGATAGGGCTCGAACGGGACAACCTAGGAGGATGAAATTTGGCTCAAATATTTATCTTATATAAGGTATTGGAAATGGGAAAAATCGGTTAATAGACAAAAAAGTTATGGGCTAAATACTAGAAGCACAGGGTGTCCGTTGTAGTTTCATTTCATACTTTTCTGCTTATATTTCTTAAACAAAGGCATGTACGACAACGAAATTTTGTACAGAGAGTTCGAGGGTCGATATAAACTTGGAAACGAAAAAATGGGCGTGGTCCGCCACTTTACCGCCCACCTTCTACATAAGGTGAAACGTCATCGAAATTTTGTACAAATAGTTCAAGGACCAATGTAAAATCGGGAACAAATAATGGACGTAGTCGATGGAGGCTATATAGATTATAGATTCGGCCAAGCTGAATATAACATTCTCGCTTGTTCATAAATAATCTATAATCTAATTTTTGTTAGTTTTTGTAAAACTATAATTCTTTTTTTAAACAGGTGGATTAATATTTGCCTAAACGAAAAATATTTAGTTCTATATTAAAGTAAAGCAGTTTAAATTATGCAAAAATCACAATATATTACACTACCAGAGGAAACCCAAGAAGTTCAAAATGAAGATTTTAAACAATAATAAATAAAAACAATTTTACTAAATTTCTTATAAGTTTGGTTTTTTCGCCAACAAATTTACAGTTTGATTTATTAATTTATATCATTTTTTACAAAAGTCTAAATAAAGCCATAACAATTAAAAAAAAAAAGAAAAAATGTTTTCCAAGATATTTTTATTTTAAATTGTAGTATTTTACGTATTTATGAATATCCGTTATTAAAAAATATACATATATCGTCCATTCCATGAGAGATTTATAAAAAATGCCAATTTTTTAACGGAGGGTCATCCGATTTGGTCATATTTGATACGCATATAATCTATGGAGCCATTTATGTATCTCCATTTTTATTTTTTTGAATTTTAAAAAATTCCGAATTTATTCACGATTTTGATTTTCCGAAAAGTCTAAAAAATCGGAAAAGTGTGTAACTTTAAACATTAATAACTCTAAAAATTGTTAACGGATTTTAATGATTTAAATTGCATATTTAAGAAGAATATGTCCACTATAAATGTAGTAATTTAAAAATAATATTATCATTTAAAAATGCATTCATAATGCAAATGCAATTTTAGGATGCATTTTTGAAAAATTTCTACCCTTTCGATTTAAATTTTTTTTTTTTTTAATATGTTAAAAAGCAATATCTTTACTGTAAAATGCAAAAATAACTGTTCTGGGACAATAAAATCTACTATTTTAATATTTTTTTTTTTTTTTTAAATTTTTATCAATTTTTTCATACAAAAATTTAAATTTTTCAATAAATTTTGATTTTTAACTTTTTTTTATTATACTTTTTAACAAGCACCCGAAAACGTTTTATTTTTATTTTTCAATCAAAATAAATATCTTTAATGTTCAAAATATTTTTTCATTTGTTGAAAAAAATATGTGAGGGATTTTTATTTTTAAAATAAATATCCATCAATGATGAAAAAAATAAATATCTTTTACGATAAATATCTTTAACGATAAATATCAGTTCGAAAAAAATTTCAAATGATTGTTTTTTTTTATTCATACTTTTGTTTTGTTTTCAAAATATTTTTTTATTCAAATGAAATTGTTGTTGTTTAGAATTTTTTCCATCCGATGAAAAAAGTTCAAAATAATTTTTAACTTTTGAAATAAATATCACAAAAGATATTTATATTCTTATTTCCATCATGATGAAAAAAATTAAAATATTGATGAAAATAAAAAAAATCATGATGGATTTTTATTATTTTTTGAACATTAAAGATTGTTTTTCGATTAAAATAAATATAAAAAGATTGTTTTTTAGTATTAAAATTCGGTCTCTGCTCTTTTAGTAATATGTAGCTTTAAATGTTTATAACTCATTACGTCGGTTTTTATAGATTTAAAAACTAGTATAAAGTTTATTACAATAAATATTGTAAATTATATTGTATGAATAAAAATTTGTTTTTTTTTTTTTTTGCTAATGATGCACTCACGAAAAGAATGCAATTTTCGGATGCATTTTTAAAAAATTTCTACCCTTTTGATTTTAAATATCTGGGACAAATAGGTTTTTTACCGCAAATAACAGATTATGAAATGTTATGATTAAAATTAATTTTAAAATAAGCTCACAAAAATTAAAAAATACAAAACTTAAAAAAAATATATATATCGTCCATTCCATGAAAGAACGCCCAAAAATATACCAAGTGTCCTCCGATTTTTATAAAATTTTATTGGTATAAGGTCTATGGGTGTCTATAAATATTCCCGTTTTCAGATTCGCTAAATTCAGAAAATTCGCGATTTTATTTCGCTTTTTCACTTTTGAAAAAATCTCAAAAGTATACAACTTTAAATACAAATATTTCTGGGAAGGCTTTGCAGAAATTTGTGATTTAAACGGCGTTTGAATTGTAATTATGTTAGCTTAAACATGATTATTTTATAAATGAAAAGTATTTTTTAAAATTGCATTTTTTAAATGCATTTTTCTTTTAATATGCTATTCAAATTTTTAAATTTTTTAACATAAATGAAAAATCTTTACATTAAAATAAAAATCTCAAATTTTTGGGACGCACACATGCACTGTGCATAATTTCCCCTCTTTTTCAACTAGTTTAAATTTTTTCATATAAAAATTATATTTTTCTGGTATTATGAGTATCTTTACCTAATTTGTTAAAAAAAAATTATTGTGTTATTTTTTAAAAAATCCTGAAAAATAGTAAAACTTTATGTATCAAACTATTTATTGTTGTAAGTTATAATAAACAAAGCATTTTTAAATACACTTTTGAAAAATTAAAATTTAATAAATTCGCAACTAACAAAAATGCATCTAGAAACTGTATTTATATTTTTAAAATATTATGGATCGAGGACGTGGTTTTTGAAATGCTGACTAAATTACACAAGAACTATACAATGGCCTTTTTAAGTACTTTTTAAATTACAAAAATCCATCAATAACTTCAAGAGATATGAATATTTAAAATTGCATACTTATTATATTTTGTTAACTTTTATACAAATTTTAAAGAAAATTTCAAAAACAAGAAAAAATTTTAATTTCATATGAAAAATTTTAAACATGTTTTTATAAAAATTGGATTATGTATATAAGATTTTCGCGTCCCAAAAATTTGACACTTATTTTACTGTAAAGATTCCAAACTTTTCATTTATGTTAAAAAATTAAAAAATTTGAATAGCATATTTAAAGAAAAATGCATTCGAAAAATGCAATTGCATTAAAATGCATTTTTAAAAAATCTTTCTTATTTTTAAAACGTTCGTCGTAAAGCCGCCATATGTGAAATTTTAAGGCCGTTTAAATCATTAAAATTCACAAAGTCTTTCCAGAGATATTGCTACATACTTTTGAAATTTTTTTGGTTTTTGAGAAAATTAAAAAGCGGAATTAAATCGCGAGTTTTTGCAATTTCACAAAACTGAAAACTGAAATTGATAAAAGGCTTAATGGAGTTTATGTATACAAATTTTTATCGAAATTGAAAGCCATCAAGTAAAAAAATATACTTTTTCGGGCGTTCTTTCCTGGAATGGTCGATATTTTTTTTTTAAGAAATTTTGCAAAAATGCATCCTAAAATTGCATTTGCATTATGAATGCATTTTTAAATGATAATATTATTTTTAAATTACTACATTTATAGTGGACATATTCTTCTTAAATATTTAAATCATTAAAATCTGTTAACAACTTTTAGAGATGTTGGTTGGTTTAAAGTTAGACACTTTTGCGATTTTTTTGACTTTTCGAAAAATCAAAATCGCGAATTTGTCAAAATTCAAAAAAAGATATTTAAATGGTTCCATAGGGTATGCGTATGCCAAATATTATTAAAATCGGAAGACATAAAAAATATTCTTAGGCGTTCTTTAATGAAATGGACGATATATTTTTTTAAATTAAAGCTTCCACGAATTAATCTCTTTTTTTTTGCTATAGTTCAACCCACTGTGCGTCCGTTAAAACCCTTTGAACATATTAAACATTTTAAGTAATTAAAATATTTTATAAACTTTTGATAAATTTAAGTTGGTTACGTACAACGCCTTTAATAGAACTCCAAAACTGTGTCCAATTTCATAACTATTCTAGACAAATAGCTAAATACGTTTTTAAGGCATGTGAAAATCTTAAAAGAGAAGTGCAAATAGAGGTATATTTTTCTTTAATATCTAAAAGTACTACCATCCATCGTATTAAAGAAATCATATAGTACATATGAATAGTTTTCTAAAAGCATTAGCTTCTTTATTTAATTGTTTTTTATTTTTAATTTTTAATGGCTTTTTATATAGTTTATTTGTAAAATTACGTCCTTGTACTTCTACATTCATTTCATTATTTATTGTTCGGTAATGTTGTTACACATCCCATAGTTGTTTTGTTGTATGGAATGGTGTTATGTTGTTGTTTGTTCTGTTCCACTGTGGTAAGAGTTACACACTATGGATTTCTTCAACCGATTGTTCGTTTTGTTGTTTTTACTTGGTGTTAAGAAATAAAATATTAATACACACATATACAAACTCAAGCAATCAAACGCCCAAGACCCATCGGCTTAATAGCTAAAACAATGGTAAAGTAACCAGCAATATTGCTGAGATATTTCTATTAGGGGTATTCATGGTATATTATCTTCTTTTAGAAAATACTAAATTGTCTTTATTAAAAAACAAGCCAAGAGATTTTCAGCATCAAGAGATTTTTGCAGAGACCGAAATAAATGGTAGTCAGATGATGCAACTGGACCTTGCAAAAACGGTAATTGCAGTAAATTTTTGGCAGTACATCATGATGGTATACAATACCTTTTTTGTTGGCCTATTCTAGTCGCGTTTTCTTGATTGTTTCGTTCAAACATCAAGTAGTGAACAGTCAAATTCAAATTGATCGTAACCTTGTTTGTTGCGTGTCTGTATTGCTCCTCCAGTTGCAAAATGTTTACCACTTTTTCAGTGACTGGCCAATGATATTTGAAGTCTTTAAGATATAAAAAAAAACTTTTCTTAAGCTATGGTTCCAAAACACTTTTTTTTTTGGAAATAATTCAGTAACTATTGAACCGTTATGGCCCTCTAAAGTTGGCCATCTCGGGTATGTAATTTTTTTTTTTAAATCGCCAAAAATTTATTTATTATATGACAGAAAAGAATTTTTATATATAGATAGTCCTTGTAAATCTCTACATGTATAGGTTATCTCTTTTGGTTTAAGAGATATTCGGGTCGAAAATAATTTCTACCTCATTTGTAGCCTCTTTTTTTTTAGTTTTTATACTCACCATCAAAAAGATGGGGGCTGTATTGATTTTGTCATTCCGTGTGTAACATGTCAAAGGAATCATCTAAGACCCCACAAAGTATATATTTTCTGGGTCCTGGTTATATTCTGAGTCGATCTAGCTATGTCCGTCCGTCTGTTGAAAGCAGGATAGGGACGAAATTTGGCACAAATATTTGTCTTATATAAGGTTTGTTTGGGATTGAAAATAGGCAAAATCGGTTAATAAACAAAAAAGTTATAGGCTAAAAACTAGAAACACAGGGTGTCTGTTTTATACTTTTCTGCTGATATTTCTTCAACAAAAGCATGTACGACAACGAAATTTTGCATGTATAGTTCGTGGATCGATATAAACTCGGAAACCAAAAATGGGCGTGGTCCGCCCACTTTACCGCTTCCCATCTCTTAACCCAATCTAATGTAAAACGATGATTTAAAATCTCTCTGGATTATTGTTTTCAACACTTGTGAATACCTCAAATGTTTTGATTTTATTTTATTTAAAAAAAAAAAAAAGTTAAAACAAAAATACAAATGTTGTTTTGTACTTGATGTAATTCGAATAAATTTCTTGTACATAGAATTTTATAGATGTTTGAGAGTGTGTTAGTTTAATTAATACAATTATTGATACATAAAATATATGTTTTAAATTATATATGTATGTATTTATTCAAGTATGTGCGTTTGTTTTTACAAAATTTTAACGTATTCACTCACATTGCCAATGTGAATGAACTAACAATGTTGTTTTTTAAATATACAAGATAAATTTAAATGCTTTTTTTTTGGTGTTATTATTGTGCATTTTAATTTATTTTTTATTTTGACTTTGAATGTCAATTACTAATTTATTTATTTTTTTTTTTTACAAAACTTAAAAAAAAAAAAAAAAAAAAAAAAACAAGAGCTACTTTGAGATAATTATTTATATACAAATGTAAATTATTTTAAATGTTTACTTTGTCTGTTTTTATTATTATTTTTTTATAATTTTTATTATATTTTTAAAATTTAAAACCAAATTTTCTTTAAATAATGGAGGTTTTTTTTCCTTTACAAATTTCCATTGTTTATTTTCCAAAATCTAGAAAAAAAAAAAAAAAAAAACAAACATATTTGTTTATTTGTCAATGTCACCGTAATCATCACTGACATCTTTTTTTCGATTTATAATATTTTTCTCAAAAATTTATTCAAAATAGCTGTTGTTGTTTTTATTTAAATTTAATGTTACGAAATAATTAAATTTTCATGTCACATAGCACGTACTCATTCATACACATACACTAGTGGCGTTGTAATTTTGATTTTTTTTCGAACTAAAACAAATAATTCCCTTTTAGACAAAAACGTAAAATACCTAACAAAAAATGTGTTTTCAATATTCTCTAGCGACCATTTACGTAAATATGTGTTTACGATTTTTTTTTTGTTTTCTTTTAAATATTTTTTGTGTTCAATTCGTTTTGACGTTTTATGAAAATATGCCCAAAATACTTTTGTTTTGTGGTTTTATATATGTAAATTCATGGAATTTTAGATTTATTTTAAACTTTAAAAATGGCATGTCGTGTTCACATGAAAGTTTTGTCCTAAAATTTGATAGAAATGAAAAACTTTCAATATGGGAAAAAATGGAAATTTTGAAAGTTTTGTTAATTTTCTTAAAAAAAAAAAAAAAAAAATATGTATATATATATATTGTAGGGATATTCCGATTTTTAACTATATTTAACTTAAAATTCATTATTATTAATTTCATTTAATAATATATAATTTTTGTATTTTTTTGTTTATTTTCAGGTAATTAAATTTAGAAATTTCTAAATATTATAAACTAGATATTTTTGTTCTGGTAGCCATTGTGGAAGTGTAGGCATCACTGTAAGTATCAGAATTTTGTTACGAGATTATTTGCTACTTTTTCTGTTAACATAAAAGTAATAAACTTCATAGAGTAAATTGTAAATGAAAATATTCGTATCTATTATTTGCAAGGATTATAACTCAAAAATAACAATACCTACTAGTTTCGGATAAAATGAATGAAATCCCTAAAATATATGTTCAGTCTGGAGTCTGTATTGCAGTACTCAATTAAAAAATGTTATAAAACTACAACAAATTCTTATTTAAAAATTTTAGATTGAACCAGAGACCGTAACGGTTATAAGTGATATCAAAAAAGTTCTTTTAAACCAGTTATTTTGAGAATTAAAAAAAGCTATCTAAAACAATTATTTTTCAACGTAAAAATAAAAGGGTTGGATTAAAATCTTAAAAAAAGAGTTTTATAAATTGACACCCAAAGCATACCGCCGGTCAGATCTTTATCCGTACTTATATAAATTGGCAAAAACTGTACAGTGTGTTCCTCCAAGCCAGGCAAGCTTGGCAAGCTCATCATCTGATCTTAAATTGGTATTGAGCGACCTGCGTTAAAAATTGTCCACAGAAAATTTATGTTCGTTAAATTAAACAAATAAATTACTACACATATTACAGCTGTGTGCAAAATAATAGTAGCGCCATAAAATGAAGATGTTTTGTTGATTTAAAGAAATTTTTTTGTATGGATTTTTATTATATATTTCCCAAATTTTATAAAAAAAAGTAAATCTTGAAATTAAACATCGTAATTCAAATAAAATACTCAAAGAGATTGAATACACAAGAAATTAGCTGTGCAAAATAATAGTAGCATCGATTTAAAATACCTAAAAATAAAACTGCTTGATTAAGTTTTTCTTTTTTTTTTGGCATATTTTGTTTATACACATTAATATTTTGTGGAATAACCCTTATTGGTTCTTTGAGCGGCACAGCGGCGGGTACTGAGTCCACTAATAACCCCTGGTCCTCTCAATGGAAATATTTTTCACAGCTGACTGCACTGGCGTCCACAATTCTGCAAATTTCCCTGTTTCTTTTAAAAAAAAAAAGCATCTTTGACATCTCTCCAAAGATTTTCAATGTAGATTAGATATGCAGACTAAGTCGATCACTCCAAAGCATCACTTTTATTTTCGAAAAACCACTTTTTTTTTTTACAATTTACTAGTTTCTTAGGAAAATTTTCCTGCTAAAACACCCATTTGAGTGTCATATTCTTCTCTGAATAAGACAAAATGACTGTTCTTACTATTTCCACATACATTGGGGCATCCATGTTACCTCTTATCCAAACTATGGACCTTGATATGAAGAACATCCCCAAATGTTGATTTTCCCAACATAGTGCTTGACGGACTTGAATATATTTTGTATCATATTATTTGTTATTTGGTCACATTACATATTTTCTTGTCCCATGCGTCCCATATGCACCAAAAAGAACTACTTTGGACGTATTTGTGCAGAGAATGTGAGCCATTTCGTTTGGGGCCAGTCGGAGTAAAGTATCGCGAAGTAAGGGCGATGCATACCTGTCTGTAGTTTAGTAATGGGACTTTCCTTCGGAATCTTCTTTACAGATTTTGTATTTGCCTTAGTGGACGTCACAAATGTGTTTGGGTTAACCATTCGCTTTTTACGCGTAAAGTCACTTAAACGACTTTTTTTACATGCGAGTTCGTGTTTATTGGTTTTTTAAGTTTTCAATAACTTCGGGGGAACATTCCACAACATTTTTGGAGAAATTTGTATGTTTTACCTCCAAAAAGTATTTTTTAGCAATAAGGTACCGGTGCTGGGAATACAGTGCTTGTCGTCACCAATTTTAAAATTTTTTTAAAAGCAAAATTTCACTGTATGTACAGTACGCGGCTATATAATTTACTGAAAAACCAAAAGGATCCAAAATAATAAAAAGAAGAATAAAACAAAATTAGTTTTATATTACTTTGAGTTCGTTTTTTAAAGATCACCATAGATTCTGAAAGTGCACTTCTATACGAATCTATTGGTAACTGTTATTTACGGCCCCTGATTGTGTATTTTTATAATTTTTTGGTGCATTATATACGTTGAAATAAGTAATAATATTGTTCTGAAAAAACAAAATTAAGTTAATTAATTTTGACCATAATAAATTGAGAATTTGAGTATTTAATCACAAAAATATACAAAGTAATTTTGATGTGAACAAGAAAAAGTTTATTAACCGATTTTGACCATTTTCAATATGAAACCAACCTTATATAAGATAAATCCCCCTAAGTGGTCCCTTCCGAGCCCTATCCTGCTTTCAACAGACAGATGGACGGACATACCTAGACAGATGGACGGACATACCTCAGAATCTTACCAGCACCCAGACAATTATTTTATCGACATGTTAAACACGGAGTGACAAACTGAATATACACCCCATCTTTTTGATGGTGGTATAAAAAATGATAACAACAATTTCTCAGAAGTTATAATGTCGAACAAAAAACTTTAGTTTTGAAATAATGGACACCATAGTTTGTTATTTTTTCTGAGTAAAACTTATATTTACGTATAAATTTAGGCTTTTGTTTAAAAAAATGCATATTAATATGATATTTTATTACTAGGAAATTAAATGACTGAAAACCGGCCAACCGGTTTTTTCTAAAATCAGATTTTTCGGTTAAACCGAACACCGGATTTCTAAAAAAAAAGTCGGTTTTTTTGATACTCTACATGGTACCCAAGTAATGCTGTGTTTTTGGTGTGATTGGAATGGTGTCATCTATTATGAGCTGTTAAAATCGGATGAAGCGATAACGAGAGACCAGTGACGAACGCAACTGATTTGTATGAAAAGAGATTTAAAAAAAATAATAATAAATAAATAAATAAAAGGGCCAAAATATGTCACCAGAAAATAGCCATCATGACCATGTTCGGCCTCATGTTACACGACCAGGAAAATAGTGAATGAAATGTTTTTTATTAAAAAATGCATATACCAATATACAAATTTTCTTGGAGACTATCAGCCATATTCAAAGGTTCGAAAGGCTTAATTCTTTAATTAATTTTTTTAAATCGAATTAAATTTATTATCCTAGTCATTCTTTTAAAGCATTCAAATAATTTAATTCATAGACTTAAATTCTTTGTAATTCATATGAATTGAATTAATTCTGCAATGAATTAATTCCTTAAATAATTCATTCATCAATTATACAATTCAAGCTTAAAAAATATATTGAATCATTCAAATTTTCTTCAATTCAAATCTATTACAAATTAGCTTTAGAAAATATTTTTAAATTAATTTTGTAAAAGATTAAAAAACAAAATATAACAAATTGAATGAAAGAAAAAATTTCCATTCAAATTGGAGAAGATTTGATTTAACAAAAATTTAAGGAATTCTTTATGAATTAAATCAACAAGGAATTAATTCAATTCAAATAAAAGCCTTTGGATTAAGCTATTGAATTATATTTTTAGATTGATATTGTGGAATGAAAAATTAGTATTTCTTAATTCAGAATTAGTATTTAAGTGAATTAAGCTAAGATTTAATTAATTCTTTCGAAGCTCTGGCCGTATTTAATAAAACTTAACACAGCTTTACTAACCATTGTTAAGCAATATTCCTATATAATATGCTTTCTATACCTTTGGTAAACCATTGTAAACTTTCAATATTTTAGGGTCGAACCAATAGAAATGGTGTTGAATTGAAGGTGTCGGATAGTGGGATGTACTTAGGGATTATACTGGACTCCAAACTATCGTGGCTCCAACATACACTGGCTATAGCCTCAAAGGCCGGTATTTCCCTATATATGTGTAGGAAAGCCATTGGAAAATCCTGGGGAATAAATCACAGGAACACGAAATGGCTTGTCGACATGGTAATTAAGCCCATTGTTATGTATGGAGCGATAGTGATGAAGGGCTATGGAGAAGTCTACCTGTATCGGAATCTTTGAAAGGATTCTGCGTAGTTCAGCGCTACTCATTATAGGCGCGCTTCGTACAACTTCATCTAAAGCCTCATTCGTTCTAATGAACTGGCTACCGGTGGACCTTATGGCCAAACAGATTATAGGTACATGGAACGATAAAGAATATGGCCATGCGACCGTTTTAGGGTCCTTTGACGACATTCTTTGCAATATTGATTATTGTATCCCTATACCTTTTCTTGGCAGAGACTTCTCAGTGTCAATCTCGACTACTCCGGAATTAGGAGCCGGTTCAGTGGAGTTTTACACTGATCGGTCCAAATCTCTTAATGGGGTTAGGGGTATCTATATTCATACTGCGAATGAACTGGCCAGAAACGCTTCTCTTCTATGACATAAAGATGCGGATCAATTGGTCGAAGTACCGCTTTCTTGCTGCAGATCGACAATACTGCGGAACTTATGGAGGATTGCAGGGTAGATGGACAAATGCGTCCACATGTTCAACCTCGAGGCAAATATGGCCCCATTATGATGGATTTCGGTCCGTTTTCACAGGCCGCTGTATTGCTGGTGCGCATGCTAGGAGATTAGGGCTCCCTTTTAACGACTTCTGTAGGAGTTGCTACGATGAGGAAGTGGAAGAGACAGTGGAGCATTTTCTATGCCACTGTCCAACTCTCACTAAGGACTGCTAAATTTGGTAGTCCGTTTGTGCATGTATTATCAGATCTCTCTGTTATTGACATCACAGTGATGAATTCCTTCATACATGCGTCAGGTTGGTTCGACTCGAACGCAGTTTCGGACATGTGAGATAACATCAGAGAACGTTGAACCCAAGTAAGCTGTCCTGTATCGTTCAGACAGCTGCCCATTGAGCCTAACCTATCCTAACATACTACTATCAACACTGACAATAAGAATGAGAGATAAACTGAGAAGGGTTGCCTATATAAACAAAAAAAAAGTTTATTAGTTAATATAGACAGTAAATAGTTTTTTGAGTATGATTTTCTTAATAAATACATTAAGAGCTAAATTGTGTATTAAAATAATTCCAACACCAAATTATAAATTTTTAGTTCGATAAAATTTTGATAGGTTAAGAAATCTAAAGCTTTTTTTTCTTAATTTAGAATATACGATTTATATATGATTTGGTATATAGATACTCAATAACAAAATTAATTTCCTATATTGTATTAAAAATGATTAGTTACACTGTAATATTGTAGTTGTCAATAATATACGTAAGTTAGTTAATTTATGGTGTATATAATACGATTGTAGCCTTGTTTTTTTTTTTTTTTTTTTTCATTTAATCCTTAAAAAATAAATTTAGTGTTAAAATAATTTTGTTGTTTTCATATTTAAATTTTGTATCAATTCACTTAAAAAAGTATTCACTAAAATAATATTTTAAGTTGATTATTTCATGGTTAATAACTTTCAAAATTAAAAAAAAAAAAAAAATGTAGATATTGTTTCAATTGTATAGTTTAAATTCGTATGACTGTTTCATATGTAGTATGAGGGACACTATTGTAGCCAGTTTTCTTGTTTCTAGTAGCCATATATAAATAACCAGGTTTAAAATACTTTAGAAACATGCTAAAAAAAGGTAGTATAAAATGTTTGTACACTTTAAATGTGAGTGTTTGTACGTAAATGTGAAGTTAAACTGTCATCTCTCTTTTTAGTTTAGTAAGTGTATGAACTGGGTTGCCAGAATGTTGATTTTTTTTTTACTTAATTTACTACGTTTTTAATATAAAAATGCTACATTAAAACAAAAATATCCATATTATTATTTTTATTATTATTATTATTATTATTATTATTATTATGGTAATTAGTGTTTCTTTCATATTGTAGATATTTTCAAGAGTTCTTTTAAAAAAATTGATCTGGCATCTATGCGTGCCACTTAGTTTAAACTTTTCCAACGATTACTACTACTACTACTACTGGTTGTGTGTGATTGTTTATAAACCAGTAACGAAATTGTTTACACTTTTTTTGCTGCCATTTTTATTTTTTTTTGCTAATAATTTAGTTATGTGGGGGTATACATTTCTCGTGTTGTCGTCTCTATCACTTGTTTGTTAACTTCTCTTATAACTTGTTTTGGTTTTACTCTTTTAAGTAAAAACAAACAAATATTTAGATCAGTTAATTTTTTAATATATGAAAGATTTAAAGAAAGATTAATAAGAAGAAACAGTGAATATATAGTAATTGTCACTTTGACAGAGAGGAAAGACATGAAAAACTCGTGCTTTGATTTTTATTTACCCCTGAAAACAATTTGCGTCATTTAAATTATTATTTGTTTGTTATTTTTAAGAATTTAAATAAAAAATTTATAATTTTCATTTCTGTACCGTTCGCCGACCGCGACTACAGACATGAATACTCGTAAGTATTTTGCTCTCTTCTTAGTTGTTTATTTGTCTGAAATTTAATCAAGTTCAACTTTTAATTTCTTTTGTCTACAGTCGCCGCAAAAAATATAATTCTTATCAATCGTTTGTAAAATATAAAACAAAAATAAATATTTACACATTTATAAAGGCAATATTATAGTTATATTTATTATTATTATTATTCATAAAGATTAAAGTTCAGGGTTTGTAAATTCAATTTTGATTTTTGCTATCAAATTTTTAAAATTTCGCCTGACGCTTAAATTGTAATTCTGACATGACATGTGATTTATTTCGTTGTCATATACATTAAAATATTAACGCCAATAATATTTAACAGACCACTATATTGTTTTAAAATGTTGTTTGAGCAATATAATTTACCAATGACTTTAAAAATAACAATATGTGTATATAAACTTTTTATATCCTTAATAAATAATCCTATATCATTGACGTCAATGCTTTTACTGATGTTGCCTGCCACTCTACACATACTATGGCGACTTCAATTGACAGGCAATTGTTTTTTTTGTTTTGTTTTTTTTTTTTTTTTTATACTCACACTAATACTTATAATATTATTACTGTTATTGTATTTGTTGTTGCTAATAAGTCCAAGGAAAGGAGAATTATTTGTATATACTTGTCAAATTAAAATCCGTCAACATATGTTTTATTATACATTACATTACGTTACTTGTATTTTAGGGTATACTATGTGTATTTTTCATTTAATTTTATTTATTTTGTTTTGTTTAAATGAGGACAATAAACATGAAGATAATTAATAAAATCTAAAAAAAAAAAAAAAAAAAACACAACAACAGCAAATAAGAAACAGAAAAATAGCAACGAAATAGGTTAACAAGTGTTACTATAAGAAAAAACAACAAAATGGAAAATAAAAAAAGAAAACAAGACGAACAGCAACAGAATAAAATTGAATAGTAGAGAATACAAAAGATATTTTACATATAAGCCTATTCTATAGTCTATTGTATAGTCTAGACTATAGTTTATTCTATAGTGTGGACTATAGTCTATTCTATAGTCTATTGTATAGTCTAGATTATAGTATATTCTAAAGTCTGAACTAAAGTCTATTCTATAGTCTGGACTATAGTCTATTCTATAGTCTGGACTATAGTCTATTCTATAGTCTGGACTATAGTCTATTCTATAGTCTGGACTATATTCTATGCTCTGGACTATATTCTATAGTATGGTCTATAGTATATTCTATAGTCAAGACTTAAGTCTATTCTATAGTGTTTTATTTATTACATAGTCTGGTATGTAGTTCAGTCTTCTTTTTAATTAGTCTGTAATTGATACTGTAGTCTAGTTAGTGCTATAGTATAGTTTATAGTCGTGATATATTCGTACTATAATTTAGTGTTTTATCTAGTGCATAATCTATTAAGATTGTAAAACGAGGAGAATATGTAATGACCAATGCCCCTGTTTATTAGTCAATATTTTCAAAATGAAATCGTTAATCAAAACGAGTTTTACTGTGGAAAATTATGGAACATTTTTAATATTAACATGTGAATAAATCTCCCATCTCTTACTACATATTAAGTTTCAAAGGGTTAAAAAATTATTTTGAAAAACTAGAAAAATAATAAAATATACTTCTAGCAATAGTTACAACTGACTGAAGTGTATTACTGCGTCGACAAGTGGATTTGTAGCAAAAAGTTACCAAGTTGTATAAAAACAGTAATAGTTTCAACACTTGAAACCAGAAAACTTATTTCGTTTCTTTTTTTTAGGGCTTTGGTGTTGTTAAACACTTGTATTTATACTCGTAATATACAACATGTATTATTCGATTTTTACAAACGCATTTACTCCTACAGACCGACATAAATACGTATTTATGTATGTACTTTAATATTCAGTTTCATAAATGTAGATTTTGTTAAATTCTACTTAGATTTTTATGTTGCTTTCATGTTTTCATTTAGTTTATTTCTTCATATATTTTTTTTTATATATATATTTATATACAGTTTTTTTAATACAATTACATAAAATGAATTTAATCCCTTGATAAAAATGACTGACTATTTTTTTTTTAATAAACATGCAAGTTACTTTATGACTTTGACAAACCAGGCTGAAATGTTATATTTGGATTTAGTCATTAAGAAATGAGGCTAAAAGATATGGAATTATTTAATGTTTGTTAGTGTTTTTAATTCTGGGTCAGTTATAATCATTTGTTAATCTCAAGAAGCTTTAGAAAGGAGTAAATGTCATCTTTCAAAGTTGAGTAATATGTATTATTTTGAGTATATATATATTTGAAAAAGGTGTATATATAATAAATTACTGTCAAGAAAAATTAAAAATAAACTTATTTATGTCAAATAATTGAAGTATTTAAATAAATGTTTGTAAAATGTATTGAAATACTGTAAATATTGTAATTGAGAGTTGAACCATTATTGTCGCCATAACATTATCACAAATTTATAAAATTGTTTTTCTAATTACCATTTTATAATATAAAAAAAAAGCACTGAATATTTTTATACATTTAGTTTGCATTAAATAAATATCAAATATTAATTAAAATTCAAAACTTTTTTAAATAGTTGGAAGTGAATTTTAAATCACGTTTTAAATGTGCAAAAAATTTATTTATACTAGTTTTATTTTTAATTTTTCTATCCATTAGCAATTTTATAGTGATAATTTAGGGTTTTTTTTTTTTTTACTTTAAGCTATAAACCTTTTCTGTGTATCTAATCTACATATTTATAAATTTTGAATTTTATTTGATTTTTATAATACGTTTTGCTATAAAATAAAGCATCTCCAAACTAAAAAAAACGTTTTTCTAACAGATAAACCAGTAACAGATAATACACTTAAACAAAATTTCAGCTAAATTAGACTTACACCCAGAGAAATATAAACCACATCGGTGAACAAAATGACAACATTCAGTATCAATAGTGTATCAACTCTGTTTATGTTCAAATTTTATAGTTCTAGTCAAATAGCTATGAAGTATTGAAACGAATTGGTATTAATTTGACATCACATTAGTATCGAAAATTGTAAATGGACGGTGATATTTATCAAAAAATTATTATTATTATAATTATTATTTTTATTAAATAAAAACTTAAATATTTTTGAAATTTCAGCAAAATTTCTATCCTTTCTCTTAGTGTAACACTCAATGTATCTTTTGTAGTCATCTGACACCCAACCCGTATTTGAAATCTTATAAAATATTCTTTGTTATTGTTTCGTTATGTTTCATATCGTATGGTGTCGTAGTACCCGTTAATATATGCGAGTTGCTAATACTTATATTGTTTATAAATTTTTTCAACCTTCGACATATTGTTTTTAACATAATTTGTTGCTGATGCTGCCTGCTGCTGTTGTTAGTGTTGTTGTTGGTATAGTTAGCTTTTTTCGCTCGTCAAAAATTTCCGCATATACTACTATGAAAGCACTTTGTGAAGATGATGATAAATGCATCTGACAGTTAAACAAAAAACTTAAAAGGAAAAAAAAATTCTAAATGTGGCAGAAGGTTAACATGATCATATGAAAATTTAAATAAAACTTACGTTAACGGAGATTAATAATATTTATTTGCTACTTTTTTCTTTAAAAAAAAAATTTGTCTTTTATGGCTTTTATTGAAATTCAAAATAACACGAATTTATAATTTCCTTAAAATGTGAAAAACGTAAGAAAACATATGGGAGTATTAGTAAATTGTTTAAGTTTTGTTCAGGGTTATATAGAAGTCATATAATAATAAAACTGAATGACGTAGTTTAATAAAAAACAAAAACGTAGTTAAATAATTGTATGCTATAAGAATTTAAAAGAAAGTATAAAATCAAATAGAAATCTTTTTAAAACTAACATAAAAAATTTTCTAAAGTTTTCTGAGATATTTAAATGGTAAAATCTTGTTTTGTTTTCTTTATTTAAAAACATACATATAACCACGAGTTGTTTTAAAAATATGATTTTAAAATTTAACCATAAATTATTTTTTATCAAAAATTATTATGATTTTTTTTTCACATGAATTTGTAAGTGAGAAAATTTTAAATTTACTTTGTTTTCAAAATAAACTTGAGTCATGAAAATAACTGTAAAAACCTCAAATAAATTTAAACAATGCTAATCGTGGTTTTAATTTAACCTTAGTTTATCAAATAATCTAATATGGAAAAGTACCTACAGTCAGCAACAAAAAGTGGTAAATATTTGAAAAGGAAATAGAAATATAAATTACGAGCAGTATACCCGCTGTTTCGTTAGCGTAGATTCTTTTTAAGAAAAACTCAAATTATGTTAAATTTTAATTTTATAACTATAAATTTTTGAACAATATTTCTAATTTATAAAACAGTGCACTTCGCTTCCCAATTGTACTGAAGTAATATAAAAGCATCGAAACAAAATTCTAAAACAGACAGACTAACAAACATAAATTCACTGTTATAGCATTTGTTAGATAGCATTTAACCCAATATTGCAGTACTCCTACATACACCAGATAAAAACTTAGTACCCCATTTATTTAGAAAAAACAAAATGAAATGCAAAAGTACCACAAATCCTCTTTTCTAAACTCTTGTTCACTTAGGACCATATATTTTTAATTTCGTATTTGAAGGTTCAATATTACAGAAAATTCTGGAAGAACGAAAAAGAACCACAAACTTCCACAAAGGATCATATGTCTTTAATTTCATGTTTCTAAGTTCAATATTGTATAAAATTCAATATTGAACCATTAGAAGAATGAAAAAGTACCACCCTGTTATGGACTCTCATTCACTTGGGACCATATATCTTTAATTTCATGTTTCTAGGTTCAATATTATAGAAAATTCAAAAAGTACCATTAGAAGAAAAAAGTACCACAAATCCTCTTTTCTAAATTCTTATTCACTTGGACCATATATTCATATTTGTAGGTTCAATATTATATAAAATTCAAAAAATTACCATGGTCCCAAAAAAGTTTCTTGTTATGGATTCTCATTCACTTGGGACCATATGTCTTTAATTTCATGTTTCTAGGTTCAATATTATAGAAAATTCAAAAAGTACCATTAGAAGATCGAAAAAGTGCCACAAATTCTCACTCACTTAGAACTACATATACCAAGTTCATGTTTCTAGGTTTAATATAATAAAAAAATCATTATTCAATTTGAATAAAATTTTATTTCAGATTTTATCCCCTTTTTGGTACTTTCTATTCCCCCCTGAATGTAACAAAAGTTGTATTCCAATAAATTTCTAAATTGTACTGGGATCTAATGTTAAAATATTCGTACGTATGTGTCAGTAAAAAAAAAAATTTGTGAAAAAAGTACCAAAATCAGGTACGATTTTTATCCCTTGAACGTTCGAATTTCCAAAAAGTACCAAATTTGTATTCGCCAATTTTTGATAAGATTATTTCTATGCTTACTGGATTAAAAGATGATAGGGTTCCAAAAAGGTACCAATTTTCAAAAAAGTACCAGACACCTATCCGATAATTTTTCAAATTAATAACGATTACTATTTAACTTTTTTTATATCTCTATTAGTTTAGAAGATATAAGGTTACCGATTTTACTCGTTTTTACCCTTTTTTACCCTCTAAACATACGAATTTCCAAAAATCCCGTCTTAGTGGATCTATTCGATAGGAGACCAACCTCAAGTCCATATTTCATATTAACCTCCATATTTCGCTTTAACCGTTTGAGCTGTGCGATGATTAATCACCAAGTAAGTCAGTTAGTCAATCACTCAGTCATTACTCTTTTGTATATATAGAAGATTAAAAGTCAAATAGATTTATATAACCTTTAAAATTTGTTTTTTAATAATCCTTAGTTTTGTAAGGCTCTTAATAAAACTCTAAAATATTACAAACTTCTTAAATTTAAAAACTATAATTTTTTAAAAATATTATTTAGTTTTTAAAAAACTATAAAATAAATATTATATGTACCTACCAGCAGTTTCTTTGTATTATTTAAGGGTTTTTCTTTTTATTTTTTAATATAATTTAGTTATTTCCCAGAAGATGTAAAATATAAATGCATTTTTTAAACCATTTTAATACTTGTATATATTTAATTATACTAGTTTACTTATGTAAAAATAAAAACTAAACACATCAAAACATGTTGAGTAATTTCCGCATTTTTCTGAAAAAAAAAAAAAAAAAAAAAACAGAAATAAATATCTCAAATATTAATTTACATTTAATTTTAGATGGAATTTTTATGAAACCGAAAGAAAAAAAAAAGAAAGAAAGAAATGCACAAACATTTTGCTAAATACTCTCAAGTGAAATTTGTTAGTAGGTACTTAAAAATGTGTGCTTTTAGAAAAACAAACTTTATTAAAAAAAAAAAATTAATGTGTGGATCCATTTGGATTTTTCTTAAAAACAAAAACACTTTATGGATCAAAATATTTTCGCTAGTATCTATTTTTATTGAAAATGTATTATTTTAAAGCTGGTGCAGAGTTTTCAAAGAATTTATTGAAAATAAAAAAATATTTTAAAATATTCTATAATAGTGTATTTCTTGAAATGCAGCTCTAAAATAACATTGTTTTCATTTTCTTCTTTAATTTTATGTTGAAAGTGGTTTTTGTTGTGAAAAATAAAATATTTTAAGAAAATATTACTTTAAAAATCAGAACATGCATTTGCTTGCTTTTAGATTTAAGTGTATGGAAAATGTGCCACCATTTTTTTTTTTTTTTTCTTATTTTGACAAAAAAATCTTTCTTTTTAAAAAGTCATCATTTACAATTTGGACTATGTCTTTTAGGAATTTCAATATTTATTTTTTTTTTTTCTTTAAATAATCTTGCAGCATTTGTATGTATGAAAATAATTTCGTTATATCCCAATATTAAATTAGTTTAGAAGGTATATTATAACTGGATTATTTACCTGTATATTTTATTTTATAAAATCCATATTTTCTGTATTACACAACGTAATATATTAATAAAAAATGCAGTTATATCTGAATTTTAAAAAGTTAAAAATTCGCCACAAATTAACTGCGATACATACTTTTTAATCCGAGATTTATATTTATCGAAAATTTAAATATAAATTATTTTATGTGAAGTAAATAGGAAAATAAACGAAAAATTAAAAATTTGTCGGTATTTCTTTACTTTTTATATCCATCATCATAAATATTTGATTGATTTTGTCATTCCGTGTGTAACATGTCGAAAGAACCATTTAAGACCCCATAAAGTATATATCTTTTGGGTCCTGGTTAGATTCTGAGTCGATCTAGATATGTCCGTCCGTCTGTCTGTTGAAAGCAGGATAGGGCTCGAATGGGACAACCAAGGGGGACGAAATTTGACTCAAATATTTATCTTATATAAGGTTTGTTTCGTATTGAAAATGAGAAAAATCGGTTAAACAAAAAAAATTATGGGCAAAATACTACTGCAAACATTTTGTTTGTCCTAAACACTTTTGGCCATAATTTGTTTATTATTTCATTTAATGGGTTTATATCTACCGAAGAAAACATTTTCTTTTTCTCCCCTTGCCATCTGAGTTAAAATGTGGTGTTGTATATATATAGAAATAATCAAACAAATTACAAATATTTTTTCGTCTATTATCATTTTAAAGAAACCAGAAGTCAGATTTTCATAAAATTTTGACAGTATGTATTATGAGAAAACATGAAGCCTATCTGACTGATCTATAGATTTGTTTGATTTATTCAGCGATATAATATAATATAAATTTTTGACAGTGATGAAGGACGTATTTTATTATATAAAGGCTTTAAAAATTCCAAAAAACAAGTTTTCCCCCAATATATTTGTGTACATATTAAATTTTTCGTTAGCAAAAAAGTGAGTTGACAAAAAAAAATGGACAACGATTGTGCTCATATTGACAACTTATGTTATCACCGTTGACTTTCAAACAGGCGGAATAAAATACATATCGTTATTTAATTCGACACTGATGTGATGATACAAATGCGGAATAAAATCTTTGTTGTTAAATTGACCATACAGTGTACAATTTGAAGACATACCCAGCCAAAAATTTCCATTGTCAAGTAATGAGTTCAAATTTTATTATAATAACACCACACTACTTACACTTTAGCAACTTATCTCATTTTAACATGGTGATACCATTAGAGGCAATTAGTTATCACATATGCATTCAAATAGGGTCTTAAATAATTTATTACTCTTATATATTGCAAAGAAAAGTTAACTGTTGACACAAAACAACTTCTAAGTATTGCAGCATGTCGTTAGGTAACTATATGTCGGTACCAAGTTTTTTTTGGGTAACGTATGCCTTTCGGCGCTAGTTTAAAACAGTGTACTACAGATAGACTTTTTATCATAAATTTTGGATGACCATATGTCTTTTATTTCATTGTGAAATTTTTTTGAAAATCGAACTTCTAGTTTCTTCAAAATATTAATTAAAGTCGAACAACCTCGAAAAAAATATATGTAATTTTATTATTTCTATATAAACAACACCACAAAATTATGTATATTTTAACTTAGATGGCAATGAGTGCAAAGAAATTATTTTTTTTTATAGTAATAAATCCATTGATAGGCAAAGTACAAAAAATAAGTCCAAACGTTTTACGAAAAAAAGTTGTATGGACCATTTGTCATTTGTAAATTTTAAACGTTTCAAAATTCTTATTTGACTGCATTTTTATTAACCCTCTATAACTCAACAACTTCAAATTTCACATTTTCTATAAATTTAAATAGATGATAGTAAGTAATAAAACACTTACAGCCGTATGCAAAAAAAATATATTAACTTTGCTTTCAAGTGTACTTTTGTTACCCAACACTTAAAGGCTAACAAACATTTGTTAAAAAAACGTATGCAAAACATTGTTTTAAAACACAAAGTTTTTTTTTAGCATTGATAACGGCAACACTTGTATTATTTCCCTCTTTATAGTTAAAGTTGTACACTACCGAATATTAATACATTAGGTTATTCAAACTTTTGAAAAAGCTTCTTATTGATCAAATATTAAATTAATTATTTTTCAAATATTGTTTCCATTTTTATTATAACTTAGTAGAAATACAAACAATAAAAGAAATAATAGAAGTTAAAAAGCAAAAATATGAAAAATTTTTTGGAACGGATAAAATAAGTATTCGAACAACGAGTTTATTTTATTTGTTTTGATTGAACGTACATCACTAAAACATTTTTTACATTTTTATTATTTTTTATGTGATGTTATGTGAATTTTTTAGATTTTTTCTCTAAATATTTGTCTGGGATAGTCAAATCAGACCTATAATGAATAATTATATCGGACTTAAGAAGAAGAAAGGTATAGAAGACTAGAATAGGGGGGAACAAGCGAGAATTTTTTGCAAAATACAAAGAGAAATAGGAAATTTATCATAATGTCACTTGTAGTAAGTTTAATGTAAGTTCATAACTACTTTAAATATTTAGATTACGTTTTTATATTCAAGTTAATAAACGTTTTTGCATGCAGTTTTAAGGAATTTAGCTTAACAATACTTTGTAAAGCTGAAATAAGTTTTTTTTTTGCATACGGCCGTTATTTTTTAAAATTTAAAAATTTTTTGTTAAAAAGGCACAATTTCAAAAAAAGGGATTGTAGCTTATAGGCAACAATATGTAATAATGACAAAAAAACTTCATAAAGCTATTAAAAATTCTTAGGAATATTTTTAGAAATTTTTTTAATACAAAAACTTAATTTAATATTGCAAATCATTTAAAACGAGTGAAAATTCTTGAAACAGTTTCTCGCACATTGTTGGGTAAACACAGCACATTTGGTATATTTGCATCGAATTTTTTTATCCGCCCATTGAGGCCAATGACCGACTTAATCCTGCCGAACTGCTTGCGGAGGTACACGTTGCGACAACTTTTTTGAGGTGGGTTTTATCCCCATTTTACATAAAGTTTCGCCAACTTCCAAACGAAAGTCTGCCGAAGAAATGATGCCCTTTACCGGTAAATTTTTGTATTTGCATAACCGTTTACAGAACCATCAAGAGATTGACATCGTAAGATCTAAATAGTGATAAAAAATGCGCACTTTCCAATGTTAACTTCTTAATCTTATCTTGTAGATATTCCAAAAGTTGCAACGACGTGAAAAAGTTATCAAAGTGGAGCTTATAATTCTGTCATCAAGGAATCATACGCGATAGTCGCACTACACCGTTGGAAGAAGTTTTTTCGTTTGGACCAGGGTGTTGATTCTTCATCAAGATTAGAAATAAAGTCGTCGTTGTTCAGCATCGAGAGGTCAATTTCATCTTCCAACACTCTTCAATAAGCTCCTCGAAATCCGGAGCAAAATCAGGATCAGCCAAGCTGTCATCATCGAAATTAATACCCACTTCACATTCTTCAACTGCTTGGAGTATGCAGACGATATTATCGGCACTTAGCTTATGTCGACGAGCTATTCTAAAACAAAATAATACTCCTATAAATTTTCTTAATAAGTATATAAAGTAGATCTCTTTTCGTATAATGTAGCTTACAAGACACAGACATAAAATTTCATCTACTTCAAAAATAACTATCAAATTTAAAAAGAAGTGGATAATGCCGATAATCGTAAAACAACAAAACAGATGTCACAAAACTATTTTTTATAAATTATTTACTTTTATCACATGTTCACTTTTTGAAATTCTCCAACACACTAATAAGATCGCAAAATTTCAAAGAAAAAGAGACACCTAACTTATACTTTTTGGACTTGATGTAAAGAACAGAATGTAAAAAATAGTTTATATAGTTTTATAGGTCACTGTAACTGTTACTGTGGCTATTTATAAGAGATGACCAGTATGTTGCCTGCAGTATACTATATGTTATAGAGGGTTAATATATTAAGCTGTGTAACGCAGAGGTGATCAATTTCATAAAAAGAAATATCGAGGTATATTATCCAATAAATATATATCTTCTAAACTTCTTAAGTATCTGAATATAATGACAGAATGATTTTGAGGGATAAGAAAAATGTCTAAATTTAATTAAAGTATTAAAAATCCCCAAATAATTTTAAATTAAAATCGATTAAAAAGTTTCGACAAAATTCCCAGTTAAGAGCCCAAACACAACCTTGCGGATTATTTTTTTTATATGAAGATTTGGCAACTAAAACAACACAGCGGAATCCGCTGGAAATTAAAATCTATTTTAATTTCACAACGGATTCTCAAAAGCTCTCATTTTCTCAATCTTCCTCTCTGTCAGTGTTGCAGTTGTTGCAAAATGAATCACATAGGTTTACATTAACCCCCTGTTTTTATAAAACGAACGAAAAATTCGTTTCGACTATTTTCATTGAAAACAACAAATAAATTAGAAATTTATTTGTTGTTTTCCATACATTTTGCCGAAACGAATTTTTCGTCCGTTTTATAAAAACAGGGGGTAAATTTATGTAAGAAAAAAAAGAGATAGATAGATTTGCCTTATATTTTTTATGTATGGAATTTAAGAGAGGAAGATAAATATTTTTGTATATATGTAGTTTTGTTGTTGCCAAACACAAAAAATATAAAGAAACAAAAACAAAATATATATGAAATCCGCTGCTGGACGCCGTCTTCATTTAATTTGCATTTCTCTCTTAGAGAGGAAAACAACATTGAAATCCGTTTGGTTGTGTTTGGGCTCTAAACTAGGATGTTATGATTAAGTAACAATTTAGGAATGTTCCAACATCTAGCTTTTAAACTCATGAACTAAATCCTTCAGAAATGCTCCAAAAGTGCACAAAAGTAATCTAAATATTGGGCATATAAAACAACAAAATAAGTTATCTTTTAAAAAAATAATATAAGATTTATGTTAATTTTTAAAACAATTAGAACATTTTTAATATTGTTGCAATTTTCTTTCCGCTTACATTACGTAGTTGATAACTATTGATACTTAATGGTTTCGTTTTCTACACGAATGTGATCTGTATTTCTCTGGCTATTGGTGGTATTTATTTTATGTTTTAATTTTTTGACAAATTTCCTCTAAATAGTTTGTATATATATTTTGTATTAAATGACAATATTTTTGTCCAAACAAATAGATTAATGCATTTCCATTACTACATAAAAAAATAAAAAATGGTAATTCATTTCTGTTTTCAGTTTGTTTTTATTTTTAATAAAAATTTATAAACATTTGTTAAATAAATTTCCTGAAAACTAAAAAGAGGTATTTTTACAAAGATTTCTTTTTTTTTTTTTTTTTTGAAAAAAATCTCAGACCTAAAAATAAGTTAAGTAAAAAAGATTGCATAGAAATAAATTCAATAGTTTGTTTTAATTTCTTTCTACCAACGCTTACAGAGTGGATGTCGCCATCTCTGCCCACTTAATGCAAACGTTTGTAATACAAACTAAGTACATAAACAAAAAAACAACAACAACAAAAGCAACTACAAAAAATAATATGCAAAACTAGCTTCGTCATTTGTAAACATGTCTGATTCATGTTTATTTTTTTTTTTATAAAATTTATATTTATAATTATTTTATTTTTTTTTTTTTTAATAAAAAAAAAAAAATATTCTACAGTCAGACTATAATTTTATTTCAATATAATTAAAAATTCTCTTATAATTAGATGTATAAACGCAGCCTTATGTTAGTTTGTCTTTTTGTTGTTGTTGTTTTTTTATAATTCTATTTTATGCAATAATCACTGTCTGTCTGTCTGTCTGTCTGTCTGTCTGTAAATGTAATTTTTGCAATTATTTAATTAGTAAAGTTAACAAAGTTTGTTGTACATAGATTTTGTTAAATATATATTTTTTTTTTTTACGAAATTTGTCTAAAACATCCATTTTTAGAACAGCTAGACTAACGTACAGACAGGCGGATGGACAGACGGAGATACACATCATCATGAATCACTTAAATAACTTAAACAACATGTTTTAATGATTTTTGTAATATAAATTTGTTTCGTTTTTTTTTTTTTCTATTATTCTTTTTTGTTGTGTAGGTCGAAGTTTGTAATTTATTTAAGTGTGTTTTGCAGAAATTAGTTTTTAGGTAAAATTAAAAATTAATCTCTACATCTTTTTTTTTTTCTTTTTTTTGTGTTTAAAAGCAAAAAAAAGAAATATATTTAACAAATTACTTGTAATACAAATTATTGTGACAATTTTAGTTTTTAACTTTATTTTAGTTGCTCAACATGAGGTCTAGCATTGTCATGGAAACTATGAACTCATATCGGGTCACATATTTTAACAGTTTTTCGTTCAAAACTGTCTTCTGATGTATCAATTTTATTCTGTACAGTATTACAGTGATCGTTTTATATGGTTTTAACTGTTTTTAATAGATAGATTGAACTGAATACAGAGCATTTCCTTGTCGTGGTGGGTATTTGTCTATGCTGCAGAGAAACATCGTTTTCGGTTTAAAATCAGCTGCTGAAAATTTAAAATTTTCGGTGAAATTCAAACTAGGAATGATGAATACTGTGGCTCCATCTGTTATGCGCCATCGCCGATTAAAAAGAGCCGAAAATGTTGAAAATTTTTTAATTTTCAAACATTTTCGGTTGGCCGGGATGATCTTTGTTATACACATCAAAATTTCCGCTTTAAAATTATCTTAACTACTTACTACAAATTACTTCATATAGAGAAAAAATATATATATAAAATATAGAAAAAATTTCAATTAAAATATTAATCGGAATTTTAAAATGATTTCAAATAATTTTATAATAAAAGAATTACTTAAAATCAGAGATTTCTAACAAATTAAATTCAAAATTTTACATAGAAAAATCTCAATTACGAATAATATTTTGCAATTATTTTATTAATTGAAATTCAATGTATGAATAAAATTTTATATTATATTATTCACTTATTTTTATTTATTTATTTGATTAATTTATTAATTGAAACAATAAGAAAAATATTTAAAAACTGATAAATAGTTGTATTTTTAGTAAAAAAAATATTAGAAAATTTGATAATTGAAACAATTAAAAAATTAATTGGAATAGTTTTTTCTTTGATAAATCATTTTTCTGTGTATAAAACATAATCCATGGTTTCGAAATAAAACTTTTTTTCGGATTATCAAATTGTTATCCGGATTATCGAGGTTTTTTTCTGGCTACCTTTTGTTAAATAAAAACTATTCAAATATAATGTAATTTAATATATAAAACAGTTAAAATATCAAGTCCAAATTTTTCGTCTAAAAACAGTATATTTAAAGTTTTTCAAAAGTATTTCATTTAACCCAAAAAATACAAACTTTTTTGTACTCTTTTTAATGAACAAATTTTGGAACAAATACTTAACTGAAAATTACGGAATTCAATTATAATCAACTCTTACATCATATTTCTTATCGTATTTTCTAAACTTTTCTAAAATTTAAATAGAAAATGTACTTTTTATATTCAATTCGGATCAATCCGGATTATAGAGTATATAATGTGATGGGAAATACCGTCCGGATTACCGATCCAGATTATTTCCATCCGGATTATCGAGTTTATACTGTATATATATTTTTTATTATAGAACCTGTACAATGTAATGTCCCGTGGAAACGCTTTTTTTGGGATTTCGATGTAGGAATCCCTCAAACGATAAGTATTAATAAGCTAAATAAAGAAAAATTATTTAAACAATTTTTAGAATTCATCTTCAGTCCCAAACCAGCGATTGAAAATAATATAGTACATTTTGTAAAAAAAAAGTTTCTAATTTTTTCGCGAAATAGATCTCAAAGATCGTAATTTTAAGTTTGTTATGGAAAAAATAATTTTTAAATTTAATTTTTTTTTCCTAACGGAACAAAATCCCTTGGGTACAAATTCATAAAATGAATTTTTAGTTCATTTTTATGAACAAATCTTTTTAAAATAATTTATTATGGGCTTATTTAAAAAATAAAAACAAAATTTTATATCGTAAAATATATGACATTCGTTTAAATAAAAGATCTGGCAGCCTTGTTTAAATCATAACAAAGTAAAGTGTTACCAAGTTCGCATTGTTATTGCTTACGTTATTTTCTATGAAAAAAAGAGGTGTAAGTAAAAACAGTGTATTATTTAATATTTAAGAGAAATGTTGAAAAAATATTAAAATTAAAATACATAATTTTTTATGAAATAATAAAAATATTAATAAAATATTTTTTACAAAAATTATTTAAAATATTAAAACTTGTTTAAATAATATAATCAGGTTAATGCGGACTCAAAAAAATCTTGTTTATATTTAATAAATAAAGATAAATATTTAACATTTTATAAGATACTCTTATGTGTTTATTTTTTTTAAATTAAATTCTGGTTTGTTATTTTTGTTCTTAATTTATTTATGTATTTGTACGAGTAAGTATCTGTATCTTTCTGTATACATATATACATATTAATTCTTTATTTAACACTAATAAAAATGCGTGCCAAATCCATTAATTGATTGTTGGTTGTTTGGTCGGTCGGTTGTCTGATGACGTCTGTTTTGCTGTTGCAATCACAGCAGCCAAACTATAACCGACAATTTTTATACCCATTTGCAATTCTGTACAATTTGAATAGTTACAAACATACATTTCTTTAAGTAAAAGAGAATGAATGAAGCAAACTAAAAACAGATACAGATATTTAAATAAAGTCACGGTTAAAAATTGTTGCTAGGTTGGATAAAATCTGTAGATTTCAATTACATTCCATTATTTTAAAAGAAGATTGTTATCACTGCAGTAATAAAAGAATATTTAATAAAAATCGGTCACAAATTGTATTTTTACATATTTTTATAGGGAGTTTTTAAGTGTGTGTAAATCTAATCGGATTTAAAATGCAGAAAAAACGTGATATCGGAGTTTCCTAAAATAATGGTGATTTTTTACTTTATCATTAAGTTTTTTTTATTACGCAAATATGTAAAAAAAACTTCAGTAATTGATTAAAAAAATAAAATAAAAAAATAATAAATTCAATTGATTTAGAGTTCAAGAAATATTTTTTAGTGTTAAGATTCCTAAAGTCCGATTTCAATGCGTAATTTTGTCCGATCTTTATGTGTGAGTATTATAAAGTGTTTAGGTTTTAACGAAACCGAAATTGATAAAGACACCACGAATGCTAATGTCTAACTATAGTCCACAAACTCTACATTGTTGTCTCTGTTTGGCAGTACCATAGCAGAGTTTGTGGACTTTAATTAGACATCAGCAGAATTGAATATATATTTTCTGTGCCGCTACACACTTCATCAGCATTCGTAGTGTCCTATTCATTTCGGTTTCGTTGAAACCTAAACATAAAGTTTTTAATTTCTGCTATATCTTCTTTCTCATTTAGTTACCGGAGAGGAATTGTATGAGAATGATTCTGGTATAAATCATTCCCATTGGTATATTATGTGAAAGTCTAGCATAACTACTGTATTAGTTTTTCAAAAGTGATTTAGGTTTTTCAAAATCGAATATAAATTATTTTATATCAGCTTTTAAATCATCAAGTAAATAATATTCGCATTTACTTGCTAACTTATTCAATGGTCTAATTAATTTATTTACTTAATCTCTAATATTTTCTTATCATAGAAAAACACTCTCCACCATTGTTGTTGTTGTGTCCATTTCACGGTGTGACCACAACAGATACAATGGTTTCAAAGTTTAAGATGATTATGAGCCATATGTCTGTCTGTCCCTATATTGCAGTAACGTCCATCTTTCAACTTTTTTTTTTTTGTTGCATTTAGTATTTGCTAATATTATTATTGTTGTTGGTCTACATGTGTATCCGATTACTTATATTTTGAATTTATTCATAACACAATTTTTTAATTTCTTCTTCTTATTTTTCCTTTAGGGATTCAAAATTGTATTGATATAGAAAAGCAATGGGGTTTGGATTGTTTTTTTTTTTTTTTTTTTTTTTTTTTCATAAAAGTATCAATATATTGTAAATATATTCGTTGCAGATTTGCATATTGTTTACTTATAATGGAATTTTCTTTATTTGATGATTTCCTTTAGGTTTCCCGCTCTTTATCTCGCCTTTTATCTTTTATTTTCCCCTTTTGAGTATAACTTAATTTCTAGTTTCTTTCTTTTTATTGTTTGTGTAGCCTTTTGGGTCACGTTATTTTCTTCATGGATTTTATTTGATGTTTGGTAAATTGAAATTGAGTGATTGCAATATGATGGTTATATGAGAAGTTTTAAAAACTCAATTATATAAAATTATAGCATTAATTTAAACAAACAAAATTTTAGATTTGATTCTAAATGTAGGACATGCTAAAAAGATAATCTACTTAAAACGCCAAAGTAAAGGACTTAAATCTAGCGAACATATCATAAAATCATGCTTGCTTTCAAATATCCTTTTAACTAATTCAAGAGAATGTATCTGGTTTGTCTTGGTCGACATTTCTTAACAATTCCACAATTATGAAACATAATATTTTCTGATTATAACTGATCTTAATGTTTTTTTTTTATGATTTAAGGCTATCAGAATTTGTTCTTACCTTGTACTTTTATCATAAGTCTTTGCCCACATGGATCTAGGTTTTGAAAGAAAATACGAAGCCATCGTATTTTGGTGGAGGTTTGCTCGACCAGGGGGGTTATTTTGTAACTAAATTCGAAAGAAAAATCGTTCGAATTTGTCTACTTTATACATTGAAATTCGAAAGAGTTTTCTTTCGAATCGAAATACACAGTATAGTCCAGACATTGGCCCTTCTGACTATCATTTCTTGCTTGTATCAAAACTAGCTTGATTCGTTTCTAGCTTCAAAAGATTAGTTTTGAGTTAGAATCCATAAATTGCTTAAAAGATGAGAACTTTGAATAAAATACATAGTACCTGTATCTTGAAATATTATTATTTCTATTAATTAGAAAACGATGCTAATTAATAGATATGTACATCCATCCAATACAATTACAAAGGCTAATATACTAAGGCTTATCAGTTATTGTATTATAACTATTTAAAAATGCAAATAAAATAAATGAAGATACAAACTAATATCCTTTTTGAATTAATTCCTTTAAAGGACTTGTGCTAATATTTAACTACTTTAGCTCAAAACACACATATACACACATACATACAATGTACTTAACATCACCCAGAGTATTAAATATAAAAGAGGAATAAATGAATAGAAAGAGGTATAAGTAGATGGATGTATGATTATGTGACTGACTGACTGACTGACTGACTGACTGACTGACTGAATGCATAGATGACTAAATATGGATAGATCGATGGATGGATGTATATATGGTTTAGTTGATTGGTCTAGTTGTTGATATATTTGTCTTACTTGCAAGTGTGTTTGTTAATCCCTAAGTCACTAAGTCATTTTATTTTATATTTTATTTATAGCCTTAGCAACAGCAAACTTGGCCAGTTGTGTTGCATATACCCCAATAATAAATATGTACATCAAAAAGTTTATTTGATAACTATTGTCAATATTGTTCAGATACAAAAAAATGGGCAAACGAATTTGCAAAAATATAAAAAATAACTTATTCTTCAATTTCCTCTAATTCTTTTTATTATTTGAATTTTTCATTTTATTCCTTTATATTTTGTTTACATTTTATTTATAGTTTTTTTTTTTTTTTTTTTTTTTGCGCCCCCTAAGGCTTTTTCAAAAAGGGAATATTGTGCTGATACACACAGTACTGAGTCAAATTACTTAGACTGTCGGTACTTTATGCTCTGATGTTTGTTAAATTAGACCAATATAGTTTTTTATTACTTCAATTTAGACAATCATCAATTGTAATATGAATTTTATAGTGTTGTTTCTTTTTTTTATTTCTTTTACAAATTACTTGCCATAAAAGTACATTGTTTGCAGCTTAATTTAAAGTTTTGTTTAAAGTTAAATAGTAAGATATGTAAAGCGTTTTCAAATTAGATTTGTTTTCTTTAAATTCAACTAATATTAACTGCCAAAGAATACTAAGAATAGAAAATGTGTCAATTTCGTACAACAACAACATTTCTCTCTCCTCACATACAAGTTCTGTGTGAATTCAACACACTTGTGAGAGAGAAAAACAGCACAAAATAAAAAAATTTTTTCCTTAAAATTTAAGGCAAATTACACACACGACACATTTTTTTACTAACCCACAATATTTTTATAATTTTTTCACGAAATTTTATTTCTTTTTAATTCCCGTAACACGAATATTTTCCACAAATTGAAAACAATTTTTTGTTTTATTTTTGACATTCCTTCTTTGTATGTTGAAATTTAAATTGAACGAACAAGGTTGCTACTTTTGGTATTAAAAATAAAACAGAATTTTAAATTGTATTAATATTCATCAACAAAAGGCCAACAAATGTAATTATATTAATATTTGTGGATGTAATCCGCATCAAAATATGAAAATTTATGAAAATCTGCGAATATAATTGTGATGAATTATATTTAATAATTTTTTAATACTCTTTTGTGCAACTATGTGAGCTTATGAGGTGTGGTGAAAGTGGTTTCAGTACTAATACATATAAATAAAATTTGACTAACACAATCTTAAAGTTAGGTTTTTTTTTACAACAGAGTTACGTTTTTTTGACAAGCCTTCAATTCTTAGTATTCTTTGCTAACTGCCTTATTTGTAATACAAAATTTTAATTTATAAAGTTTTTATTAATAAAATTTGTATGATAAATTTTTCTTCTAAGCTTTGATAATTTTAAAATTTTTATTATGAATAAAATATTTATTTTATTTTCTGGTGTTTACGGCCATAAAATATTTAGTTTCAAATAATTGATCCAAATTGAGGAATAGAAGGAATCATATGACTCATAATCCAATGAATTACAATATTTGAACTACTCTTGGAGTTGCTGATAATCTGAGGAGTGTGCTAAATTTTATTGAAATAGCAAAATTAGTTAAAATAAAAACTGAAGAAAACCCACGCAAACGTATAATTTAAATTTATTATGAAAACGTATGGCGACTATTGGGTGTATACATTAATTCCATTTTTTTTTTTTTCGTCTAATGAGAAATGAAGGGTAATTTCAAGATAAAGGTATAATGTATTTCATTTAAAATACATATTTCCATCGGAAGCCTTTCTCAACTTTCAGTTAATATGAATTCAATCCCAAAATTACTTCTCATTTTTTAAGGCCAAAAACTAATCAATCCAATTTTTGGTAGCTTATACTAAAACGATGCGTATTCCTACTAAGTCATTACGAATTGAAAGGGAAAATGTGGGGGCAAAAATTTACAAAGCCTTAGTTTTCAACTGAAAGCACAACATTTACAAGCACTTTTAGGACTTGCCCGGAAGCTCCTTCGAAGTTGCCAGTTTCAAATCCACTAACGACAAATTGCTTCTGCTAAATCATGATCCCTATAAATATGGCTTTCTACAGTGGATTTCTTCAAAAATAATAAAAAAGCAAAAGCTCCTTTTTTTAGTATGAAACTATCTATATTTAAAGTTTCAAAAAACTATTGTTTAAGTTTCAACAGAATGACGTATTCTGAATAGGAGAGTCTACTGACAGTACCTTCACTTGACATAGATGTTAAAATGTTCCGCTAAGAATAAATTCTATTAACGGAATTCTATTAATGTATACACCCAATATATAAAACTTGATAACGGGAGAAGAATAAATTTTCAAACTAGGACCGCAGACACATATAAAAATTGTTAAAAAAGTAAATTACTCTCAAAATTTTGTCCGAAAAGTAAAAAAAGGCTACAAAAAAAGTTCCTGATAGTAACGTTTGAAAAAAATTTTAATAGTGTAAAAGTTCTTCATATGAATCTTTCGTACTAACGGATTTTTTGCAACTTCCTAGAATTCTATATCGCAGATGTAAGGGAAAATGTAGTCGAACCAAAAATATGCAAAATCATATTTTTTCCTGGCATTTAAATTAACCAAACTATTTATTAGTTATTCGTTTCAGACAATTTTAAGAATATTTGTATCCTAACAGCATCCGTCCTTGTGAAAACTATCAACATTTAAAGATCATTAAAAGCAAAAAAGTAGAATAGAGATTAAAAAAAAGTGCACACAATCTAAGAAACAGTTAACCGAAACACAATAAAATTTTAGCGTTTTTACTCAACTCATTCCTTAATAAATATAAACCATTTCTTAAAAAAAAGCATACACACTCTCATACAGGAAATGGTATTCAATTTCTTCCACTACTATGTATACGCGAATTTGCAAATTTTTCCATCAACTGAAACCGAAACCCAAAACAAACGTCATATACACTTGTGCATTAGAAAATTAAATAAAAAAAAGCTTAAATTTATATCAATTTCAAATAGAAACTAACGAAGAAGACGGAAGGAAAATCTAAAATAAAGAAAAATAAAAACTACTACTAAAAAAATTAAAAAAAAAAATAATAATAAAAATACTTACAAAGAAAGTTTTGTTTAAATTTCGCACGCAAAACAAAAATCTAAATAATCTGAAAATGAAATAAACTCAAATGAAATAAGCAGAAATGAAATGAATTACGATTAAGAACGGTGAAACTGACACGAATTAAAAATATTAATAATGATGATAATAAAAATAAAATATATTTCATTATTATTTTAATAATAGATTAAAACAAGAGTTGGATTATATGAAGAAATAAGTTGCAGAAAGACTAGAAAATATGTATAACTTTTTTTTTGTGGTATCATTAATTAACTGTGACAAATTTTGTTTATGCTTTTAATTTAAAATTTAATGAAGATACACCACAAAGTTTTAATTAATTAAAGTAGTAATTTGTTGTTCCTTACAATTATAAGTATGATTTTATTTTATCTTCTTTTCAGTTGTGCTATATATAGGCTCTCTATTATTTTAATTTAAATTGGATTTACCTTTGTCCTCGCACTATGCGAAAGTAAAGAGTTTATTTACCTCCCTAATTTATTCAGAAATCGTTCTATTATTTAGCAACGTTATGTTGTACCTCCCAACAAAAAAAGAACTGAAAAAGTCATGATTTTAATATTGTGTTGTCATTGGAAGGAAGCACTTAGTGGTGAAAAAGAACTGCAGAAGTTCTTTTTATATTTACCCATGGTTGTCATTGTTAGGATGTTATTCTTTTATACTTCTTGTTCATTGCTTTTGAAGCACTTCTTTTAAAACTATGTTTATACAATTTTGTAATAAAAATTCTATTTTTGCCCTATTAAATAATAATAAAAATGCCTTAAAATTTGTAAAATTTAAATTTTGTTAGAAATTATTACCAATTTTTCCCGCTAAAAATTATTTTATTTACACTTTTTTTGGAAGTAATGATTAAGAACTTTTTAAAATATGCACTTTGTTCCACTTTTGAAGTTGTGAAAATGTTCTTTTTTTTTCAAGTTTTTTGCTGGGATACAAAATAAAATCTTTTAATCGGTATTTAAAAATAAAATTTAAATTTTCTAAAATTTGTAAATTGAAATCTAAAAGTGATTTAATAAAAAAATAAAAAATTATTATTCTTCTGTTAGGCAAATTAATTTAAATGCTTCTAAAAGCGTTTTTCATCAATTCCGCTTTGTTGCCATCCACTTGACGTTTTTCCTTGGACGCCTTAAACTATGTTTATATATTTTTTAATCTTTTAGAATTTTTAACGTCTGCTGAACGTCATCACGCAGAAAACAAATGCTTTGGCAAGAAAACTTAAGAATTTTTTTCTCAAAAATGTCCTTCAGATGTTAATGCACTAAGAAATGACCTGGTATAACCTCCAACCTACAAAAAAAAATGTTAAAGGAAAAAATATTACGAGAGGAACTCAAAGAGTGTATGGCAGCAGTATAAAGTTTCTGACAAATATTCAGAGTTGTTAAAGAACTAACTTCATTTTATGTTATTCAATAAATACAAAACTTCTTATTTTCTTTCTAGAAATGAAAATGAATTTAGAATTTACTTGAGTTGTTAAAACAAAATTTTTTCATTTCGTAGATTTTAAAATTATATATAAACCATTGAGGTTGTGGTAATATTGACACTTTACGGGTTAGCGTTTTTGACACTTAATGATGTTATTTTCCTGCGGGAAATTTGTGGCAATTGTACTAATGGACCAGTCCCTTAGTACCGGTTGAGTACCACCTGATACCTAACTCATCACCAAAGTACCAGTTGAGAACCAGTTGACACCACCACACTCACTAAATATCAGTTGAGAGTCAATTTCTAACAGGCATGTTAAGTGCGCAATTAGCAGCTCGCGTGAAATACCAATCTGTGCCACAGATTCTGTGGCTGAGAGGTTAGAGTTGGAAACTTTAAAACGTTTGATATTCAGAAGAACGTGGGTTCGAATTGGGGTACCTCCATCGTCATTAACGGAAAATTATAAAAATAAATATAATTTAAAAAAAAAATAAATAAAATAAATAAATAAAAAATTAAAAAGTAAAGATTTTTCTTCAAATTTTTATTATATTAATGGATTTTGAACATGTCCTCTTAGACCAATCCTGTGACCTGTCCCAAGGGGCTAACCAGCCACCTCCAATGACAACCCCATGTAAAAGTGACAGGTTCCTCCCATATAAAGTTCCAGAACTGGAACCGGTCACTAGCCCTGAAAACCTGTCACGTGACTAGTTTTGAACCGGTTCCCTTTCCTCTAAGGTGTGTACACAAATTTGATAGATTTTTTTCTGAGAGAAGATATAAAAAAGATCAGCAGCAGATCAATAAATTAATTACCAGAAATGATGTTTACATCTGTCACGAAAAAAGAGAAATAAATAAATTAAGAATTAATTTTTTTCATACTCTGCAATTTTTCTAATATTCTAAATGAATGCAAATTTTCAACCACAACGATGACGACAACAACAAAATTGAAAATAAAAAAATCAGCAGTGCATTCGGTTAAAGGTAAAGGAGTAAGTTTTTTAAGCTTTTTGTTGCATTTGTTGTTGCTTTGACGCTGCTTTTCGCCTTTGTTTACCAAGCCTGCTGCTGAGCTTACGAGTATGGTGTTAGTTGAATTACAAGTGCATACGAGTATACTCACTTGTGTACCATAGACATTGTCTATACCTTAAGCTACAAAAGAGTAAAAAACACATAGCAAAGAAACTTTTTGTGATATTTTTTTTTTAAAGTCCCCTTAAAAACCGCTGTTTAATACAAAGTACACATACAGTTACATATATTTTTATATATACCCTGCAGTTCGTAGAATCTTTTCATGTTGACTAGTTCTTTAGTACTCTACATGCAAAGCTTTTAATACAGACCAGGTATGTCAAATGTTTAAATTGCACCAAACGGCTCTTATAATTGTACTTTTCTGATTCTAGAAATTAATTTACTTTCAAGTCAGAAACATAATGAAAATAGATACATTTGTTTAACCTTTTCTGTAAATGTTGTTAAAAATCTATGTAAGATGAAAAGTCATGCAACAAACTTGGACATCCCTGATACAGGCAATCACTAAGAACTAGGGATGCTAATCCCTACCCTAAAATTCCCGGGATTTTTCTGGATTACAAAATCCCGAAACCCGAGATTGAAGAAAAAACGACCCAAGATATCGTTAAAATATTTACAGAAATTTTTTCAAAAATATTTTAAAAATCGATTACATGTGTTGCTTTTTATACAAATGAATTTCTTTAATTGAAATATGTATACAAAATCCCGGGATTTGCAAAAACCTGTCCCATTTGGTATCCCTACTACGAACAACCACCAATTATTTATAAGGAGTGAGATTGAAAAAATCTTAACACACGTTTTGTCTCTTAATTTTTTCGGAAGCAATATTTACTTTTTTTTTTTTTTTGTCTAGTTATCTTTGAAAAATATGTCAGTTATTTTTTTTTTTTATTGACAACTATGTTGATTTGTTGTAAGTTTGATCAAAATTAGTGACGAAAAAGAAGTACATTCTGAAATTATTAAAAATTTTCTGAATAATCCAAATTGATGTTTCAAAAAATTGGACAAGAATTAAAGTTACCAAAACATAGTTTTTGTACCAAGAGAGGTCAATTCTCCAAATTGTCTGGAGCTAAGACCAGTGGGAAATATTGGGTTCTTGTGAAAAAAGAATTGAAAAGCACAAAAAAGGCGTCCCAAGATATCGTAGTTTTTAAAAGGAGATGGGCAAACTATTCCTAAAAAGTGACTGAAATAACTATCAAACCTCTAACGGAAGTGTTACAAAAAAATGTCAACGAGTTTATAAGTAGTGGTTACAACTATAAAAGTTATATTTTTTCTGTGATCTGTAATATAATATCAATTAAATAAAAAAATCAAAACTCTAAGATATATGTTAAGAGTTTTTCAACCTCACTCCTTATAAAAAATTTCATTATTTTTGACTAGTGTCACCTTTTTTACTATTATTGGCTAGTGGTTATTTAGAAGCAATATTTTCGGTAGTTTTACTACGTTAGAGAAATAACTAGTGCAGACAGTAGTGGTTGATTTGAAATTAAGTTGGTATTTCTGGAAGTAGCGATATGTAGAATCAAGTATTTCATGTAAAATTGTTGGGTTATTTACATTGACATCATATAAGTACATATTTGAATATGTATGTTAATGTTACTGAATACTTTATCTTCTTATTTGATTCTGTTTTTTAAGCTTTTCAGCTCAAAAGAATGCATTATTACTCACACACATTCATATTCTTAATAGCATTTCTACTTTTCGCCGTGTGTTTTCTCGAAAGTAGTTAAGACAACAAACTTAAATGCTGTTTTGCATCCTAGTTTTTTTTTTTTTTTTATTTTATCCGTTATCATTGAGTTTATTAACCCTTTAATAGACCCGATAAGAAATTTATGAAGTTAAATTCTTTTGAGTTTTATTAAAGAAATTGTTTAAATAATGTCTTGAATATATAACATGCTATTTTTTTAACCCTTAGTGGTATGATTGGGTTTTGTGTTATCCTTTTATTTTTTAATTCTTTAGTTTACGCAGTTTATTAAACATTATATTTGTTAAATATATTATTAAATCATTTTTAACAGTTTAATTAATATATTCTCTTTTTTCTTTATTTTTAGGTAATAAAAATAAATTTTTTGAAAATGGTTTTATCTATTTGAGGGTAAAGTACAAAGTTTTATATTTTTTATTATATTTATTATAAGTTTCGGTAAACAAAACAAAGTTAAACCATTTATAAATCTTAATTATAAAGAAGGACCATTCGCCACTATTTTTAAGTGTTCTCTTCTCACAACTTTTTTTTTTTAACAAAAAAAAAAAAAAAAAAAACTTAAATATGATGGCTTTAATTAAAGTTCTTTTAATCCTGACTATCTCCCCTTTTTGTTAATTTTTGATGAACTCTTGACGAGATCAAAAACAGTCAAATGGACAAGAAGAATAGTCAAAAATAAAAGAACATACCCCTGTCAAATAATTATATGTGCAATATTTGTTTTCTAGTTTTTATATATTCCAAGAGTGATAAACATTTTTTTGGTTTATAATTTTTTTCACTCTTATCTACTGTTCCTATTTGCAAAATTTTAGGTTCCTCTTGGCATTGTATTCGAAGTACCGTTATAATAAACAAATCATTCTCTAAATTTTAATAGAAAATAATTATATGTGAAAATTGACTTTTTTACTCAACAGACTGACATAAAGTTCACAGTTTGAACCGTTTAACAAATTAAAGGTAAAATTAAAGTTATTTGGGGAATATTTAAGACGATTGGACCTAAAAAACCAACATTTTTTTTATTTTTTAGTTAAATTTATAGCCAAAACAAGTCACCAGGTCGCGAACTGTCAGTTTAAGTGCTGAAATCATTAAAATAAGACGAATATTTATGTAAAATTCCGAAAAAATGGTGTATATAGAAAATGTTTATCATAATACTGTTGATAATTTTCAAAAAATCTGAGAAATTGCTATGATTCTAGGAGCGGTAACCCATAATCATTTGCTGATTAGTGGGACTTAATGACATTTTTCGAAGAAAACAACATTTGTTACAGACAAATAAATTCGAAATGAACGGTTTTTAATAAAAGGATGTGTGCATAAATTAATAAAAGAGGTTTTAGATTAAAATTATAACTCTTGGGTGGCAAAAACATAACTTATAGAGCGGTACAAAAATACACAAGCAGGATTTTATGATTAATATACTTTTTTGGTTAAAAACTTTAATTACACCATGAGTTCATGTGTATAAGAGATGAAAAATATTATATTTAAATCATCCAAGTGTTTATCATAAATATTACATGGGTATTCGACGTCTACAAAACACATGCTTGAAGCGTAATCATAGTGTCGAATCGCTCATAATGTAAGTCAATTTTAGTTATAGGTAGAAGTTGAAAATATTTATTGGATGTAGCAAAATTAATTCACTACACAACATTAATTTACTGGACAAAAATTCAAATAGCTTCGTTAATAAATTTCGTACTTAAATTAGATTTTTCAGTAAATTAATGTGACGATGTTACTATATCGGGCTTCAAAATCGGTTTTTAAGTCACAAAATATCCTATTTCTGCAGCGACCAGCAATGATCTTCAGACCTTTATGACATAAGAATTTCCAAAGAATAATTTCTGCTGAGATATATTTAGATTCAGAGATATATGACAATATTAAATGTTTCAAATTGATTTTGTATTAGTATACTACAGTTTTGACCTATATATTTAAAGAAAAAAGGACGAATCGGTACAACGAAAGATGCATCTGGTAACGTTATATTAGGACAACACAATTCCTTAACAACTTTCATGAATATTGAAAATTAACTTTATTTAAATAAATAATTTTTATTAAATTCCTGTCGTGCACATATAATTATTTTCTATGAACAATTTTAAAATCAATTAAATTTTGCCACAAAATACACAAAAGAAATAAATTTTTCATTTGACTTATAAAGCTCTAGTAAACATAAAAAGTATAAAAAAGATTTGAATTTGAAAATCCTATTTTTGAATAAAACAAATTATTTTATAGGTATGCACATATAATTATTTGACTGGGGTATATATATTTTTTTATTTTAACATTGCAATTGACAAAAGAAATTAAAAATAATATAGTTCATTGTACCTCATGAAAAGTTAATAAAAATGCAATAAAATAATACAAATTCAAAATCAGTGCATTTTGAAAAACGCCAAAATACTTTTTTAATTTGTAACGTTGAAACAAACAATGCGTATTGATAAGCTGAATACAGGAAAAATATTTTTTTAAAAATGAAAATTCATCTTCAGTTCCCTATTGAGATAGTTACAATTTCAATGCATAATAACATATAATAATCGAAATTCAAAATCAATGTATTTTAATGACATTTTCAAAAAAATAATTCTAATATTTGGAAGAAACAAAATTTTCAAATACTGAAAATGGTTCAATTTAAAAATTTTGCTTTCAGAAAGAAGTTTATGATTTTTATTTTTTTCAAAAAGTTTAACTCTGACAGCTACGCATCCCGTACCAATGATTTTTATTACAGTTGTACATAATTGTACATATTTTTATTCGGTACACATTTTTATTACGAAAAGTTAATTTTCAAATTGATTTATTCGTCACTTATGATACATTTTTCACCAACAAAAATTGCGGTCCTATTTACTACATTTTGGCAAAAAACATTTTGATCTTTCTTTTCAAATGGATATAAAAAATCATAATTAGGAGATTGTTATGAAATATTAATACATAATTTTTATTGCACTCATTTGGAAAAAATATAAAATGTTTTGGTCTAAATCTATGAATTCTATAACTTTTCAATATCTGAAGACCAATTTAAATTCCATTTAGTATTTTCCTGTATCTTCCTACGTCAAGTTTAAAAAAGCAGGGACACTCTATTGTATAGTAACCATCTACTTAAAGTTAATATCTTATAGTTGATTGTGATGTTCCTGGAGGATAAGTTTTGTTCAACCCATAAGTACCTGATAGAGTATTCATTTTACTCGACTTTTTCATTGTTCGAATAATCAAATAACTCGAAAAGGCAGTTTTTAAGTTACTCGAATAATCGAATAAATCTTTTAAGTTACTCGAGTTATTCGATTAATTTATACCTTAAAATTTTACTCGATTTCTCAATGCTTATCAAAAAAGAAAACAAAAATGTAGCTTAAAATAAGAAATAGTCTCCAAAATAATATAAAATTAAAATTTTGGTAAATATTTATGAATGTTTGTTTTTTTTTTTTTTTTTTGCTTTGATAATGCCGTTGTTTCTCTATATTTAATATATTCATTAATAGTTAAATAAATAGGTCTAACAAATTTGGTCTATCAATTTGAACCAAATTTTATATTAAGGGTAGTCCGAAGTGCTTTTTGTGACTTTTGTGACGCTATAAAATGACTAGTTTTTACACTGTGAAAAAATTATACCCATTTAAAGGTGATTATCAATACTTTTGATAAAAATTAAAATTAATGATAGTTTTTATCCATTTTGGAATAATTTGCGATTTTGTCTCATAACCTCGCTTTTTAATTTGGACATATACTAACCTATGTACAACAGAGGTTTTCAGTTATATACAAAATGTTTGTACAATATTTTTAAGTATCGGAGAGCTACTAAACCCAGATTTATTTTGAGTATAAGGTTTTAGAATGTTTTATAATTCATTGTTCAATTATGTTCAATATTTAGAAGGCATTAGGATGATAATTTAAAATTATACAAATGTATACTGTTTTTAAGATAATTTAGTCTTATTTGTTTTATAGTGATCTCGTAATTATGTTTTAGTTCAAATTTGTGGAAAATTTTTTAACAATATCAGTGTAAAAATATTAGAAATTATATAAACTTGTATAATAAATTAGTCAAATATACAATTAGTTAGAACTACTTACTTTTCTCCATTTAATGGACAAATTTATTGTAAATTTAAAATAAATAATTCTTTCTCCCAAATGTACGCGTAGGAATTATAATTGAATCAAACCACAAGTTCTACCAAAATGTAAAATATTTTATTTCTCCTTTCTTCCTATTTTTGTTATAATTTAGTAAAAACACAAATATTATTTGGATTTTTGTTCGTTAGGCTGTGAAAGAATTGTGAAAATATATTTATTAGTATCTGAGTTATTGCATTTTGAAAGTGAGAAAAAGCACTTTGGACCATCCATTTTTTATTTATTTATTTATTCAATTATTTATAAAAGTCTTTGGATTAACAAAATATCCTTACAGACTATTCGCTTAATAATATTTAGTACTTAAATTAAATATTTTAAATACAGTTTAGATAAAGTGGTTCAGGTATTCTTAACATAAAGAACGAGTTTACATGGTAAACTTAATTTTAAGTCCAAATTCCTTCTATATAACAAATTTCATTCAAACCATCACCATCATATCCTCTACACCAGACTGACCATTTATTGGTATATAAACTATGTACTTTCATTCGTAGAATCAAAAATATGTTTTTCCAAATCAAGCTTAAATTCCTTATTTATTACATTTATATTAAAATTATTTGAATTTTACTTTATAATTTTTTAAAGTGACGTTTATATTTTTATTTAATTTTTGTAATTAAAAAACGAACTTTGACTACGTATTGTAATTTAGGCATATATTCGGTTTTTTTTACTAAATACAATTTTTTTTAATAAAATTCCAATTTATGGTACCACTTTTAGATTCGAAACATTCTATAAAAATTTTGAAACATTGTTTTTAAGCTAATTTTTTTAGAAAACTAAAATTAAAACTTCCTAAAAACTAGTTAAGAAAGGAAATATTTAAAATATTTTTTTACTCGAATTATTCAATTAATCGGCATAATTTGCTCGAATAAATTGTTACACGAAATTCTTGATTTTAATTTAATCGAACAATTTTTTGATTTTCATTTGTCGATTAATCGAACAAACAATATTCGAGTGAATACCCTAGTACCTGACAATAATTCCCAGGGAAAATCTTATGAGCCAATGCACAGTGGGTCAGAAAATTTTTGGAAATAAATCTGTAACTGTAACTGATCAGCTGGATGGATTTGCGTGAAATTTAGTATAGGTGTAGCGGAGGAGTGTACAAAGTTAAATTTCAACGCTTGCCAAATTTTCGTTTCTGCTCCAAATATTTTTACATATTCAATTTTGCATGTTGTTGGTCCAGTTTTTTTTTTTTCATATACATATATCCTAGTACTTCCGACCGATTTTATTAGTTTTTTCTTAAACTAGTTAAAGAACAAAATTAGTTGTTGAATAAAAAAAAAATTTAAGTCGATATCTTTACTGAGTCCAAAAATAAACTATTTTGAATTAGAAAATTGCAAATTTTTTTTTTTTTTTTTTTTTTCCGAAAAAGTATCTACAAACGGAATGAAATTTATTAATCTATAATATGTTGTTAGAAGTTTCCAATCAAAATCTAGGGAAAATGTGGATTTTATAGCCGAAATGTAAAAAAAAAAAAAACAATTTTCGGGATTTTGGAATTGTGGGATTTCTTATACAAAAATCTTAAAGTTTTTTTCTTTTTCTTATTTTATACGATAAAGTCTACATTCACCGAAAATTAAGATAAGATATCTTTACTAAAAAAGATCTTATTACAGATAAAATATTTATAGTTTCTCAAAAAAAGTTTGAAATCAATATCTTTTATAGAACCGAAACTACGCCACTTTAAAGTTTAATGCTTTTGCGAATGGTCTACCTTCTACTTAACGTTGGAAAGTAAAGTTTTAGAATAACACATCAAATCACAAAGGGTGTGAAGATAGCTACGAAAGTTAGCTACGTTTTTTAATTTTATGATAACTAACATTTCTCTCACTCAAAGACTGTTATGTTAACAGAATTAAATTAATTTCAATTTTAATAACATTTTCAAAAATGTTAACGACTATTATTTAACAGAAATGCATTTTTGTTAACATTTTTAAAAATGTTAATAACGTTTTTGTAACATTTTTGCATTAAAATTATTATAACTTAAATGTTTGAATTAAACCAAAAAAATTACAATTTAAAAATGTGTCTACCTTATATTTCTGAAATATATATACCTAAAATGTTCCTAAAATAAATACTTGGAAAATTGCAAAGAATAAGATTTCTTATATAAGTGCCCTATTGATGATCAAAAAATGGGTCAAATTTGGAAAGGTGCTCTATTTAGACCTAGTAGCTTCGAAAGCCATTGTCTTATGGATTTCAGAACAGAAAAAATAATATTCAGATTGATCATAGGTTTTGAGTAATAGAATTTTGAAATTTACCAAAATTAAATTTCTTCATATAAGGGCTATATTGATGATAAAAAAATGGGTCAAATTTGGAAAGGTGCTCTATTTAGACCTAGTAGGTTCGAATGCTACTATCTTAAGGATTTCAGAACAGAAAAAATAATATTCAGATTGATCATAGGTTTTGAGTAATAGAATTTTGAAAATTTTCCAAAATTAAATTTCTTCATATAAGGGCTATATTGATGATCAAAAAATGGGTCAAATTTGGAAAGGTGCTCTATTTAGACCTAGTAGGTTCGAATGCCACTATTTTAGGGATTTCAGAACAGAAAAAATAATATTCAGATTGATCATAGGTTTTGAGTAATAGAATTTTGAAAATTTTCCAAAATTAAATTTCTTCATATAAGGGCTATATTGATGATCTAAAAATGGGTCAAATTTGGAAAGGTGCTCTATTTAGACCTAGTAAGTTCGAATGCTACTGTTTTACGGATTTCAGAACAGAACAAATAATATTCAGATTGATCATAGGTTTTGAGTAATAGAATTTTAAAAATTTTCCAAAATTAAATTTCTTCATATAAGGAATATATTGATGATCAAAAAATGGGTCAAATTTGGAAAGGTGCTCTATTTAGACCTAGTAGGTTCGAATGCTACTATCTTAAGGATTTCAGAACAGAAAAAATAATATTCAGATTGATCATAGGTTTTGAGTAATAGAATTTTGAAAATTTTCCAAAATTAAATTTCTTCATATAAGGGCTATATTGATGATCAAAAAATGGGTCAAATTTGGAAAGGTGCTCTATTTAGACCTAGTAGGTTCGAATGCCACTATTTTAGGGATTTCAGAACAGAAAAAATAATATTCAGATTGATCATAGGTTTTGAGTAATAGAATTTTGAAAATTTTCCAAAATTAAATTTCTTCATATAAGGGCTATATTGATGATCTAAAAATGGGTCAAATTTGGAAAGGTGCTCTATTTAGACCTAGTAAGTTCGAATGCTACTGTTTTACGGATTTCAGAACAGAACAAATAATATTCAGATTGATCATAGGTTTTGAGTAATAGAATTTTAAAAATTTTCCAAAATTAAATTTCTTCATATAAGGAATATATTGATGATCAAAAAATGGGTCAAATTTGGAAAGGTGCTCTATTTAGACCTAGTAGGTTCGAATGCTACTATCTTAAGGATTTCAGAACAGAAAAAATAATATTCAGATTGATCATAGGTTTTGAGTAATAGAATTTTGAAAATTGTCCAAAATTAAATTTCTTCATATAAGGGCTATATTGATGATCAAAAAATGGGTCAAATTTGGAAAGGTGCTCTATTTAGACCTAGTAGGTTCGAATGCTACTAACTTAAGGATTTCAGAACAGAAAAAATAATATTCAGATTGATCATAGGTTTTGAGTAATAGAATTTTGAAAATTTTCCAAAATTAAATTTCTTCATATAAGGGCTATATTGATGATCAAAAAATGGGTCAAATTTGGAAAGGTGCTCTATTAAGACCTAGTACGTTCGAATGCTACTATCTTAAGGATTTCAGAACAGAAAAAATAATATTCAGATTGATCATAGGTTTTGAGTAATAGAATTTTGAAAATTTTCAAAGAATAAGATTTCTTATATAAGGGCCTTATTGATGATCAAAAAATGGGTCAAATTTGGAAAGGTGCTCTATTTAGACCTAATAGCTTCGAAAGCCATTATCTTAAGGATTTCAGAACAGAAAAAATAATATTCAGATTGATCATAGGTTTTGAGTAATAAAATTTTGAAAATTTTCAAAGAATAAGATTTCTTATATAAGGGCCTTATTGATGATCAAAAAATGGGTCAAATTTGGAAAGGTGCTCTATTTAGACCTAATAGCTTCGAAAGCCATTATCTTAAGGATTTCAGAACAGAAAAAATAATATTCAGATTGATCATAGGTTTTGAGTAATAGAATTTTGAAAATTTTCAAAGAATAAGATTTCTTATATAAGGGCCTTATTGATGATCAAAAAATGGGTCAAATTTGGAAAGGTGCTCTATTTAGACCTAATAGCTTCGAAAGCCATTATCTTAAGGATTTCAGAACAGAAAAAATAATATTCAGATTGATCATAGGTTTTGAGTAATAGAATTTTTAAAATTTTCAAAGAATGAGTTTCCTTATATAAGGGCCCTATTGATGATCAAAAAATGGGTCAAATTTGGAAAGGTGCTCTATTTAGACCTAGTAGCTTCGAAAGCCATTATCTTAAGGATTTCAGAACAGAAAAAATAATATTCAGATTGATCATAGGTTTTGAGTAATAGAATTTTGAAATTTGTCCAAAATTAAATTTCTTCATATAAGGGCTATATTGATGATCAAAAAATGGGTCAAATTTGGAAAGGTGCTCTATATAGACCTAGTAAGTTCGAATGCTACTATCTTAAGGATTTCAGAACAGAAAAAATAATATTCAGATTGATCATAGGTTTTGAGTAATAGAATTTTGAAAATTTTCCAAAATTAAATTTCTTCATATAAGGGCTATATTGATGATCAAAAAATGGGTCAAATTTGGAAAGGTGCTCTATTAAGACCTAGTACGTTCGAATGCTACTGTCTTAAGGATTTCAGAACAGAAAAAATAATATTCAGATTGATCATAGGTTTTGAGTAATAGAATTTTGAAAATTTTCCAAAATTAAATTTCTTCATATAAGGGCTATATTGATGATCAAAAAATGGGTCAAATTTGGAAAGGTGCTCTATTAAGACCTAGTACGTTCGAATGCTACTATCTTAAGGATTTCAGAACAGAAAAAATAATATTCAGATTGATCATAGGTTTTGAGTAATAGAATTTTGAAAATTTTCAAAGAATAAGATTTCTTATATAAGGGCCTTATTGATGATCAAAAAATGGGTCAAATTTGGAAAGGTGCTCTATTTAGACCTAGTAGGTTCGAAAGCCATTATCTTAAGGATTTCAGAACAGAAAAAATAATATTCAGATTGATCATAGGTTTTGAGTAATAAAATTTTGAAAATTTTCAAAGAATAAGATTTCTTATATAAGGGCCTTATTGATGATCAAAAAATGGGTCAAATTTGGAAAGGTGCTCTATTTAGACCTAATAGCTTCGAAAGCCATTATCTTAAGGATTTCAGAACAGAAAAAATAATATTCAGATTGATCATAGGTTTTGAGTAATAGAATTTTTAAAATTTTCAAAGAATGAGTTTCCTTATATAAGGGCCCTATTGATGATCAAAAAATGGGTCAAATTTGGAAAGGTGCTCTATTTAGACCTAGTAGCTTCGAAAGCCATTATCTTAAGGATTTCAGAACAGAAAAAATAATATTCAGATTGATCATAGGTTTTGAGTAATAGAATTTTGAAATTTGTCCAAAATTAAATTTCTTCATATAAGGGCTATATTGATGATCAAAAAATGGGTCAAATTTGGAAAGGTGCTCTATTTAGACCTAGTAGGTTCGAAAGCCATTATCTTAAGGATTTAAGAACAGAAAAAATAATACTCAGATTGATCATAGGTTTTGAGTAATAGAATTTTGAAAATTTTCCAGGAGTGAGTTTCCTTATATAAGGGCCCTATTGATGATCAAAAAATGGGTCAAATTTGGAAAGGTGCTCTATTTAGACCTAGTAGCTTCGAAAGCCATTATCTTAAGGATTTCAGAACAGAAAAAATAATATTCAGATTGATCATAGGTTTTGAGTAATAGAATTTTGAAAATTTTCCAGGAATGAGTTTCCTTATATAAGGGCCCTATTGATGATCAAAAAATGGGTCAAATTTGGAAAGGTGCTCTATTTAGACCTAGTAGCTTCGAAAGCCATTATCTTAAGGATTTCAGAACAGAAAAAATAATATTCAGATTGATCATAGGTTTTGAGTAATAGAATTTTGAAAATTTTCAAAGAATAAGATTTCTTATATAAGGGCCTTATTGATGATCATCAATATCTGAAATCCTTAAGATAATGGCTTTCGAACCTACTAGGTCTTAATAGAGCACCTTTCCAAATTTGACCCATTTTTTGATCATCAATAGGGCCCTTATATAAGGAAACTCATTCTTTGAAATTTTTCAAAATTCTATTACTCAAAACCTATGATCAATCTGAATATTATTTTTTCTGTTCTGAAATCCTTAAGATAATGGCTTTCGAACCTACTAGGTCTTAATAGAGCACCTTTCCAATTTTGACCCATTTTTTGATCATCAATATAGCCCTTATATGAAGAAATTTAATTTTGGACAAATTTCAAAATTCTATTACTCAAAACCTATGATCAATCTGAATATTATTTTTTCTGTTCTGAAATCCTTAAGATAATGGCTTTCGAAGCTACTAGGTCTAAATAGAGCACCTTTCCAAATTTGACCCATTTTTTGATCATCAATAGGGCCCTTATATAAAGAAACTCATTCTTTGAAAATTTTCAAAATTCTATTACTCAAAACCTATGATCAATCTGAATATTATTTTTTCTGTTCTGACATCCTTAAGATAATGGCTTTCGAAGCTACTAGGTCTTAATAGAGCACCTTTCCAATTTTGACCCATTTTTTGATCATCAATATAGCCCTTATATGAATAAATTTAATTTTGGAAAATTTTCAAAATTCTATTACTCAAAACCTATGATCAATCTGAATATTATTTTTTCTGTTCTGAAATCCCTAAAATAGTAGCATTCGAAGCTACTAGGTCTAGATAGAGCAACTTTCCAATTTTGACCCATTTTTTGATCATCAATATAGCCCTTATATGAAGAAATTTAATTTTGGAAAATTTTCAAAATTCTATTACTCAGAACCTATGATCAATCTGAATATTATTTTTTCTGTTCTGAAATCCTTAAGATAGTAGCATTCGAACGTACTAGGTCTAAATAGAGCACCTTTCCAATTTTGACCCATTTTTTGATCATCAATATAGCCCTTATATGAATAAATTTAATTTTGGAAAATTTTCAAAATTCTATTACTCAAAACCTATGATCAATCTGAATATTATTTTTTCTGTTCTGAAATCCCTAAAATAGTAGCATTCGAAGCTACTAGGTCTAGATAGAGCACCTTTCCAATTTTGACCCATTTTTTGATCATCAATATAGCCCTTATATGAAGAAATTTAATTTTGGAAAATTTTCAAAATTCTATTACTCAGAACCTATGATCAATCTGAATATTATTTTTTCTGTTCTGAAATCCTTAGGTTAATGGCTTTCGAACCTACTAGGTCTAAATAGAGCACCTTTCCAATTTTGACCCATTTTTTGATCATCAATATAGCCCTTATATGAAGAAATAAAATTTTGGAAAATTTTCAAAATTCTATTACTCAAAACCTATGATCAATCTGAATATTATTTTTTCTGTTCTGAAATCGTTAAGATAGTAGCATTCGAACCTACTAGGTCTAAATAGAGCACCTTTCCAAATTTGACCCATTTTTTGATCATCAATATAGCCCTTATATGAAGAAATTTAATTTTGGAAAATTTTCAAAATTCTATTACTCAAAACCTATGATCAATCTGAATATTATTTTTTCTGTTCTGAAATCCTTAAGATAATGGCTTTCGAAGCTACTAGGTCTAAATAGAGCACCTTTCCAATTTTTACCCATTTTTTGATCATCAATATAGCCCTTATATAAGGAAACTCATTCTTTGAAAATATTCAAAATTCTATTACTCAAAACCTATGATCAATCTGAATATTATTTTTTCTGTTCTGAAATCCTTAAGATAGTAGCATTCGAACGTACTAGGTCTAAATAGAGCACCTTTCCAATTTTGACCCATTTTTTGATCATCAATATAGCCCTTATATGAATAAATTTAATTTTGGAAAATTTTCAAAATTCTATTACTCAAAACCTATGATCAATCTGAATATTATTTTTTCTGTTCTGAAATCCCTAAAATAGTAGCATTCGAAGCTACTAGGTCTAGATAGAGCACCTTTCCAATTTTGACCCATTTTTTGATCATCAATATAGCCCTTATATGAAGAAATTTAATTTTGGAAAATTTTCAAAATTCTATTACTCAGAACCTATGATCAATCTGAATATTATTTTTTCTGTTCTGAAATCCTTAGGTTAATGGCTTTCGAACCTACTAGGTCTAAATAGAGCACCTTTCCAATTTTGACCCATTTTTTGATCATCAATATAGCCCTTATATGAAGAAATAAAATTTTGGAAAATTTTCAAAATTCTATTACTCAAAACCTATGATCAATCTGAATATTATTTTTTCTGTTCTGAAATCGTTAAGATAGTAGCATTCGAACCTACTAGGTCTAAATAGAGCACCTTTCCAAATTTGACCCATTTTTTGATCATCAATATAGCCCTTATATGAAGAAATTTAATTTTGGAAAATTTTCAAAATTCTATTACTCAAAACCTATGATCAATCTGAATATTATTTTTTCTGTTCTGAAATCCTTAGATTAATGGCTTTCGAAGCTACTAGGTCTAAATAGAGCACCTTTCCAATTTTTACCCATTTTTTGATCATCAATATAGCCCTTATATAAGGAAACTCATTCTTTGAAAATATTCAAAATTCTATTACTCAAAACCTATGATCAATCTGAATATTATTTTTTCTGTTCTGAAATCCTTAAGATAATGGCTTTCGAACCTCCTAGGTCTGAATAGAGCACCTTTCCAAATTTGACCAATTTTTTGATCATCAATATAGCCCTTATATGAAGAAATTTAATTTTGGAAAATTTTCAAAATTCTATTACTCAAAACCTATGATCAATCTGAATATTATTTTTTCTGTTCTGAAATCGTTAAGATAGTAGCATTCGAACCTACTAGGTCTAAATAGAGCACCTTTCCAAATTTGACCCATTTTTTGATCATCAATATAGCCCTTATATGAAGAAATTTAATTTTGGAAAATTTTCAAAATTCTATTACTCAAAACCTATGATCAATCTGAATATTATTTTTTCTGTTCTGAAATCCTTAAGATAGTAGCATTCGAACCTACTAGGTCTAAATAGAGCACCTTTCCAAATTTGACCCATTTTTTGATCATCAATATATTCCTTATATGAAGAAATTTAATTTTGGAAAATTTTCAAAATTCTATTACTCAAAACCTATGATCAATCTGAATATTATTTTTTCTGCTCTGAAATCCTTAAGATAATGGCTTTCGAAGCTACTAGGTCTAAATAGAGCACCTTTCCAAATTTGACCCATTTTTTGATCATCAATATAGCCCTTATATGAAGAAATTTAATTTTGGACAATTTTCAAAATTCTATTACTCAAAACCTATGATCAATCTGAATATTATTTTTTCTCTTCTGAAATCCTTAAGATAGTAGCATTCGAACGTACTAGGTCTAAATAGAGCACCTTTCCAAATTTGACCCATTTTTTGATCATCAATATAGCCCTTATATGAAGAAATTTAATTTTGGAAAATTTTCAAAATTCTATTACTCAAAACCTATGATCAATCTGAATATTATTTTTTCTCTTCTGAAATCCTTAAGATAGTAGCATTCGAACGTACTAGGTCTAAATAGAGCACCTTTCCAAATTTGACCCATTTTTTGATCATCAATATATTCCTTATATGAAGAAATTTAATTTTGGAAAATTTTCAAAATTCTATTACTCAAAACCTATGATCAATCTGAATATTATTTTTTCTGCTCTGAAATCCTTAAGATAATGGCTTTCGAAGCTACTAGGTCTAAATAGAGCACCTTTCCAATTTTGACCCATTTTTTGATCATCAATATAGCCCTTATATGAAGAAATTTAATTTTGGAAAATTTTCAAAATTCTATTACTCAAAACCTATGATCAATCTGAATATTCTTTTTTCTGTTCTTAAATCCCTAAGATAATGGCTTTCGAACCTACTAGGTCTTAATAGAGCACCTTTCCAAATTTGACCCATTTTTTGATCATCAATATAGCCCTTATATGAAGAAATTTAATTTTGGACAATTTTCAAAATTCTATTACTCAAAACCTATGATCAATCTGAATATTATTTTTTCTGTTCTGAAATCCTTAAGATAATGGCTTTCGAAGCTACTAGGTCTAAATAGAGCACCTTTCCAAGTTTGACCCATTTTTTGATCATCAATATAGCCCTTATATGAAGAAATTTAATTTTGGACAAATTTCAAAATTCTATTACTCAAAACCTATGATCAATCTGAATATTATTTTTTCTGTTCTTAAATCCTTAAGATAATGGCTTTCGAACCTACTAGGTCTAAATAGAGCACCTTTCCAAATTTGACCCATTTTTTGATCATCAATATAGCCCTTATATGAAGAAATTTAATTTTGGACAAATTTCAAAATTCTATTACTCAAAACCTATGATCAATCTGAATATTATTTTTTCTGTTCTGAAATCCTTAAGATAATGGCTTTCGAAGCTACTAGGTCTAAATAGAGCACCTTTCCAAGTTTGACCCATTTTTTGATCATCAATATAGCCCTTATATGAAGAAATTTAATTTTGGACAAATTTCAAAATTCTATTACTCAAAACCTATGATCAATCTGAATATTATTTTTTCTGTTCTGAAATCCTTAAGATAATGGCTTTCGAAGCTACTAGGTCTAAATAGAGCACCTTGCCAAATTTGACCCATTTTTTGATCATCAATAGGGCCCTTATATAAGGAAACTCATTCTTTGAAAATTTTCAAAATTCTATTACTCAAAACCTATGATCAATCTGAATATTATTTTTTCTGTTCTTAAATCCTTAAGATAATGGCTTTCGAAGCTACTAGGTCTAAATAGAGCACCTTTCCAAGTTTGACCCATTTTTTGATCATCAATATAGCCCTTATATGAAGAAATTTAATTTTGGACAATTTTCAAAATTCTATTACTCAAAACCTATGATCAATCTGAATATTATTTTTTCTCTTCTGAAATCCTTAAGATAGTAGCATTCGAACGTACTAGGTCTAAATAGAGCACCTTTCCAAATTTGACCCATTTTTTGATCATCAATATAGCCCTTATATGAAGAAATTTAATTTTGGAAAATTTTCAAAATTCTATTACTCAAAACCTATGATCAATCTGAATATTATTTTTTCTCTTCTGAAATCCTTAAGATAGTAGCATTCGAACGTACTAGGTCTAAATAGAGCACCTTTCCAAATTTGACCCATTTTTTGATCATCAATATATTCCTTATATGAAGAAATTTAATTTTGGAAAATTTTCAAAATTCTATTATTCAAAACCTATGATCAATCTGAATATTATTTTTTCTGCTCTGAAATCCTTAAGATAATGGCTTTCGAAGCTACTAGGTCTAAATAGAGCACCTTTCCAATTTTGACCCATTTTTTGATCATCAATATAGCCCTTATATGAAGAAATTTAATTTTGGAAAATTTTCAAAATTCTATTACTCAAAACCTATGATCAATCTGAATATTCTTTTTTCTGTTCTTAAATCCCTAAGATAATGGCTTTCGAACCTACTAGGTCTTAATAGAGCACCTTTCCAAATTTGACCCATTTTTTGATCATCAATATAGCCCTTATATGAAGAAATTTAATTTTGGACAATTTTCAAAATTCTATTACTCAAAACCTATGATCAATCTGAATATTATTTTTTCTGTTCTGAAATCCTTAAGATAATGGCTTTCGAAGCTACTAGGTCTAAATAGAGCACCTTTCCAAGTTTGACCCATTTTTTGATCATCAATATAGCCCTTATATGAAGAAATTTAATTTTGGACAAATTTCAAAATTCTATTACTCAAAACCTATGATCAATCTGAATATTATTTTTTCTGTTCTTAAATCCTTAAGATAATGGCTTTCGAACCTACTAGGTCTAAATAGAGCACCTTTCCAAATTTGACCCATTTTTTGATCATCAATATAGCCCTTATATGAAGAAATTTAATTTTGGACAAATTTCAAAATTCTATTACTCAAAACCTATGATCAATCTGAATATTATTTTTTCTGTTCTGAAATCCTTAAGATAATGGCTTTCGAAGCTACTAGGTCTAAATAGAGCACCTTTCCAAGTTTGACCCATTTTTTGATCATCAATATAGCCCTTATATGAAGAAATTTAATTTTGGACAAATTTCAAAATTCTATTACTCAAAACCTATGATCAATCTGAATATTATTTTTTCTGTTCTGAAATCCTTAAGATAATGGCTTTCGAAGCTACTAGGTCTAAATAGAGCACCTTGCCAAATTTGACCCATTTTTTGATCATCAATAGGGCCCTTATATAAGGAAACTCATTGTTTGAAAATTTTCAAAATTCTATTACTCAAAACCTATGATCAATCTGAATATTATTTTTTCTGTTCTTAAATCCTTAAGATAATGGCTTTCGAAGCTACTAGGTCTAAATAGAGCACCTTTCCAAATTTGACCCATTTTTTGATCATCAATAGGGCCCTTATATAAGGAAACTCATTCTTTGAAAATTTTCAAAATTCTATTACTCAAAACCTATGATCAATCTGAATATTATTTTTTCTGTTCTGAAATCCTTAAGATAATGGCTTTCGATCCTATTAGGTCTAAATAGAGCACCTTTCCAGTTTTGACCCATTTTTTGATCATCAATATAGCCCTTATATGAAGAAATTTAATTTTGGAAAATTTTCAAAATTCTATTACTCAAAACCTATGATCAATCTGAATATTATTTTTTCTGTTCTTAAATCCTTAAGATAATGGCTTTCGAACCTACTAGGTCTAAATAGAGCACCTTTCCAAGTTTGACCCATTTTTTGATCATCAATATAGCCCTTATATGAAGAAATTTAATTTTGGACAAATTTCAAAATTCTATTACTCAAAACCTATGATCAATCTGAATATTATTTTTTCTGTTCTTAAATCCTTAAGATAATGGCTTTCGAACCTACTAGGTCTAAATAGAGCACCTTTCCAAATTTGACCCATTTTTTGATCATCAATATAGCCCTTATATGAAGAAATTTAATTTTGGACAAATTTCAAAATTCTATTACTCAAAACCTATGATCAATCTGAATATTATTTTTTCTGTTCTGAAATCCTTAAAATAATAGCATTCGAACCCACTAGGTCTAAATAGAGCACCTTTCCAAATTTGACCCATTTTTTGATCATCAATAGGGCCCTTATATAAGAAATCTTATTCTTTGCAATTTTCCAAGTATTTATTTTAAGAACATTTTAGGTATATATATTTCAGAAATATAAGGTAGGCACATTTTTAAATTGTAATTTTTTTGGTTTAATTCAAACATTTAAGTTATAATAATTTTAATGCAAAAATGTTACAAAAACGTTATTAAAATTTTTAAAAATGTTAACAAAAATGCATTTCTGTTAAATAATAGTCGTTAACATTTTTGAAAATGTTATTAAAATTGAAATTAATTTAATTCTGTTAACATAACAGTCTTTGAGTGAGAGAAATGTTAGTTAACATAAAATTAAAAAACGTAGCTAACTTTCGTAGCTATCTTCACACCCTTCAAATCACAAAGCTCCATCGAAAAATTTGTTTCAAAAAGTGCTTAGTTTCTATGACAAAAAAATAATTATTTTTTATTGATGTTCAGTAACAAAATAGCAAATTTAATGCTGGGGTACAATAAAATTGATGTTTTTCTTGTCCTAAAGATCAAAATTATATCACATTGGTATAACATTTTATATTTCAGATTCGTTGTAGATCATAAAAGTAACATTGTTCACAAAGAGAAAAACTACACGTGCATGTGTTGAAATCGATACCACTCAGAGAACCTGCCCCGTATGCGTTTAAATTCAATAAAATTATTAATTCATTATTGCCCAGCCGGTAATTTCACTTATCACCAGCTGTAGAATGATTAGATTTTGCGGCCGAAATCGTAAATTATCAATGTGACCACAAGCGTCACGATTTTTAATTGAATATTTTCAATCATTGTAGTAACTTTGTCGTCTTATTGTCCTTTAAACATGATTTAAAGTACATTCAGCTTAAGAATTTATTTAATACTTTTAATATAACCCAAAAAAGGGTTAATAAGTAAAGGTAAACAAAAGTTAAGCAAGGCGAATTTTTTTTTTATCAGAGACTCTCTCTCTTTCGTCTTGAAAGAAAAAGAGTTAGGCGGCTTATTAGAGCCTTTTACTTTAGAAAAGATTAAAACAAAACAAAAAATATCAATAAGAAGAAAATTGGTCTGATACACATATTAATGTTATTAGGGGGTCTCAAAACAAAAATTGTCTAAAAGCTGTATCAAAGAATATTTTTATTATTATTATTATTATTATTATTGTTATTTTTTTTTTTATATTTTTCAAAGGAATTATGTAAAAATTCAAATATCAAATAAAAATCCTTTGGAAGACCCACTTAAAATTTTTATCCTTTGATCCAGCTCGAGGTAGAATAACGACAGAAAGAAAATTTTGAGAAACGTTATCTTAGAATGATCTAAACTTTAATTTTAGTTGGGAACATTAAGGCCTAAATATTCCTCCATAATTCCTTAATTCTTCCATTAGGGGCCACCCTAATCTATATGTGTGTCTGTATATCTTATTCTTAATACACATTCTTTCATTGTTTTTGTTTTTCTTGTTTTATATAAAGTTTTATTTTATTTATTGTATTTTATATTCAGCAGTTTAGTTAAGAGTGTGATTGTGAAAACAAAAACTTCAATTGAGGTCATCACATGTACATATGCAATGCAATGGCAATGTAAGGCAATTGCACTTCTCTTTATGTTTGTATAAATGTTGTTGTTATTTTTATTTTTGCTGTCACTGCACTGTACCATGATAATTACGATGATGGTAATAATAATGACGATGAAAATAATGTTGCTGATAATAATAGTAAAGAGTATACAAACATTGAACAAACATTTATATACATATGTTCATGTACATATTCGCATACATGCGTTTACTCATTCAGTCAGGCATACATGCATGCATGTAGACGACAATATTTTTGTTTTTGTTTTTAGTTGTTGTTGATGATAGTGTTGAGCTTAAATAAACAACTGGCAACATATGACAATTGCAACAACTGCAGTAGCTGCAACAACAACAGAAATAATAAGCGAAAGCACTAACCAATTGACAAAAGGAAAAACGAAAAACGAAAACAAAAACAAACAACGACAATAGCAACAAAATTAAAAAAAAGAATGAAAATAAAATAAAAGAAATGTGCGTTGAATAGTAACAACATGCCATATACTATGTACATATGAATAAATATTTTACATGGTGGACAGTTTTTCCTTCTTTCTTCTGTCACCAGCTAAAAAGAGTTGATAACAAATGGGCATCATTTATGGCGCCCGCCAGTCATTTTCCCTGTTTTTCTCCCCTTCAGTTTTTCCTTTATTTTTATATAAATTTTTATTGTTTGTATTACTTCTTACTAAAAAGCTTAAGGAAAAATAAATATTAACGAAAAATAAAAAATTACTATGACTATTGACTTAAGCAACTTTAAAAAAAAAAAAAAAAAAAAAAAATACAAAAAAATATCTAATAATTTATATTACGGGCTTAAAACAAAGTGTTTTTTTTTATACCCTACACCACCAAAGGTGGTTGGGGTATTATGTGTTTGTGCAGAAGTTGTAACGCAGAGAAAAAATCTTCCGACCCCCACCTTAAAGTATACCGTTCGACTCAGAATCATTTTCTGAGTCGATTTAACGATGTCCGTCCGTCCGTCCGTCCGTCCGTCTGGTCGGCTGGCTGGCTGGCTGGCTGGCTGGCTGGCTGGCTGGCTGGCTGTCCATGTAAAGCTTGTGCGCAAAGTACAGGTCGCAATTTTGAAGATAATTTGATAAAATTTGGTACATATGCTTTTTTCAACACAAGGACGAAGCCTATTGAATTTGGTTATGATCGGCCCATTATTTCACCTAGCCCCCATACAAATGTCCTCCCGGAATAGAGTTTTAACACTTACAGATACCTTAAAAATAGGAATATTTTAATGAAATTTAGTACAAATAAGTTTTATATCAGCAAAAATCAGTCTGCCAAATTTCATGAAGATCGGTCCATAACTGACCATAGCTCCCATACAAACTCCTCTCCCGAAAATCACTAACATGCATAAATCCCATACAAATGTTAGTATTATGTTAATATTTAACACAAGTATGTTGTATACATATACGTAAAAACAAAATTATGTGGATCGAAATGGTGTAGGGTGTCATATAGTCGGGCTTGACCGACTATATCTTCTTCTCTCGTTTTTAATGTGTCTGAAACTGTAACATGATAGATCCCTGTGGAAAGTGTCTATATAGAATGCTTTCAAAGACCTCAAGCTGATTGGACATTATAGAACATAAATTGTTTGCCCAAATGTTTATAGAATGGAAAACAGCAGGTAACTGCTCTTTACAATACACTTTGCTCACACGTAGTGACATTGACCTTAACGATATTTTCATTTTAATTCCAGCATGAGGTCAATTTCTATAATGGAAGAGACTTTAACATAATCACCAACCTAAATGTTTTAATAATTATGAAATCAATGAATATTGAAGTAATATTTTAAAGATTGTTTTTTTTTTTTTTTTTTTTTTTTTTTTTAAGAAAAATTACATTATGTTATATGGGTTGTGGTAGTTTTTCGCATTAATTTTTATAACATCTGTCAAGAGCTTTGAAGTTATGCTTAGACATAATGTTATTTGCACTTGTTCTGATTTTCTCCAAAAATTTAATTTTGTGTATGGATCAAGAGTGGACACTTCTTTTCGAACTATTTACTTTTTTAGATTTTGTTTTATAATCCAAAATAATATTATATACTCATTACACAGCAAAAAGTCACCAACCACCAAAATAATTCATTCTGTTATTTTTTTTTTTTTTTTACATTTTCACCTCTCACCAAAATGATTATACTTATCAATTACTAATAAATGTAAAAAATAAACAAGCGCGAATGTTATATTCGGCTCGGCCGAATCTATATACCAACTTTTTTAAAATTTTACATTATATGGGAGGTGGGCTGTAAAGTGGGCGGACCACGCCCATTTTTTGTTTCCCAGTTTACATTGGTCCTTGAACTATTTGAACACAATTTCGTTGAAGTTTCACCTTTTATGGGATGTGGGCGGACCAAGCCCATTTTTTGTTTCCAAGTTTATATCGACCCTCAAACTATTTATACAAAATTTCGTTGTTTAAGAGATATCAGTAGAAAAGTATGAAACGGACACCCTGTGTTTCTAGGTTTTAGCCCATAACTTTCTTATTTATTAACCGATTTTACCCATTTTCAATACCAAACAAACCTTATATAAGATAAATATTTGTGCCAAATTTCTTCCCCCTACGTTGCCCCGTTCGAGCCCTATTCTGTTTTCATCAGACAGACGGACAGATGAACGGACATAGCTAGATCGACTCAGAATCTAACCAGGACCCAGAAAATATATACTTTGTGGTGATTCCTTCGACATGTTACACTCGGAATAACAAAATCAATATACCCCCCATCGTTTTGATGGTGGGTATAAAAAATAATAAAAAAATATATATAATAGATTCACTTTGAATATTATTACTGTCAGAAAAATGCCATTTTAGGATTTGACACCGATTTCAATGAAATTCCTATTGGATGTGTACCTAAAATCATTAAATTTCTAAATTTGGAACTATACATAGTAAAATTGTTTAAAAGTAAAATGTTAGTTTTTACAAAGTTTATTGTTAAAAAAAATCCCTACAATTAGCATAAATTAAAAATCCTACACCTTAAATTTACAAAAAGGGAATTTTCTCTACGTTTGTCAACACTGCCCTGAGCCCTACTTAGAAACACCTCTTTCACATGAAGCTTATAAAGCGAAAAGAAACTCTACACATTATTGTCATTCAACCAAATGATTAATATGTAATATTCTAATGTCTCGCCATCCTGTTCAGAGATTTCCGGTTTTCATGGATCAGTGTTGACGTGGAGAAATCAACAACCTGTGATTTAATAGCTGCTTGGCTTTTAGTAATGACTAGGGTATTCACTCGAATATTGTTTGTTCGATTAATCGGCAAATGAAAATCAAATAATTGTTCGATTAAATTAAAATCAAGAATTTCGAGTAACAATTTATTCGAGCAAATTATGCCGATTAATCGAATAATTCGAGCAAAAAAATATTTTAAATATTTCCTTTCTTAACTAGTTTTTAGGATGTTTAAATTTTAGTTTTCTAAAAAAATAGCTTAAAAACAATGTTTCATCATTTGTACAGAATGTTTCGAATATAAAACTGGTACAATAAATTAGAATTTTATTAAAAAAAACTTGTATTTAGTAAAAAGAACCGAATATATGGCTAATTTGCAATACATAGTTAAAGATCGTTTTTTTAATTACAAAAATTAAATAAAAATATAAAAGTCATTTTTAAAAACTATAAAGTCAAATTCATATAATGTTAACATAAATAAGTATAATATATATTAAGAAATGAATTGAAGGATTTTAAACTTGATTTGGACAAACATATTTTTGGTTCTACGAATGAAAGTACTTAGTTTATATACTCAGTCTGGTATAGAAGATAGTTTAAATGAAATTTGTATTATAGAAAAAATTTAGACTTAAAAGTAAGTTAATCATGTAAACTCGTCCTTTATGTTAGAAATAGCTGAACCACTTTATCTAAATAAAAAGGATAGTCCAAAGTGCTTTTTCTCATTTTCAAAATGCAATAACTAGGAACTAATAAATATATTTTCACAATTCTTTCATGCCTAATGGAGAAAAATCCAAATAATATTTGTGAAAAATATTATACGTAGTTTTTACTAAATTATAGCAATAATAGGAAAAATAAAATATTTTGTATTTTGGTAGAAATAAATTAAATTCAAAATAGAGCAAATTATAATTCGTACGCTTACATTTGGGAAAAGAATTATTATTTTTTTCAATTCACAATAAATTTGTCTATTAAATGGAGAAAAAACTTAGTAGTTCTAACTAATTCTATATTTGACTAATTTGTTATACAAGTTTATATTAAAAACTTTATACATTTGTTTAATCTTAAATGATCATTTTAATGCCTTCTAAGTATTGAACATAATTACATAATGAATTATAAAACATTATAAAACCTTATACTCGAAATAAATCGTAAGTGGATCTCCGATACTTTAAAATATTGTACAAATACTTTGTATATAATTTATTTTATACGTAGGTTAGTATGTGTCCAAATTAAAAAGTGAGGTTATGAGACAAAATCGCAAATTGATAAAAACTCATGATTAATTTTAATTTTGATCAATTTAACTATCACTGAATATATTAAATTTAGAGAAACAATGGCATTATCAAAGCAAAAGAAACAAATATTTACAAATATTTATGCAAATTATTATGGAGACTATTTCTTATTTTAATCTATATTTTTGTTTGATAATTATTGAAAAATCGAGTAAAATTTTATGGTATAAATTAATCGAATAACTCGAGTAACTTAAAATATTTATTCGATTATTCGAGTAACTTAAAAACTGCATTTTCGAGTTATTTGATTATTCGAACAATTAAAAAGTCGAGTAAAATGAATACTCTAGTAATGACACGAATATTCTTATCAGAAACTTTATGATACCATCGCTTTTTTCATTGCCTATAATCATACTCTCGTTATGTTTCTTCTATAAAGAATCCACCAACTTCCCGATACTCCTTTTTAGAACCGTCAGTATAGATCCAGCGAATTGGCCAGCGAATTACTCGTGATCCATTCGCTATTTGTCTTTTGGATGAAGTCAGAAACAACGGGAGTTTTGGGCTGCTAGTTTCCATCCTTAATTGCTGTTGTCATAATCACAAACTTTTTAAATTCAATGTAAAAAAATCTATAAAAACTTTAATTTGTTTAAAATTCGAAAACAATCTACAGTTTAAAATATTTGCAATAATTTTCAAAGCATTTATTTTTAATAAACGTTGTATATGCTACTGCTGACTTGAGTGTGTTGAACTGTAGCATAATTGCAACAAACGATTGTCAACAATGTAGTATTATATTTTTGTATTTTTTTTATTTTTTACTTTTCGTTTTCCAAAATAGTTTTTCTTACATTTTGTACCCCACAAAAAAAAAAAAAAAAAATAAAAAATAATAAAAAACTAACGACAAAATAAAACTCTTAATATGTCGCTTGAAACAATGAAAACAAAAGGGAAAATTTGTTAAATTTAAACTACATGCTGTAATCTTACCACAATTTATGTTTTCAGTGCTGTTGAGAAATCATACAGAGTATAGTAATCAGAGATGTTAAGGAATATCAACTTATTGTTATTGAACCATTATTATTAATATTAATTTTGAGAATTTATTTTTCTATACAAAATAATTCATTTAACATTTGTTTGTATTAATTTATTATTTGTTTGTATCTAATACTTACATGTTTAATAAAATATAATTAAATGTCATTTCATTTGTAATTAAAATGAAAGTATTCCTTTTTTTATCAAATCGATTATTCTAACAATAGATTTAATAAGTAGTAATAAAAATTGTAGTGGGTTGGTAGAGAATGGGACTTTTTATAGCTGGTCTAAAGGTTCTCAATGTAATGTTTATTTTTATTTCATTATAAAGACATGTCATTTTATTTTGAATTAATTATCTATAATTTATTATGTTTTAAAAATAAAGAACTTTATATAGAAAAACAAATTGATTAACTTATTTTCAATATACACACTTAATGTTAGTTCGTGTTTATAATTTGTCAGTACTTACGTAGCAATAATGGCTTGTAGAACTTAATTGCCAACAGTGTATTTCTATCTTTTTAAAATTTTAAACATAAAATGTTTTTAAATGTATTTAACGACTTTTAATAAATAAATCCCGGCATTATCATACTCCAAAATTTCAGTTCTGAGTTACCAGAGGCACTTAGTTTATCATCTGTGGTATTTACCATGCCATCTAGTGTCGAAAGAGTTATCGACCATTTTTAATGGTCCAAAAGAAGGTGACGAACACACATAAAAAAGTCAACAATTAACAAATATGTTAGAAAATAATTCAATCAATTAAAAACTTGTTTAAATTTGCACCTCTCACCAAAATGATTACATCAATTACTAAAAACTGTAAAAAATAGAAAACAGAAAAAAATTGCCAATTAATAAATTAATTAAATCAATCAAGTAGTTGATTGGATGAATTAAAAATGTATCTATATATATAAAAAGTAATGTGTGTATGTTTGTTTGAAGTCTATAGCCGCCTAAACGGCTAAACCGATTTTCTTGAAATTTTCACAGTGTGTTCCAATATGCCTGGAAGGAAAAATAGGTTACTTTATTTTGAAATTCCATGTGGGCGAGGTGCCACGCCCACTTACTAAATTACTATTAAAAGTAGTATATCTTGGAAATTGGTAATACTAGAGTCCTCAAATTTTGCACGAACAACTTTAACATCTATATGAACATTCTGGAAAAAATAGGCGAACTAGCAATAGAGGGTGTGGCACATCCCACGCCTAATATTGCTTGCCATTACCAAATGCCGTAAATTTAGGAAACTATAACAGTTACATTTCCCAAATTTTGTACAATAAGTGTCAATGTGAACATTTTGTGCAAAAATGGGCGGAAAAGACATAGTGGGCGTGTCATCTCTCATATAAAGTTAATACCAAAATTTTTATATCTGGGAAACTATAAAAGTTAGAGAGCTCCAATTTTGTACGACTAGAATTAGCTTCAATATGAATATTTTGGACAAAAATTGGTACACTAGCAATAGTGGGCGTGGCACCTCCAATATAAAGAAAATATTAAATTATCATATCTGAGAAAATATAACAGTTAGAGTTCTAAAATTTTGTCGGAGCCACTTTGGTATCAATATTAGTATATAAGAAAAATATGGTCGGACTAGAAGTAGGGGGCCTGGTACCTCCCATATGAATTAAATGCAAAAATTCGTATATCTGTGAAACTATTGGAGTTGGAATGCTCAAATTTTGCATAAAGAATCTATCTATCTATCTATCTATCTATCTATCTATCTATCTATCTATCTATCTATCTATCTATCTATCTATCTATCTATCTATCTATCTATCTATCTATCTAATTTTTAAGAAAAATGTATTTTAATTACTAAATAAATATATTTTTTTAATCCTTTAATTACTATGTATTTCATTTCGTGGGGTGGCGAAGCACATCGGGTATTAGCTAGTAGGATATAAAAATATAGTTAAATTTTATTTCTTTTTCATTTTTGCTTGAATAAATTTAATGAAACAACTATGTTAATTGAAAAAAAGACTGTAATAATTTTTTCTGTACAGGTCAAAAGTAATTAATATATATATTTTTTTATTTTGTTTTTTATTTTTTTTTTTTTATGTGTACGAGCAGTAAAGTGTAATCGATATTATTTCCTTTTGATGACACTGTTCGACAAACAAATTTATATAAATAATACACCAAAATATGTGGAATAAAATAGGCTTTAAGTCGTTCTATTAACAAATTTTTATCCGCTCATTAGTTATTTCGAAATAAGTGTCCGAAAAAAAGATTTATTATTATTTTTTTTTTTTTTCAAAGTATATATACATATTATATTTTTTGCCCACCATTGTATTTCTACTCAATTGTATGTAACATGGGTATTTTTACTTAACTGTGAATAAAATCAAGATTTATGCATCAATCTTGAAGATTCATGCCTTATTTTATTCGCAGCATTACCAGCTTTAAGATAAAGATGATAAACATTTATTAAAAGAAATTTTAGTAACAAAAAAATCTAAAATTTTGTATGAAAAGTTTTTTTTTTTTTTTTTTTTGGACACTTATTTCAAAATAACTTCGAAACTATAGAGCACATAAAAAAATTAAATATTTTTAGTCCGCATCGTTTGGTGTATGACTTATGTCAATTGTACACACCGTTCTTGAGTTATATGGAAATATACTAGAGTAATGGCCTTACTATGGGCGAAATATTAGACATGCCCATAAAAAAAAATTCAGACCTGATAGAAAAAAAAAAAAAAAAAATGAAAGCAGATTCGTGTTTAGCACATCAAAATAGATCAATTCCAACTATTCGTCTAAGGTGGACGATTTTTTGTCGACCAGTGTGATTATCACACTGTGATTAGATGTGCTATATCAAAGCCAAATACTAATCAATCTGTGGCTTTAATGTATCTAATAAGATAACTAATTTCCGTATTTGCTGCCTAATATTTCAGGCGGAATATGTTTCGGATTGCGTATAATATTGGGCATTGTAACACAAAATGAAGGACTGTTTTCTCCTCTCCAAGATCTTCGCTGCTATCATAGTGTATATTGAAAGGAAGGCCAAGAAAACTTTCATGTGTTCTACCACTATTATGAAAATCTTATGAAAAACTTTTTTGACGGATATTATGACTGGGCACTTTGTTATAAATGCATTAGGAATGTTAAAATATAAAGATGAAGAGGATTCGATAGAATATTTTCTGTGTCGCTGCTCTGATTTTCTTAGGTAAAGAACTGTGAATATTGGAACATTTTGAAACGATTTAAGTGCCTCAAATCAAACATTAACCCATTTCCGACCTCTGTTGCTTTTTCGTATCAGTAACTTTAACATCGCCTAATTAACTAAATATGCAGTTAATGCTATTTTTTTAAAGTTATTATTAAGGACTGAGCACGAAAAAATCCGTGCATACAAATCTGCTTATAGAAACTAAACCAATGGGCGAATTTTTTTTAAATTATATTTTTATTAATGACTGTTATGTTCAAGTTCTAAACATAAAATAATAAATTACTTTTTATTGTTTTTTAAGGAAATATCAGATATTTTCCAGAATTCTTCTATTTATAGGTTTTATAATATTTCGGTCACTTTTTTGCTCGAATAAGTCCACTTATTTTTAAACGCCGCTTCATTTTAAGCTGAGCTTTTAATGTTCTTTAAATTATTTTTTACTAGAGCCCAATATCTTTCAACTGCTCAGAGTTCCGGACAATTTGATGGATTAGCATCTTTCGGTACAAACACTAACAATTTCTTTATTACCACTCCATTGTTTTGTTGCTGTAATGAGAAGAACCGAGACAGGCCAGGAAAATGTGGATACTCTGTATTTTCTTAGGAAAGGGAGAAATCTTTTCCAAAGGCACTCATTCACGAATATTTCTGTGTTAATAATGAAGTGCTTCTTTTCCACATATGCATAAAGCTTCCCAAAACAAAAACTTTCTTGGGAATTTTGATTTCTTTGATACACAATATTTTTCTGCCATATTCCCTCTAGCATCTGCAACATAAAATTCCTGGCCAGGAAGTTGAAAAAAGTTAGCCTGTACGAATTTTTCATCGTCTATTATACACTAATCATAATTATGAAAAAAATCGTCTGAAAAACTTTCACGTTATTTTTTTTACCTCCAAATTCTTATTATGTGTTTCTATTGGGATTTTTTTGTACTTTATACTTCCTCAGACTGGATTTTCTTTCAACTTGTCTGATAAAAATTCGATGCAATTAACTTTTTGTGACACTTTTCTTCCAGAGATGTGGGAATTTTCTCTGAAAATCCTTTCTATTTTGTCCTACAGCCTGAAGATACTATTTTTCTTCTACTACTAGGTTTCCATTCAGTGACCATGACTTCTTTGTATAATATTATGACCTAAGAAACAGTATTTTTTGACACAACAGCCTTCCTAACAATCGTTTTATATGACCGATGTAAGATTTCATGAAAAATTTAAATTATGGGTTTTGGTGTTTTTTGTTCAATTTCCATTTTAAGAAAAACTAGTTTCGCTATAAGCCCAAAAGCATGTACGGATTTTTTCTTGTGCAGTCCTTAGATTAATATGTTGTCTTAAAGATAAGAGAAAAAATCTAATTTTTTATAAATAGGCTATCCAAAATTAGGTGTTAAAGCCACATGGATCGCCTAAAACGTTATCGTTGCGAAAACGCATCAATGGTCATTTCGGCGATATTTTTAAATCTGCTTTCCGAAAAAATGCATTTATGTTATGGGTGTATTCTAAAGTTAAATAGCTTTAAGTTTGATTTAAAAAAATTTCAAAACGTTGTTCAGAAAATTTTTCCGGGTCCAAAAAAGGAACAATTTCTGAAATTTTCAAGGCCGTGTATTTCAGAATGAAAAATATCTAGGCATTCAAATCTTCTTAATTTGTTATCACAATCACAAAAACAAACTTTGTGCTAAATTTCATAAAGTTATCTCAATGGAATCGGCTAGTGGTCGGAAATGGGTTAAGGATTAAATGATAACGATGTTCTTTTAGATAAGAAACACTTCTAAAAATCCTGAAAAAAATTATTACATTTCCTTGTTGAAAATTGATTTTATTTCTTAAAGATTTCATACCTTTGCAATTGTGCATTTCAAAAATTCATTGTACTAAAAATATTTAATTTTCGCTTTTTTATTTTCTACGTATAATATTTGCTGTCAGCAACTGCAATTGCTGCTGTTGGGTGTTATTGTTAGCTACTATTATTGTTGTTTGTTGCTTGTTCATGATAATGATGTTATTGTTGAATGATGTTGACGATGATAATAATAATAATAATGATGATGATATTTGTTATTGTTGTATTTAACAGTTGCAGCGTAAAATGTTAATGCACCCATTTGAACGGAATTAAAATAAAACAAAACAACAAAAAATTATGATGAAGAAAAAAAAAAAAAAAACAATAATAATAACAATAACATGTTTCAGTTTAATACTATTATTGTTTTTGTTGTAGCCTTTAAATAAATTTTATTTTATATGTGTAAAATACATAAAAAAAATAAAAAATAAAAACATTATTTTTTTAAATTGTTGTTGGTTGTTGTTTAATTATTTTGTACGTTATATGTTAATTTTTCTTCTTTTACGAAATTTATTTCCACTTGTTGTATTTGAAATTACAACAAATTTAAAATTCAATACCGGCAATAACACCAGCGGCAGCAACAACAACCCCATTCACTAACAACCATCAACTTTGTCTGTTTTTTTTTTTTTTTTTTTTTCAGTTTTAATTTATTGTTGCTGCTGTTTCTTTTTTTTTTTTCTCTTTAACAAAATGTTTAAAATTAATTTGTGCGGATTTACGCCAAAATGATTTTAACAAATAAAAATCAAAATTAAATACATTTTTCGCTGCTGTTGTTGTTTGTCTATTTATTGCGTTAAAGAAATAATAACAACAAAAGAATTAAAAACACTTTGTTTAAAACAATTTAATAGAAATCGATTGAATAAAAACAATTAAAAAAAGAAATAAAACACTTGAACACACTGCCAAGACCACGAAAACTTTTTTCCACCAAAAATTCAAACCAAAAAAAACCCTCAACCAAAAAATTCACAAGTAAAAGAGAACAATATTTTGAAATTATTTCGTTTGTGTATTTATTGATTACGTAAAATAAACGTACTTCCAAGTAATAAAATAAAACGAAAAAATAAAAATTTAAATTATTTGAATTTAAAAAAAAAAAAACTATTTGAAAATATATATTTATTACGAGGATGATTTCAAAAGTTGTTGCATGTTTTAATAGTTATGTATATTTGTCACCGACTATTTAGAATTAAAAACAATTTAAGACTAATATTTTGAATCAGTGCTAATTTATTATTATTTATTTATTTATTTATTTATTTATTTATTTATTTATTTATTTATTTATTTATTTATTTATTTATTTATTTATTTATTTATTTATTTATTTATTTATTTATTTTATTATTTATTTATTTATTTATTTTATTATTTATTTATTTATTTATTTTTTTTACAATAAACATTGTGTATATATAAAAAAATAACCCACACTTGTTTTAATTTGCATAACAATAAACATGAAATTAACCGCCATGAGTCATTCATTGATTGAATAATTCATTTAATATTTACAACTAAAATATACAAAATTATTATAATTCATTTGAATATGAATTATAATTTTGCTTTTGAATATTAACTATCTACAAAGAAATTATTACAAAAATGGTAGCCGAGTTTTTGCACGTGTTTGAAAAATACAAATACTATAGAAATTCGGTACATCAAATATTGATATAATAAAATTTCGGTATATTTCGAATGTACCCTTTTTTTGAAACGGCAGACTACAAATTATAACGAATGAAAATTTGTGCATTGTTAGAGAATAGAAAAATATATAAATTTTATTTTTAGTTAAAGGAATATCCCTGAAACTTTATCCATTAATGTGAATTTTGACTTTTTGTATTTTGTTGTAAGATTCCCATATTTTTTTATAATTTTTCGTTTGATAACATTTATGAAGTTTTAAGTGCATCAAATTAGCAGCAGTGTACATTGGTCTATAATGGATCGAAAATGACGCTTAATTCAGAGAATGGCGATATTAATACATTAAACTTTATATTTTGTTTTTATATTGGTCAATAAGTAAGAGAAAGATTTTGTTTGTAAGAATTCAGATGTCCGTCCTTCCGTCCGACTGTTTGTTAATTTTTGCAAATTTTCAAAATCGTTTATTTTTTAACTCAAGAAAGATATTGACTTCATTTTTATACCCTACACCACCATAGGGGGTTGGGGTATTATGCGTTTGTGCTGATGTTTGTAACGCATAGAAAACGTTTTCCAACACCCACCTTAAAGTATACCAATCGACTCAGAATCACATTTTAAATCGATCTGACGATGTCCGTCCGTCCGTCTGGCTGGCTGGCTGGACGGCTGGCTGTCTATGTAAACCTTGTGCACAAAGTACAGGTCGCAATTTTTAAGATAATTCAATGAAATTTAGCACGTGGAACTTTTATGAAATTGGTAGTGATCGGTCCATTATTTCGCCTTGCCCCCATACAAAGGTCCCCCCGAAATTAAGTTTCAACACTCAAAATGCCTTAAAAATAAGAATATTTTAATAAAATTTGGTGCAAAGAAGTTTTGTTCAAGTATTAATATTTGTATCAAATTTTAGGAAAATCGGTCCACGATTAACCATAGCTCCCATATAAACCCCTGTTCCGAAAATCACTTTAACGTGCATAAATCCAATACTAATGTTAGTATAAAGTTAATATTCGACACAAATAAGTTTTATATAAGTAGAAACAACATTGCCAAATTTTATTCACAATCGGTCCATAATTTACCATAGCTCCCATATAAAATCACTTCCGAGAATCGCCCTAAAGAGCATAAAATCAAGTAGGTGTTAGTATAACGCATTATTATGTATTTGTATATTTTATTTTATATTTAGTAAAAGTGTTGGTCTAATACAAATCCCCTTCCCGAAATTTTATGGTCATACATAATGGTGTAGGGTATCATATGGTCGGTCTTGACCGACTATACCTTTTTTTCTCGTTTTTTTATACGATAGATAATTTTTTTTTTAACTAATTACAAAAATATATATTATTATTGAATAAAATTGAGATAATTAAAATTGCAAATTGGAAAAAATTGGCTTATGGTTGAAAATTTTCTATGTCAGGGGTATCCTACTTTGAGCCTTTATAGTTCCGCTCCTGAGACTTTTTTTTAAGTTTTTTCTTTTCCAAGCTTAAAATTTTACTCTCCTCTGCAACGTCTGGGTTTTATGTAAATCTTACCAGCCGATGAAAAGAATGGAGAAACTGGAGTATTTTTTAACTAAGATGTGAATTTGTCATATCGGGAGATATAAGGAGTGCGTTCGAAAAAATGTTAACATATATAATATTCAATAACTTGGAAACGGTTGATCTTAGAGTTTTCATTCTTTTTTTATTTAATTTATAATTTAGTACAGATCACAGAAAACTATAATTTGTATAGTTCTAACCACTACTTATGAACTTGTGGACCATTTTTGATAACCCTTCCGTTAGAGATTTCATAGTTACTTCAGTCACTTTTTTGGAACAGTGTGTACATTTTCTTTTAAAATCTTCGGTATTTTGGGACACCTTTTTTGTGCTCTTCAATTCATTTTTCACAAGGGCTCAATATCTCTCCACTGGTCTAAGCTATGGACAATTTGGAAAATTGACCTCTCTTGGTACAAAAACTATGTTATTGTTTTGGTACCACTCCAGAGCTTTTTTACCGTAGTAACATGATACCAAATGGGTCCAAAAGTGTGTGGACACGTTGTGGTCTCTTATGAAAAGAAAATTTTTTTTTTTTTTGCAAATATTCTTTGATGTATATTTTGGTATTAATAGAGCCGAATGTAACAAATGACTTTCCTGTTTTGCGCAACTGCAAAAAGCTTGTTATAGCTGTAATTTTTTAGCATATTTTTCTGCTCTTGGGTCCTAAACTTATCTTTAACATTGCCTCGAGCATTTACAATATAAAAGCCACAGAAGCTGCGAAAATTCTGCCAGCACATACGTTTCTTCGTCAATTATACAATATGAGTATTTTTGTATGAAATCTGGTTTTAATTTCCGTGCCCTATTTTTGGCTTCTAAAATTTAATAACATTTGAAACAATTTGACGGCAGCAATTTAATTCTGTGGCCAATTATTTGTGGGACCTATTTTGATTTTTTGGAAATTTTTTTATAATTTGTAGCACGTACATCTTTTTTGTCACTCATTTTGATCAAAATCACGACAAATCAACATGGTTGTTATTAAAAATAATAACTGACGTATTTTTCAATGATAACTAGATCAAAAGAAATTTTTAATATTGTTTCCGAAAAAAGTTATAAGGCAAAACATATGTTAAGATTTTTTCGATCGCACTCCTTATATGCATTTGGAAGAAACTAAGGGCCTAATTTTGTAAAACACTTCACCTTACTTTAAAAAGTTTTTTTTTATATAAATTGTTTTTGTTTCATAAAATTTTTTATGAAAAATTGTTCAAAATGAAGTGAATGGATTTACAAAATAAGCGTGTAAATTTTCAACTGCTTAGAGAAAAACACACTAAAATACCTGTAGTTGTGGGAAGGAATAATGGAAACAGTATTAGCCCTATAAGCAAAATAATACGAAAGTAATTCGAATTCGTATTGCTTAGAAGAAAAAATTTATTGCCGCAATATTTATATTCGTATTGCGGAAGTTTGCCCCATCGGGAGAGATTGTGCGTCACTGGTAATACATCTAAGCAATAATAAATCGATACGCCTGTATGATAAATAAGCAATATTGCTAGATAATCATCTAGGTGAAAAAATGACGATAGCCCCAGGTCATTTTCTGGAAGATGTAACAGTAATATACCAAAATGATTGCTAAAGAAATCAATAAATAATATAATAAACAATGTCTTAACATCTTGTAAATCATGCAAACATATCGTAACACCATATAGCATGTTAAATTTGCACGCTCACATCAACTCTTTTTTTGCTAAGAGGCACACAATTTTTTCCAATATTTTTTAATTTCTAAATAATTTTTCGACAACTGAAACAATATGACTGAAAAATAAAAGTATGTATTGCGTTAACTTCTTCCAGATGATTTCAAAATGATATCATAAATTTATTGCGGAGGGGATAATCACCTTACTGAAAAAGGGGCGATATTTTGATTATAAAATTTACTTTATAAATGAAAAAATAAATAAAAATTTGATCTATTTTTTGTGTTTGTTTCCTAATTTTCTTCAGACTGGTAAAAATACAATATTAGAAAAATATTGCTTTGATGATTTTCTTCCAAATAATAAAAAGAAGATATTGCGTAAATATCTTCCAAATGTTTGTAGGGAGTGATATTATTAGTTTGTGATATTAGTGATATTATTAGATACATAGTTTGTACTTATAAGTTGTATTTAGTCTCTCACCTGTACGCAGAGAAAAAAATGTTGTGGTGTACTGTCACTGCAAATACGTCATGCTCAAATTTTTTTTTATGGTCCCTGGAATAATATATATAATAGCAGCAACTAAATTATGGTTGCGGTAATGTAACATTCGTTTCGGTAACCAAAAGTACGTGTAATAAATGATTTATTCCTATTTTTTTTTTATTATATTATTAAAATTTATTGTTTACACTTTTTCAATTTCACTTTAAAACTAAATTTACATTCAATTAAAATTATAATATCCTACATTTCCATTCTAACAAATTATGAAATTTATCTATCACCAGAAATCCCATTTTTATTTATTCAAGGATGTGTTCTACACTTTACCACGCAAAATGTTGTTGTTTTCCATAAGCTCATTTTTTTTTTTTTTTTAAGTAATTGAATATTTTACCTTGTAGTTTTTATTTTTTCTAGTACTTGTTGAGATTTTACACTTAAATATATTTTTTGCCTTCTATGTATGGATGTCTTGAATTTCTATAAAACAATAAAAAATTTCAATTATATTACAATTTATTAAGAAATATCTCAAACTCCATGGTATGTGTATATATATATATATGTATATATCAGTTAAAGAATAAAAGTATAGGTTTCCATATCACTGACACATGTCTCAAGAATCCAAAACAACCCACTTTGTGCGTCAAACGATAACACAACATCTCAATATATGCTACATATTTTTTATGTTTTTCAAACAGGAGGGAAAGTAAAATATGGAAAAGAGAAAAAAGTTTTTCACCACAGGGCACACGTATAAAAGTAGATACACGAGTATATGTTTCAACTGTTTGATGATGGAAAATACTTGTTACTTTCATAACCACATAAAACTAAAAACCCCAACAAATTCATTGAAAGGTAAATAAGCATAAGAATAGAAATAGAAATTGGAATGGGAATGGGATGCATCATATAACATTTAACATGTGTCTATACCCTTGAAATAATGCCAAATGCATTATTTTCATTTACTCCATACACATGACCAATACATACTTAATAAATACACAAACATACAGAAAGCCATGTCGACATTGTTATTTTGATAAAAATGTGATGATGATGATGTTGCTGCTATTACTTCTGATTATGATGATGTATTTCAATCTGAGCACGTTGTTAATGTGACACCATTGCCATTTGGTGAAAGAAAACAAAACTTTACAAAGTTTATAAACACTAAACTTTAGTAATAGTTTAAGGTGTAAAATGGCCAAAAGGGACAACTTTTAAGTATAGTATTGCAATTACCTAAAAACAAAATCATTCTACGTGTGATTATTTAAATAACTATCACATGTTTTAACACGATATTTTCATTAGGTATAATATAAAGTTAAATAGATGTAATTTAATTGTAATTTAAAATTTCTCCAAAATGTTTTAATAAAATTTTGATAAATTTAAATTTATAAAATTTTTATATATCATTTGAATCAGAATATGTTGTGCATTTTTGTATTGTTTTTATTAAATATCTATTATACTTGTTTTATGACTTTATATTTATTTCATTTTTTCTTTTAATATTTTAATTAATATTTTCTTTGTTTCTTTCTTTTTAGGTAATTTAAATATACAATTGATTGATAACTTCTTTGATGCTATGGTAAGAGTATAATAAAATGATTTTTTTTTTTTTTTTTTAATATTTTGAAATAATCAACATTTTATAAAAAAATAACATTTTTATTTTAATGGATTTCATTTGCTTGTGTTAATCATATAAAGTGGAAGAACTTGAAAATAATATTGCGCAATGAAATGACTAAACATGTCGAATAAACATCTAAGACGATCTAGCTATGTCCTACCGTCTGTCTGTTGAAAGCAAAAGAAGTCCTAGGAGGACTAAATGTGACTGAAATAATGGTATAATATAAAGTTTGTTATAGGCCAAATACTATAAAAACTAGGTTCCCGTCGTAATATTAGTTCATACTTTTCCGCCGATATCTCTTATAAAAAAGCATACAAGCATGTACGCAACGAAATTTTGTACAAATACATAGTTCAAGGAACCATTTAAACTGGGAAACCAATAATTGGTGCCCACTTTACAGTCGCAATCAATATAATATATTCACTTGGTATAGAACTCTTGTTTCACTTCCTAAATTTATATAACAAAAAGCGAATAGTTATTTGTAAAAACTTTATTTTCTTAGAAAATTTTATTGTACTATTATTAAAATATGTATTGACGTTTAATTGAAACTGTTATTATATATTTATAATAACTATTATTATTTTATATCATTACAATATGGCCCATAATTTACAATAGGCAAAATCGAATTTTTTTGTTTTGAAACAAATCTGTAACTTCTTCGAAAAAAATTTCGAAGAAAAAATTATTCACGATAGCACAGTGGGGCAGAATTGAAAATTTTTAGAAATAAATCTGTAACTTCTGATTGGCTGGTTGGATTTGCATTAAATATGGTACAGGCGTAGCAGAGGAGTGTACAATGCTTATTTTGGAAGAGGGACGGTACAGACCCCTCAGGGGCGGAGCTAAGGAGGCTAATTGATGGGTACCTCTAACATACAAATTTTTTAATAGCTGGCCAAATTTTTTTCTCGTCCGATTTCAAATATTTTTACAAAAACATGCTTGCATGTCCTATTTATCTCTTATAGTTTTTGAGTTATTTGAGTTTGAATTTTTAAGTACCTCAATTTTGCATGTTCTTGGTCCAGATTTTTTCATATATATCTTAGTATTTCCGACAGATTTTATTTGTTAAAATTTTTTAATCGAAATGGGTTTAAAAAAATTCGTAATTTTAAGCTGGTTATGGAAAAAATATTAAAAAAATTTTTCTCATTGGATTTTGTTTGGCTAGAAGACTTTTTAAGGCATTTTATTGAACAATTTTTTTTTTTTTTTTTTTTTTTTTTTGAAAATTTGGAAAATTGTATATTATCAACAGTACTTACTACAATATTTTAGCCATAAAGGAAACAAAATTATAAATTTTTTTTTGCATGATGTACTAAAATAACGGTTTATGGACAAAATTGTTAAAAATATTTTTATAATTGGCTAAAAATGACGAATTTTTTGATACCCATTTCAAGACAACTCAATACTATTTTTTGGACGAAATGTTCTACACCCGTGACTTTCAATCGCTGGTAGGGAACTGAAGATCAATTTTAATTTTTTTTTTTTTTTTTTTTTTTTTTATATTTTTCCCATATTAAGCTAATTTTTACGCATCGTTTGAGGGATCTTCTTACAAAATTTTTGTATATGTATGTAGATTTTAAAAGCGTTTTGATGAACACTTGAGGGTTTTGTGTCTTCTCTGTCACACTCTATCCTCTATTTTCAAACTATAACACTCCAATTCAATTTCATATTTACATTTATTTATTTACAATATTTACAACATTTAGCATTAACACAAACTCTTTTTGTGTCAATGCTACTTCCACTCAGCTCAACTCACACTGAGTAACTCTCCCTGTTTGTCCAAACTGTCGGTCTTTTATACCCACGTTCCCATTCAGTCTTATCCCGTCCTGTCTAAACCCAACCCTTAAAACTTAACTAACGTCTCTGTCCAGCAAAACCTCGGTGATCCTCCCATCTTTCCCCTCCAGTTCCTACATGTATGTATTTATGTATGTGTATCACACATTTATTAAGTATCATTACTTGAATATATAGATTATTGGTTTGTCCTCGTAAATATTGTTTAAATCTTTATTATTTTTTTTTATTGAATTAATCTTTCACACGCTCATGGAAGGAATTGTTTTTTGAAAAAATTATTTAAATAAATCAAAACACAACATATTGTTATTAAATTTGAATTTAAAATAAATATTAGAAATATTATTTCACAAGTTTTTTTTTACTGTTTATTAGTCAATGCAACTAAATAATACTAAAATACATCGTAAGCTAAAGGGGGACTAAAAGTATTCGTTAGTAAAAGTATTATTTTCATATTCAATTATATTTTTTATTTAATACAATTGAATTAAATATTTGAAAAGATTTAGTTTGTATAGAACTAAAAAAAAAAAATAAATATAAACAGTAAAATGTCGATTTTATATGCAACTTAAAGTAAGATTTCTACATATTATGTATAAGAGAAAAGGGAGATGATAATATTTAAATATAAAATATATAGGATGTTATTAACAAAACTAAAATATTAATAATAAAAATTAACGGTTCCTCAGGAAGCAAGTTGGTAGTATGCTAGTATATTAATCTGTAGATTGCAGGTTCGATTTCTATAAAATTTCTATAGAATTTTTTAAATATTATTATTAATATGGTTTAAAGTTGTTTTGTTGTTTATAATAAAACCCTTGATATTCTACTGTAAACGAAACAGTAATTTCATATATTTCAAATACAAATTTTCAATAAAATAAATGTTTAACAAACAAACTCAATGAGTGAGTGAATGGATGACTGACTAACTGACTTGTGTGTTTAGTGTCTGATAATTTTTAAACAATTTAGAAGAGGAGAATGAGGAGACAATAGTAGAAAAATGTCACAGCATTTTGCCTGTATCAGAGTTTAAAATTCTAAACAAATTGTGGTTTTTTCGTAGTATATTAAAAAACATTTTTTTTAAACTAAATTTGAAAAGATGAAATATCGTTATTGCAGCTTCTAATGTGTCATTTATTTGCAATTATTGTTTTTCTCAAAACTATTTTTCAACTTAGTTTTCATTTTTGTGGCATGATAAAAATTTGAAAAATTGTTTAACTACATATTACAAATATAACGAATTATTTTACACTTTATTTACAATAACGACAAAATTACTTTAGTTAACATTTCTACATGCTAATATTTTATTATTGTAGAATGCTTGTTTATTATTAAAAAGCAATAGACTTAGAAATAGTACATACTTAGTAACATAGCTGTAACTTATGAATGAAATAAAAAATAAAAATATTTTTTATTTAATTTATATTTCTTATTTGTAATTAAAAAATATTTGTTAATCAATCTATTATCTTTTGAATAAAAATATTAAGGATTTCTGTTTATACTAAAACAATTGAATTTATTATAAATTTGTATCTGATTGAACAAAATAAATTAAAAGTTAAAATATTTTATTTAACCAAAAGAAAAACAAATATATTTTTATAAGAAGATAATCAAAAGTTTTTTATTTGACTATTTTAAAGTTTAATAATATTCATATGTATTTTATTTAAATAAAAAAAGTTCAACAAATTTTTCTGATTTTTATTCAAAAACTTTATATTCAAATAGAAACATTTAAAATAAATATTTTTATTATTTTATTCAACAAAAACTCCAAAAAATAAAAATATTCAGCCTCAAAAGGCTTGAATAACAAAAAATTATAAAATTTTTTTCAAATATTCAAGTATAAAAAAAAATATTTTACTTATTTTTCTTTTTCAAAGTAAATTTAAAACTATTCAAACAAATTCATGTTGAATAAAAATATTCAAAAGTTTTCTATGAATAAAAAAATTGAATGTTTTAAAACAGATCATGATATAAGAACAGAAGGTACAATCATTAGGGAGAGTTGTCATTTGAAATTCTTGTAAAGTCAGAAAACCGAAAAACAAAAGAAAAAAAAAAATAAGAAATAAAAGAAATATAAAACAATTGCCTGTTCTTAAAATTTTAAGTTTTTTTGCAAAGATAAATAAATCTATCAGCTGCAGAATTCTACTTTTCAAAAATTTCACACAAAAAATTACACGGATATTTGCTTTTTTTTAAAGAATTTACAAATTTATATTAAATTTAACCACAAACAATTTAATTTTTAGTTTGAAAAAAAACTTCTTATTTTTGATGTTTTGTTTTGATTTTTTTAAATTTTATTTTGTTTTATGTGTGACTGACTTTTCAGGGTAAATGAAATTGAGAATATAATTTCTAATGATTATACCTTCTGTAGTTATATTATGAAACAGATATTATTTTATTTTTAAAATGAAAAATAAAATAAAGAACAATAGTATTCAAACTAAAGAAATAAAATATATTTTAAAATTAGTTAGACTTAAGAATTTGATTTATATTTTATAAATTCATATTCGAATACTTTTGTGGAAATATTATTTTATCTAACTTATTAACAAATGGAATAATATTTAAATAATTTTTATTCAAATTAATTTCAAGTAACTGAAAATCATATTACAAAGAGTATAAAATAATTTTAAAGAAATTTATTTCTAAAAATATAAATAATATATCAAAATAATTTTTTTAACAAATATTTTGATTGAAAATATTCACAATGAACAGCTATGCTTAGTAATATATTTTTACTAAATTTTCTTAATTTTAATGTAAAGTTTGATAATTCCCAATAAGCAAAAACCTTTGAAATTTCGTATTTATTCATTTGAAAGCAAGTTTAAATTTCAAACATTAGCTGTGAGAAAAGGCTTTAAATTCATATTATTTCAAATACAAAACTATGCCTTTCTCCAACAAAAGGGTTCTAATATAACAATTGTATTTGTCAAATGCTTTCATAATTTAAAACTATGCTGGAAGTTTCTTTAACAAACAAATGTTTCTCAAATATTTGCATAATATTTTTACAAATTTTAAAATACACTTGAGTTAAACATGAAATAAATTTTTTTCTAAACTATTTTAAAAACTGATATTTTGCATGAATAAATTATATATTAGCTGAAAAGGAAATTTTGCATTCATCATTTTAAGCATATTGTTCATCATATTTCATGGACCATAGTAGCTAATTTTATCCATTTTATTGCGGCACTATTGCGTACAAATATTTTCTTTCTATAATGTATAATATTTTATTTTTTGGAACAAACATGTCTTAGTTTTAAACTTTTTTATGAAAAAAAAAAAAAAAAAAAAAAAAAAAAAAAAAAACTGAAAGCTTTTTTAAATATGAAAAATATTTGAATATTTTCTTATAAAACTTAACTTTACACTTTACAATCACTTGAAAATTTTATAAAAGCGTAACATTATACTTTAAAAAAGGGCGATTTTTTAAAGCTATACTTTTATTAATGACTACTGCGATTATGTTCAAAATTTAAAATAATAAATAATTTCTTATTATTATAAGTTCACTTATTGTAAACTCCGTTTCATATTTTGTTGAGCTTTTAGTGTCCCATATATGTATGCTTTTTTAATAGGGCCCATTATCTTTCAATTGGGCAGAGTTCTGGACAATTTCGGTACAAACACAACACCATTTATTTGATACCACTCTATACCTTTGTTTTAAGTTTTGAGAAGTAGCGAGATCAGGCCGGAAAAATTCGGACACACTGTGTTTTCTTATCGAAGGCACTAATTCACGTAGAGCCATTTTTATGAATGAAGTGCTTCTTTCACCGCATGTATAAATGGCGAGCCAAACTAAAAACTTTTTTGGAAATTTTGATTTTTTGTTCACGATATTATTTGCCACATTCTCTCTAGCATCTGCAGCATAAAATTCCTGGCCAGGAGGTGGCAAAAAGTCTGCTAGTACGTACGTTTCATCGTCCATTATGCAGCAATAATAATTCTGAAAAAATTTGAACTTTTGTTCCTGATCTAAAAATTATTTTTGTTTTGTCTGCGGTTCTACAGTCTGAAAATTAAATTTTTCTTCGACTACCAGGTTTCTTTTCGTTTTTATATTTTTATTATCCGAGTAATTATATTTCGTGACACATATGCTTCTTAGTTATTATTATTATTATTTTTTTTATTTTATTTTTTGTTTAATTTCCATTTTAAGACAAACTAATTTTGCTATTACAACGAAATTTATCACACGACTACTGAGCATAATGACAAATGTAAACAACGGATTTATTCAGTTTTTACTATGTCAAAAGCTATAAGCCTGGAAGTACGCAAGGATTTTTTCGTTCGCAGTCCTTACATATTCACAAAATAGATTTTTGTTGTGCTAAACGATTTAGTGGTCAATAAAATGGTTCTGTAATAACGACTTAAATTAATTTCAATAATTAAAACGGAATTCATTAAAATTTAATTTTCAATATTCACAGTATTTACATGTAATTATACTTGTCTTCACGGTCAAATTAGTGGCTGCCAATGATCAAAATAAAATTTAATTTTCGACAAATTAAAGATTTTGTTCATTATTGTGTATCCGTTAAAGAAAAATTGATTAGTTGGAAATAGATACATTTGTTTATCTATTTATGTATGTATGGGCAAAATAAAATTATATAAAAGATATAACGGCAAAGACATAAAGATAAAAACAGAAGACAAATTGAAAATGCGTCAATTGTTGGCATGGCCAATTATACACGCAGTTGCGAATAAACAAGGGCAAATTTATATTTAATTTAGACTAAAAAATTTTTGAATAAAAAATATGACATGATCTGAAATATAATTATTAAATAAATTTTCTGTTTACAGTTGTATGATTCGTAAGTCGTATGAATTAAATATTGAAGACATACTCTGAAATAAAAGATAAGTACGTTATAATTAAAAGTAAATCAATATACATATTGTAGTAAATATTTTTAGTACAGTATCATTTCACAAATTTTACAATATTATAGTTGAGCTATTGAAAGCTTCTCAATTTTTTTTTTTTTTTTTTTTTTTTTTAGCTTTGAATTTGAATTTTTAAGATTTTTTCCACTTGAACGAAACATCTTTTCAGTTATTAGATCGTTTTTAAGTTTATTGATTAGTTTGAAAACTATTTGTTATTTGTTAAGTCCAAGTAATTTAAAAATTTGTCTTTTATGATCCATTGTAGATTAACAAGCCAAATAATTTAAAAGACTTAAAGTATCTTTAAATCCTGACATTTTTTTCAAATATATTTTGATCAAGAAAGATGATTTAAGTTATTAATAGGACAACCAAAAATATGTTTTAAAAAAGTGTTTATGTGCATAAGAAATACTCTGTGAATCGGAAAATATTCCCTTAAAATTAAAAAAATATTTTTTTACTTTGATATTTTTAATTCTTTAGCAATTGCTTAAAAATATTTACATTTCGCTCTTAAAATTTTACTAATGGGAAAATTATGTTAAAATTTTATTGGGTGCAAATATGGCAAATTTTTCTCTTAAGTGAAAAATCATATTTTTGTATATATCAGGGGTGAACACAAAAACTGCTTGAAAGGCCAAATTACAAAAATATAACAAGGGCCGCAATATATCAGTTTGAATATATACCATTTTAAAAGGATATTAAAAAATATACGAGATACACATTTTATTTGCTCGCTTCATACATAACAATTTCACATATTTATTTATTTTCAGTGTGAGATTTCTAAAATATAATTTTTTCAATGAGATAGCATCACTTAATTGTGAAGAAAGTTGCATCTTTGCATCGATTCTATCTCAATTGTAACATAAACAGCTTTGTGATAAAAAAAGAAAAATATAGAATTTACGATTTTTAATTTTTTACATAAATTTTTTTTAATATCTCTGAAAATATTCAGCAGATTAAAAAATTATTTAGAGTTGACTTGAAGATAATCTGATTTAGAAGTTTTCGGTATTTTATTAAACCGACTCAGACAATTAGCTATAGATATGGAATGATGTTGGAATATGTGATGTGACTGTATATTTTCAAATATTTTATTATGGTTTATCTCGAAAACTAGATTAAATAAAAAAAAAAATAATAATAATATTTTATAGACTTAGAACTCCATGATCACGTGTGTCCAAATCCAGAGATAAATTTTATATACAGCCTGTAATTGTTATCGCATGACTACTTAAAACATTTTTACACCAAATATGCATGCCTGATGTATAATTTCTTAATTTCTTCATAGAGCATTTTATATACTCACAGTTGTCCACAAATTTGAATCAAATGAAATTGCCCAGGAAAAATTTTAGAACATGTTCTTAAATCATTAGTTCTAGAACTTGTGTAATCAGAACCACTTCAGATTCTTTAATAACATCCACAGAACTAGTGGTATCACAACCAATTCTGAATAAAACCTTATTCTGATTCTAAATTCGTTTTAAGGAATCTTTTAGATAATTAACATCACTTCTGAGAACAAATCACTGGTTCTCGAATGACTTCCTAGAACTGTTTAAAATACTTTTATAAAAAATTTCAAAAATTAAATTGATTTCAAAAGTGGCCTTTAGGAAAAAGCCCATTAGAATAAAAAATAAAAAAACAGATACTGAAACCGTTCCCTAACGCTTCTATGGAACTAGTTCCGAATGTGACAATTTCGAACGAAAATCACTGATTAAAGAACTAGTTCTAGAACCGTTCCATAGAATGGGTACTGGCTAGCTAACGCTTCCACAGAACTAGTTCTTGAGGTGACAATTTCAAACAAAAATCATTGGTCGTAACGCCAAAGTAGAAAAAGTACAGGCTATTTCCATGTGTTCTGGAACTAGTTGTAGAATTAATACAATATATTCTAATATTAAAATTTTTTATGAAAATTTTCAAAAAAAAAAAAAAAAAAAATCACATCTATTATATGTGATTTTATAAAAAATATAAATACAGATTAGTGGGTCGGGAGGAACTGTTTTCATTCAAATTATACCTCTGAAACGTTTTAATGAGCTGAACTCAGAAACAACATTAAACCATTTTTTAAATAAATAAGATAAAGCTCCGAGTTTTTTTTTTATTTATTAAGATCTGCATATAAAATAAAAACTTTGATAGATTTTTTCGCAGAAATTTTAGTTTAAAATCAGGGACTTTTTTATTGACACTGGTAAATTTTTTTAATACTAATAACAAAAAAAAAAAAAAAAAAAAATAAATATTTAATCATAAAATATTCATAAGTGTGTTTTCAAACCTGTTAAAAAATGTTTATCTATGATGTATTAAAAGTCGTTTTATGAATCACCTCATATTCCCGCACATTAAAACCTTTTGTCCCTTGTATTTTGTACTTCTGTTTTTAGTTTTTTTTTATTCTTAGTTAAATTTTTTTATTTGCGTAATATTTTATTTTTGATTGTCACATAAAAACGTAAAGAATTATATTTTCCACTGAAAATTGAAACGCAATGATACCTTACAGAAAAACAAATCAATTAAGAGTTTTTTATTTCATTCTTTTATAATTTTTTAAATCTATGTTGTATTATTTGTACATTGTTCATATTTCTTATGAATTTTATAAAAATACAAAAGAGTATATCAGGGCCGCAATAAAATTCGTTCAAGATGGTTGGTTTAAATTGCTAAAATATGTTCTAAAATAAGAATCATAGAAATATGAAAATATTACAAAATAAGATGTTGAGCTCAAAATGCAAAAAAAAAAAAAAAAAAAATGCTGTTAGGATCAACATATATATATAAAATAATATATTATTTATAAATATTGCATATTTTTCGTTATTAATAATTTTTTTTTTTTTTTTTTTTTGGGTTTCCAATTACAAAAGTATGACTAAAAATTCTTAACCATATTTTTAGTCATCGGCTGTAGGCAATATAAAATACATGACATTGTCACATACACTAATGCTCAGCTTAGTTCATTCATTCATTCATTAATTCATTTGTATAACCATCCGCGCCACTGACTTCCATACATTTAATTTTTTGCACATGAGGTTTCTTACTTATATTCATACAATATTTATTTGAAAACAAATAGAAATTTACAATGAAAAGGGTTTCAAATACCTCCATATATGTATATTTCCTTATGTATATACACATAAAGAAATTAATAGAAATAAAATCAATTCATGATAACATTCTTAAACTATTGATGAGTTATGTTATCGATTTAAATTTTTTTCCCTGTACATTTCGTAAATCAAAACATAAAAAGAGGCTTTCAAAAATCTGCGTATTTTACATTGAATATTGAACATTTTTCATTTTCGAATCGAATCGAAATTCTCTGAAATGTAACAAACCATTATGCTGTGGAAATATCTTTTTGGTAAAAGGTAATTTCGTGGAAAATTCTACATATGAAAAAATTTAAATTGCTCCTGCTTGTGGTTTGTTAACCTAAAGTTTCTCTTAGGTCTAAATTTAACTCAAAATTTAATTTTAATATAATATTAAATTATAACTGTTATTGTTCAGTATAAATTAACTTATCTACTTAATTTTATCAAATTTCTTAGTATGTATTGTATTCTTGGTTAAATGTTGTTTGTAACAAATATACTTACATGACATTGTTTGTATTTCAAAGAAACAAAATATTCATTTACATCTTGTAATTTAATTTTGCCAGCGGTTTCCTATTACAAAAATAACAAATTAGTTACGTCAAAATGAAGAAAAAATAAAAAAAAGTAAAAACAAAAAATTAAGTTAATTCGTAGAAAAATTTTACTTTCATTATAGAAAGTAATATTCATGGGGTTACAAATTAATATATTTTCTAATAAATACCGCATGACGTATCTTCGGTCTCTGATAGAAAAATCTGGCTCCGTTAGGATTTCTAGGACGAATAGTTTCATAAGTGAGCCGATTTTTACTTTTATGTCGTTTAGAAGCTTCAGAAAACTCTGGAGAAAAAAAAATTCTTGGGAAATTATATATAAAAAAAATGTTTATGAAATTACATACTTATATCATTCATTCCACGAGAGAATGCCCAAAAATATTTTTTATGTCTTCCGATTTTTCTAATATTTGGCATACGCATACCCTTAAGCCATTTAAATATGTCCATTTTAATTTTTTTAAATTTTGAAAAATTCGCGAATTTATTCACGATTTTCAAAGTTGATGTGTAATGTTAACCCAGATCGTGCGACTTTTCTCCGCTAAATTTTTTATTTTCTTAACTAAATAATGCTCTCAAAGTTAACATATCTCAGGCCATCACTCAAACTCTGTGTGGCAGAACGACTTCACATAAAAAAAATATGTAACTAACCAACCAGTTCTACAGTCACCAAACAATTTGAATATTGCAATAAATAGTAAAAATTTATAAACTAGATCATTTAATTCTTTGAACTTTCTGATCCACACAATCATTATTTTCGAAATGAATTTTTTATCACACACTAATTAAATAATTAATTGCGAACTTTTTAATACATAAATAATAATTAATTTTAGTTTCAACAATTGAAATTCGAACAAATGTTGCAACAAAACAAACGCTTATAATACACATTAGAATCAGATGCTAAACAGTTCAATGTATTCTTGTGATCGCTAAAGAGCTAAAAAAGTCGACATGTTTTTCTACCAGTCATAAAAGACCCAAATAACATGGTATATAGGAGCAATAGAAGCAACAGAAAAATGTGTGAACCAGACTGACAATAAAATTGATAACAAAGAACGCTAAAACAAAAACAACAACAACAACAATTGCTTTGAATGTATGTATGAATATGAATATGAGAGCTGTCTTTCATCCCAGGCATTTTGCAGTCATAGTGTAAAATATTTCAGAAAAAGAAAAAAAAAAAAAAAAAGACGAAAACAAAATGCAAAAATTATCTCTATTACCAGTCAACAAACTGGCCGGCCTAGTAGCAAGTTCTTGTTAGTTAGTCAATCTCTGAATAACATCATCTTACAGTTTTAGAACTTTGTATTAGAAAGATTAAAAATTAAATTTTGCTACATACGTAGTTAAAAAAATATTCTAAATACAACCGCATATTAATTTTACCTCAAGAATATAAGATTAGGTCATAAAATTCTAAGCTTCGCTAAATAAATGATCTATAAATGATCTATATCAATAATCCTTAATTTGTTAAAGAGTGATTTTTTCATTGGGGTTATTATACATTTTCAGTTCGTTGTTTTTCCAATTCGAATTTAATAATTACTATTAGTATTTTTTAAATTTTATGCCGTACTAATAGTTGTAGCACATACTGTTCTATATTAGATATTTTCTGACCGGTAAAAGAAAGCAAACCAAGTGCGTAGTCGCGCGTTTTGTTGCTTTTGACTCAATTTTCTTTGTTGTTTCATTGTTTTTCTGTTTTTCTAAACTGTGGAAATATTTATAAATTTAACAACATCTTCATCATCGTTTTGCAATACAAAATCTTGTAAAAATTTATAAAAACATACTCTCGAGTATTTAAAAAAAAAAAAAAAAACAAAAAAAGAAAAACAAACGTTTTCCTACAAATAAAAATTTCTTTCCTGTTTCTTGTGACTTCGGTTGGACTGGCGGTGAATTGTTAATATATGTAAAACACAAACACTCACACAAATCACAAAAAAAAAAAAACATTAATGACAATTCTGCACCTTTACAAAGAGTTCAGTTCCTTGTAATGCATATAAAATCTGGTGCTGACTGCATTCTGTTTTTAAATTTATATTTTTAATAAAATATTTTTCTTTTTAACCAAACAGTTTATTCGAAAAGTTTCCACGTACAACACGCTTAGTTTCGAAATAAACCGACTGGATATTTTAAATTAAAATATAATTTAGTTTAGCGCCATTTTAATCTAAATATTTGTGAAATTGTGGAAATAATTTTGGAAATTTGTATAAAAATGTTATTTCAAAATATATTTAGAAATGTTTATAAGATTGGTAAAAACTTTGATAAAGGTGAATGAACTATTAAATGTTTAATTGAATGTTTTCTTTGTTATTAAACTATGTTTGAATTAAAATTTTAATCGATTTAATTTTTTTTTTTTAATTTGCAGAGTGTGATTGTGGTTGCTTGGATTCGTATAATTCATCATCATCACAAGCTGCAGCATCATCATCTGCAATAGTTGTTAGTGGCAATAATAGTGGCACAGGTTATAGCAATAACAACAACGGCAGCGTTAGTAATAAAAATAACAACGAGTCTTCGTCAATTGGTGTCGGTGTAAACGGTGGCAACGAAGTTAGCGTTGGTGTTATAAGTAGCAGCACAAACGTGGCGTCCTCTGTTACTATTGTGCCCAGTATCGGCATCAAAACGGCCCATACGAAAGTTGCCACCTCTGGGGGGCACGCTAACACGCAGCCCCCCAGCAAACGTTCCAGTAGCGGTGCCGATGGCGATTATCAATTAGTACAACACGAGGTTCTCTATTCTTTGTCTGCTGAATATGAGGTGAATTTAAATTATTTACTTTTCTCTGTAAACTTAAATTCAATAATTTTTTTTTTTTAATTTCTTAAGGTTTTGGAATTTTTGGGTCGTGGCACATTTGGCCAAGTCGTCAAATGTTGGAAACGTGGGACATCCGAAATTGTTGCTATAAAGATTCTTAAAAATCACCCCTCATATGCACGTCAGGGTCAAATTGAAGTGTCGATATTATCGCGTTTAAGTCAAGAAAATGCCGATGAATTTAATTTTGTACGAGCGTTTGAGTGTTTTCAACACAAAAATCATACCTGTTTGGTTTTTGAAATGCTCGAACAAAACTTATATGACTTTTTGAAACAAAACAAATTCTCTCCATTACCTCTGAAGTATATAAGACCGATATTGGAACAGGTAAGTTAATGGGAAAAATCATACATGGGAGTAATTCATTAAATCGACTAATGAATTGCCGATTTCATTACCATTAAATTGAACAATGGTACTTTTTTCATTACCATTATTTTTAACAATGATATCTTTTCATTAATAATTATTAAAAAAAAAAAAAAAAAAAATCGTTATCCTTAAATAATGAAATAATTTTATAAATTCATTGTCATTATTTAGCATAATTTTTCCTACAATTCTAACTACCTTTTTAATTATATATAATTTGTATCCGGATACTCTTCTATTTGGTATATATATTTTTGCATAAATTTTTAACATATAATTTTACAAATACTAGAAACACATTTGAAAAAAGTAGTTTTTTGTTCAAACAACGTTTTTTTTCGGTAATTATAATTAGTATTTGAGCATTTTTTTGTAATTTCATTACCATTAGTTAAAAAATTGTAAATAAAAAAACCAATATCATTAAATGGTAATTAAATTTTTTAAATTATCATTATTTTCAAGTAATGGTAATGAAAATTCAATGCTCAATGAAAAATTCTCATGTATGGAAAAAAATAGATGAAATAAAAGAACAATTTTAAAGTGAATATTGAAATTAAATTATTTTAAAATTTCTTTAGAATTTTTATTAAATATATTTCAATTTTTTGTATATATATTTTAGGTTTTAACAGCATTATTAAAACTTTCACAATTGGGTTTAATACATGCTGATTTAAAGCCAGAAAACATTATGTTGGTCGATCCTGTAAGACAACCCTATAGGTAAGTTAAATATGCATACATATGTACATAAAATCTTCAAACATCAACAACTTTAACTGATCTGTCCTGTCCTATATTTAATGCAGAGTAAAAGTGATTGATTTTGGTAGTGCTTCACATATCAGCAAGACTGTATGCAATACATATTTACAATCACGTTACTATCGGGCACCAGAAATCATTTTGGGCTTACCATTTTGTGAAGCAATCGATATGTGGTCATTAGGCTGTGTAGTGGCAGAACTCTTTTTAGGTTGGCCTCTGTATCCCGGTTCATCAGAATTTGATCAAATCAGGTATGTTTATTATGATATTTTATTTCTTCGTCTTTATTATAAATAATCCATTCTCTTATCTTAGATACATATCACAAACTCAAGGTTTACCAACGCAACATATGCTAAGTAGCGCTTCAAAGACATCGAAATTCTTTTATCGTGATACGGATTTAACGTATCCATTTTGGCGTTTAAAGACCATAGAAGAATATGAGGCTGAAACAAACACAAAAAGTAAAGAAGCGCGTAAATATATTTTTAATTGTTTGGACGATATTGGTCAGGTGAATGTACCAACCGATCTAGAGGGTGGCCAATTGTTGGCAGAAAAAACTGATAGACGAGAATTTATTGATTTACTTAAGCGCATGTTGACCATTGACCAGGAAAGACGTCTAACTCCAGCAGAAGCTCTGAATCATTCATTTACACGTCTCACCCATTTGGTAGATTATGTGTATTGTAATAATGTTAAAGCTTCCGTGCAAATGATGGAAGTATGTCGACGAGGAGATTATCATCCGTAAGTAGTTTTATATATTTTTCTATTACCTTTTTAAAGCATTCCTTCAATCTGTTTAATTTGTAGGGTACAACCGACATCAACATTGGTTACGAATTTCGTACCCAGTACCACAGAGAATATGACATTTACAATTAATAATCAATTGACAAGTCAAGTACAACGTCTGGTTCGCGAAAGACCCTTAGCTTATGAGAATCTTTATCAAATCTATGGTGGACGCAATGTAGGTCGTCAGTACGCCCAAGGTCGTACAGATACGTTCCAACATCAATTGGTTTCAAATATTTTATGTCCACCATCGTATCAAGCAATGCCCAGTCCCACCAAACATGTTGTCGTTGGCAGTACAATGCAACCACCATTGCAAGTAAGTATTTGTTTAAGTAAAATGCCACGTAAAATAAAATTTTATCCATAATAAACTCTGAGCAGATTAATTTCAATTAATGTTAATTAAACTTTTGATTTTATATGTAAAAAAATAAATGTACAAAAAAAGGACGACTGATGATTTATTGAATTAAACAATTTTTATATGTAAATAAACAATATATTTATCTATAAATAAACTTTTACGAAAAAAAAAATGCACATAAAAAATATGTACGAGAAAGATATATAACAATTTGTTGAGTTTTTGTTTCATTTTTAAAAGAATTTAACCAATAAACAATTTTTATTTAAAAAGGGCCGGATATAATATATATATATATTTTTTTTAAGTCCTTGTGAGTAATTAATATAGATAAGTTTGGAGGGAGCAAATAATCCGGTACATTCTTAATTTCATTTATATAAACTTTATAATTAAACAAATCTTTATGATTTACTGAAATATGGATTCAAAAAATTTTTATAATTTTTTTTTTTTTTTTTAATTTTTGAATATTTTCGACAATATATAACAACTGTTCAATTATTAATTGATATATATGATGTGTTTTCAAAAATTAAAATATGTTAATATATTTGATATCAGATAAAGTTCAGATCGGTAATAATTGGTCATAGCTTCAATGTGTTGGAAGGTCACAAAGTGGTCTTAAGTATAAATATTGATTTTGTGGTAGAATTCAGCGCAGATAATCACAGTACAGACATAAATTGAATCAGAAATTTTTAAGTTTAAACAAAATTCTACAATAAATAAGAAAAGTTCACATGTTAATTTTGTGATAAAATGTTTCTTCCTTCATCGTGTTTTGTACATTTATTTTTTGCTTTTATTAAAAAAAAAAAATAAATAAATAAACAAGAAAGTTATGAATCACTACCTTACAACTTTACTAAATTTTCATAGGTCCCTTCACAACAATATGTTAACGTCCCAGTACCAGTTTCAATGGTCGAACCAACCTCTGGACAGCGTATGTTATTGACTAATCGTGTACAAGCGAGTGGTGTAGCTTGGCCGCAAACTGGACGTCAAATGGCATTAGTACCATCATGGCCCCAACAGGCTCCAGCACATTCTTTAATTGTTGATCCGGCACCATTCTTAAATGTCGAAGAAATCTATCCAAAACATTTGAATATACCACGTAATGATCTCAAAAAGGAATCGCCAATTCATCATTTGGTGTAAGTAACTAAATATTTAATAATTTTAAAAAATGGCATAAATTAAGACCTAGTTTATATTATCTTATTGATTTTTATAGTAAGCTGACAATTCTATTTAGTTTTAATTAGTTTACATCTAAATACATATTTATATATTGAATTATAAGTTTGTATACCCTAACATCAACCTCATACACTCAATTAAATGTAGTTATAAAAAGAAAATCAATTTTGAGCCCATTTAATAAATTACGTGTAACCTTCTGTTTTTCTATTCTATTTTTCTAACTTTGACAACATTAGGAGCAAAGGCAATTCATATCGTGTGCCGCGTCATGACAAGAAAGAAAATCAACAACTGTCACCCGTTAAGAAACGTGTCAAAGAAAGTTCGCCACCTCATCAGCAACGTTATAATCGTACATCTCACGTTTCACCACAATATCATAACAACCATCATAATTGTAATTATGGCAGCAATGGAGGTGGTAGTGGTGGCGGTTATAATGGACAAAGTAGTGCCAGTGGTGGTGCTATTGTTACTTCAGCTTCATCAAGTAGTGAGTTTTTCTACATAACACACTCGCCTAAACCTATTTATCTAATTGAAACTAAATAAACCATTTAATTCTCTTTTTTTTTTGTGTTTACCTTCATAGACATCATAAATGCCAGTGGTAGTCATCATCACCATCACAATGGTAGTTCTAATTCCTCTTCGAATCAACAGCATGTTATTAGCAATAATGCTGTATATGGTAGCAGCGGTGGCAGTCATCATATTGTTAATAATTGTGGAGCGGTTAGTGGATCGACGGGTAGTGGCAGTGGCTATCATCATCACTCTTCGTCTTCATCTTCTTCGGGTGGACAGCATCACATTTCTTCGCATCATTCTCAATCCCAACATGGTCATCAGGCACCGCCCCAGCATCATGGTGCTATTGTTAAACAACAGACTATTACAATACACGATACACCATCACCGTCAGCTGTTATAACAATATCGGACAGTGAGGATGAGGGTACGGATGGACCAACTATTGTTAACAATACAGCTCCGGTTAAGCAAAGAGCTCATGCTCAATCACAAACAACATCATCAATGTTGCAACATTCGGCATCGTCTTCATCGTTGAGTTGTCGTAACAATGGTCATCAACATGGCCATTCACATCAACAAAGTCAAACTCAACAACAGCCACAACCGCCGCAACAACAGTCGCAACAAATGCATCATCAGCAGCAACAAACATATGGTAATTTTTTTTAATTTTTATTTCTTTTACATGCCCTTTAGCGAACAAAATAAAGGTGTAGAGTGGATTATAAAAAATTTATTTTGAAATAACAATGATTTCTATGTAAGAAATAGTTAAATCAGAATGAGTAAGGGATTGAGGACTAAAAGAAAAATGCTTTAAAATTATAAAAATATGTATAACTTACATAGTTTATTTTAATTATAATTACTGTGCTGGTTTTTGTCTTTGATTTCATTGTCATTTTTTTTTTAACATATTGGATGTGGCAAATAGTTTATCTGTGATATTCTAAATTTTTGCAAACAAAATTTATTACTGTGAATTAATTTTGAAACAAGAAATTGCTGTATAATTCGTTTTAAATCTCTGGAAAAATTATTTGCTGTTGCTGTTTGAAATCGGCTTCCATTTTGTGGGGAAAATAATTATGGATTTTCTTAGCGAAATTTAATATGTTTAGCATAGATATATCCACAGACTAATAACTGTATTTGAAATTAAAACTAAAAAAAATAGCTTAAAATTTTTTAAACAAGAAAGATAAAAGAAATAAGTTTAGGAGATAATTTAAAAAAATAATAATTTTTTACATAGTTCGAGGAAATTAGACGGAAAAGTGGCTACATATTATAATTTAATGGAAAAAAACTAATTTTGTTATATAGCTTCTTCCTGGTATCTTATACATTCTGTTAAGAGTCTGTTACTCGCGGTTAAGGCTAAAAAATCAGTTAGATGCCATTACAATATTTATAGATCATAAAATTTCCAATAACTTTTCCAAAGTACATTTTTATGTATCATTAGTTCTGAAGTTATAACACATTTTGTGTTTAATTTAAATATTTTTAGTATCTGCTATATTTCTGGATGTCATTGTGATATTGTAACGAGAGTTACATCATCATTTAGCTATAAATATATTTTCATTTTTTATTATGCAAAAAAAAAAAAAAAAAAAAACTCTTTCTAGCCCATGTTAGGGTATCAGCAAGTGAAAAATTTGTAATATCGTTACCTGGTTAAGTTACAATTGCAAATTGAAAAGACGGGCACATATTAAGAGTACTGACCCTACAAGTGTGGATGTCGATATTTTTTCTTTTTATTTTCCCCACAAAAGTGTAATGAAAATGTTTAATGCATTATATTAAAGGTATTCACCTCAGAAATTTGCGACTTTGCAAGACCATTGCAAAGTAGAAAATTTGCATCGATTTCTATAAACTCAACAACAACCACGTAGAATAAATTTTGCACAACTTACTTTGCAAGGGTCTAGCAACGTTGCAATTTCTGAGGTGAATACCTTTATTGTTTTAACATCAGACGTTTAGTTTCTACAATTTCTTATTTATTATTTACCCCCTTGTAAAATCGTCAATAGCAACAACAGCAACATCTAATTCAAATAAATATCAATATGAACAACAGCAGCAACAACAACAGCAATTGCAAACGATGAATGTTAATCATACATCATCGCAGCATCAAAATCTAAATCATTCACAGCAACAACCTCAGCCACAATATCAACACCAACAACAACAACATCAGCAACAACAACAACCACAACATCAACAGCAGCAACAACATCAAATACAGCACAGTGTTGCTGCTATGAAAAATAATTCAAGTAATAATGCTTCCTCTTCCACCTCTTCATCATCCTCTAATACAATTAGCAATATCACTAGCCATAGCCATAGTAATAATCATAATAATAGTAATAGTCATCATATTAATACCGCTAGCACGACAGGCTTTGATCAACAATTAAATAAAACTAATACATGTAGTAGTAGCAATAATAAGACAATGAATATCACTACAACTACCACCACCACCAATACAAATACAAATAATACAACAAATTCCAATACCAACAATACAAATCATTTTTCTTCTGCCTCCATAGCGTCCATAAAGTCGACATCATCGTCATCAAATACAACTAATAGCAATAATAACAGTAACAGTAATTGTAACAATAACAATGAATTTATGGTTGGCGGAAGTGGAACCGGAAATGGAACTGGATTTGGTAATTTTATTGATATACCAAATCCAAATTGTCATAATCAGCAACAACACCAACAACAACAGCAGCAGCATCATCATCAAAATCAACAACAACATCATAATTTACATTCTAATAATGAACAAAAACATCAACAACAGCAATTAACCTGTGGTGGCACTTTACACTCCTCCTCTTCCAATACCAAATCTGTTTCCACTTCTTCCATCCAACACCACCAAACACACAATAATAGTCAGAATTCTCAACCCCAATCACATCATCATCACAAACATTCAACTTCAAATCTATTGTATGGTGCTGGTGGTGGTAGTAGTAGCAATCATAATGTTGTTGCTTCCTCCTCCTCTTCATCATCATCTATTGGCCCATCTGCTCCTCATACCTCTTCTAATACAAATTTTTCTATATCCTCTAATCTATTTGCCACATCTTCACATAATCACAATAATCACACTCAAAACAATCCCAATCCCTCTTCCACTAATAATACAAACGCCACATCATCATCATCTTCATCCAATAATTCATCTAATTCTATAACCCATCATCGTTCAAAACATGTACAACTAGTAATACCATGCGTTACCGTAGGTGATAATGACCACGATGAAATGCGACGGCGCAATACCACTCATGCAGCCAGCAATAGTCCAAAGCAACATCACCAGTCGCAACAACAGTCCCAGGCATATCCCCAGCCAAGTGTCAAATACGAACCGGGACAATCGCAGAAGAAACGTATTTTAGCTATGGCCCAAAATGAGTGCTACATGCCGTCTTCTCACTCGAGCACCAATAGCAGCTCACAAACATCATCCAGTTTACCACATTTACCTACTAAACAGGAACCAACAGAATTCTACGATTATCCCTCACAACAACAACAGCAACAACAGCCCCAGCATGTTGACAATAAACGATCCTCATGGGCTGCATCGTCTGGAGGGTCTCAACAACAGGCACCACCATTAGCACTGCACAAGCGGGAGGCACCTTCAGTGGCTCCTTCATCGTCTGGTGGTTATGTTCAACAACCAGTCTCTTCGGGCACTTCGGGCAATGTCCATCCACCAATGGCACACTCAAAGAGCTCGTCTTCGTCCTCTTCATCGGCTGCTGCCTCTGTGGGACCACCATCTTGGGGTGCTCCTCAAATATATCGTCAACCATCCCATACCTCACAGTTGCAACAGCAACAACCCTCCGGTACACATACATCACAATCTCAACACCAAACCAATACGACCACACCCATGGGTAATTCGCCTTCATCAGCTGCAGCAGCCGCAGCAATGTTGCAACAAGACATTTACGCTGCTGCCGTACAGAATGACATGTATCGTCGTCCAACTGTCTTTGTTTCGCAAGCTGCACCAACATACACTTACAATCGTGCAGTTGTAGCTCCTCCACCGGCTCACAATAGTTCAAGTCGTCAGGTATGTTTTCGTTTTTCCAATATTCAAAGATCTTAAATATTATAAAAAATATAGTGGTAGCTGTGTTCTTCCTTTGCATGTCTATCATACAGGTTTTAGTTTTAAATTTAAAGAAATTTAAAACCTGTTAATAAGATAACAGCTAATATTATATTTATTTATTTATTTTAATTTTAATTTCTATAATTAATCTTTAGTTTATCTGAATTCTCATCTAATTATAGCTACTAAGACTAACTAATTAAATTAGATTAGCCTTTTGCTCAAAGATGAAAACTTAGATAGTATAAAGATTACCTTATGAATGAATTGAATTTATTTTACTATGTTTGAAATGGAAATTAAATAACAAATAGCAGCAAATTAATAAACGATGATATGAATCTTATTTTTCTATAAAACAATCATTTTTTTTTTTTTTTTTTTGTGTACTCTCCAATCAATCATTTAACTTGTTTGCCCATATATTCAATAAAAATCTAGTATAAATATTTATAAATAAATCGATAAATTCAACTCATTCATTAATATATAAAGTGCAGAGAATAAAAGTAATTTAATATATGTTATCTAACTAAATCTATTCAAAATTATTAAAAGTTTTTTATCATTGACCAATTGATATTAATAAAAATTTTATATTAAAGCCAATTTCCTATTAAAAAATCAAACAAACCTAAAAAATAGAAAACAAATAAAAAACAAAATTGTAAAACCTACCTCTAGGTTATACCATCCCATCCATTGCCCGCACACATACAATTTCCAACGCAGTACAGCCAATTTGGTCCCCTAAGTCCAGCCCAGGTAGCCGCCAGCAAACATGCACATTACGCACCGACAAATATATGGTATGGGGGCGAATAAACACTGATTTAAACATAACGAGTGAGTCAAAAAGCGATAAAAAGCAAACAAAATGAAATTTTATTAAATAAAGGAATAATTAAATACATTTTTATTTATACCTAAGGCCAATCAATTAACATGATTAATAATAAAAAAATCAATTTTATTTTAGATCGTTTATGCATGATTGCAACAAGCAGCTAAAAATACAACAACAACAAGAATATTTAACAAATCCTAATAATTACAAACGTAATAATCATAATCAACGTAATACTATTAATAATAATAATGAAAATATTAACCTGTACAACTTGCAACAAATGCTACAATTCCCTAATAATATTGATGGAGACACTGACATTGGTAGTAGTGGTACAGATGATGTAGTGGATGGTGTTGAAAAGATGTCTACCACCTCTACAGCCACGACTACTGCAGCTGCTGCAACAGTACATGACATACAAAATCTACAATTAACTCAGTGGTGGTTTTTAATGATGCAACAAACTATATTTAATTTTAAAACTAATTTTGAACAACAACAACAGCAACACCAACAAATAGCTAATCTTAGTAACAACAATAATTTTACAAATAATAATAATGAAACTGTTGCAGCAACTTCAGTGGCTGGAGCTACAAATCATTTTGATCTTTTTAACTTTATTAATGCTGATGGAGATGATCATACAGTAATCGATAATACGGTTGCTACTTTATCAGCAGCAATATCAGCTATAGAACAACAACAATAACAAAAGTAAACAATTGTTAAACTGGATGTTTGAAATAATTTGGATTATTTTATACAAAAAAAAAATCAACAGCAATTTACGCGCATGTAATTGAAAATTTTCTTTTTCTTTGTTTATTACTCTTTTCTTATTTTTATTATTTTTTTAATTTATATTTAAGAAGTGATTATATTGTTTATAATTTTTTAACTATAATATATAAATATATACATACACCCAATACATATATACGATTAAATAATTATACTTCTATATATACCTACCTTATATTAGAAAAGATAAATAAGCAAGACTTGGTTTAATTTTTTTCTTCTTTTCCTTACTTATTTTTAAGTTGAAAAAAGAGAAGAAAATGGAAAATCTTTTAACAATAATTATTTTATATTTTTATTAATTTGTTTGTAAATATTTATTAATAATTATAATTATACATATTTTTATATATACTTATATACCTTACATATATTAATATAAAAATTGAAAACCTTAAAAACACAAGCTGAAATATTCATACGAGTACTTTTTATAATAGAATTATTAAGCATACAAGCTTAAAATCAATGAATTATTTATAAAATTACTCACTTTATATCTCACTCTATCACTACTTATCCTTTTCTGTCCTTTCTTTGTCTTTCTTAATTAAAATTAATTTGTTTACACTGTAAATGTGTAAATATAGTTTAAAATTAAAGAAACTAAAAAAAAAATATTTAGAAATTTATCGATAAAAGTCGTTTTAATTTTTTATGTATAAGCAACATTGATTATCATTTTTTTTTTTTTTTTTTTAAATTTAATTTTTTAAATTTATTTTAGGTTTGATTAAAGATTCTTGATTGATTAAAGATCTTTATTAAAAAAAATAATACTATAAAGAAAGGGATCTATAATTTCTAAATAATTGAAAGTTAAAAAATTAAAAAAAAAAAAACTTATTAAATATACAATACAATTATGTCAAATATTATGTCAAATTTGAGTTCTTATTCAAGTTTTTTTATAAGAACAATTTTCTACAATTATTAATGAATCAAATTTTATAAATTAACTTATATTAAGTTTTTTTAACACATTTCACAGTAATTCGATTCCAAAAAACACATTTTCGAATTATGATATAAACGTTTTAGCTCATTTGAATATTTTTGTTTTTTAATCGAATTAAAGTGTAACATAATTTTTAAAGCATATTTCACGATATTAATTAAAGGTTTAAAAATATGATATTCAAAATTTAGTGATATAATATTCATTATGAAAAAAAAAAAAAAAAATAAATATTTGCTAATGTTGGATCTTCTAACTTTTGTTTTTGTGTTTAATTTCCCACATACAAAAGTTTGTAACTTATATTACAAAAATTATCATAGATTGTCGTACATTAGTGTTATTATTTATGTAACAAAACAAAATTATAGAGAGTCAAATTAAGTTCATCGTGCAAAGAATTACTTATGCTTTTAAATTAAGATTGTCTGCACATTCTGGTTTCCATAGTTTAAAAGCAATTTTAGTTTAGAATTATCATAAATTTAAAACTAAAATTGAACAATACAGTATTTTAGAAATATCAACGTTATGGTTAAAATATCATTAAATAGCCAAAAAATTAAAAGTAAAATTATAATATTCAACAAACTGCACACACAGCAGTAATTAGTAGGTATACTTCATTTAAGTTTTTTCAATTAGGTTCAAAACACAGTATAGAAGTTTACACATATGTAATTATTTACAAATTAGTTGTTTTAAAGTATTTGCACATTCTAAATAGAATTATAGTTATGATCGCACTTGGCAAATAATTGATCAAATATGGATAACTACTTGTTTGAGAAACATTTTGTTTGAGGTTGTTTAATTTTGAAAATTTTTTTAAAAAACAAACAGCGTCAAAAAAATATATTTTGAGCTAAAAAAAAAGGATTCAGACATATTTTACTAAATGTATCCATAATTTCGTCAAGTATTTGTCTAGTCTGACCATAGGGCACGCATTATCAACAAATTAATTTTTTAAAATGTATGAAGTTCCTAGTTATTTAACTGACACAGATACAATTATTACTGACATATTCTTATTATTATAAATAACAACTAATTGATTAATCTTATTAACAAATAAAAAATAACTAATAAATGCCTAAATTTTTCTAATGGAAATTTACAAATAAACCATGTTAGTTAACTCGGGAATTTTTCATTTTGAATACAGGTGTTTACTTTGTAATTCAATTCGAATTAAAAAATTTAAGATTTTCTATGCATAAACTATAAAAATGCAAACGATTTTATTTTCGAAGCGAATTACACAATAACTGGCCTAATTAATTTGTTTAGAAATTATAGATCCCTTTCAACTTTTGATTTTTTTTTTTAACAACAATTTTAAATGTGCAACATTTTTTTTAACATTTTGCTAAATGTTGTTGATGACTATTAAAATACTTTTAGAATATATATAAAAAACGAAAGAAAACCTCTAGAGTTTCACTTAATGTTGTTTTAACTATTCAAAGGGCAAAAATAAAATAAAAATAATATTTATATTAATTAGAAATCAAATAGAATACAACAAAAAACACATGAAATGGTATAAATTAAACAAAAAGAAAAAAATTAACGTTTTATTAGAATTAAAAGAAACAAAAATAAAATATTTATCAATATAAATATGTATATGCAAAATAAAAATTAAACTTAGAATTTAGAGTACCTAAAAAAAAGAATAAAAATTAAAACTAAACGTTTTACAAAGTTGTATAACATTTCAAAGAACATTAACAACACAGCACATGAAATCGGAAACATTTTTTTAAACAATTAAAAACTTTTTATATGTATAACAAAAAACTTTATAAATATTTAACTTTTTCTCTTTCCCCAAAACTTAACTTTATAAAAATCTTAGTAATTTGAATAGAATAAAAATAATTGTGTTTTTATTTTTCTAATTACAATTTCAATAAATTGTAAAATTAATAAAACAAGAAAACAAATAAAATATTCCTTTTTTTATATATTAAAAACAAATAAATATAAAATAATATACACATACATACACTAAATGTAGTTTGTACCTTATAAAATAAATAAATTAAAAAAATAATTATTATTACTGATAAAGATTGAAATTGAAACAAAGTAGTTTTAACAAATCCTATTTTTTCATCAACAATATAAAAACACGAAATTTAAAAATATATATATATATACATGCAAATTAAACAAAAATTTAATTAATATATTCACTTTGTTTTTATGATTTTTATAATATTAAACATTTTGGGTTTTTATTATTAATAAAAAAAATCATATGAATTAATGTTTATTTAGAGTTAAAACAAAAATTTCATTATTTTTATGAAAGACAATATTGTATATTCTTAATTAATTATTATTATTATTACTATTACAACAAATATAATTATTATTATTTTCTTAAGTAATTTATATATTTAAGCTTAAAACAAAAACCAACCTCATAAATACAAAACTGAAATATTATTAATCATAATTTTATTATTATTACAATTATTATAACTTTATTACTTTGCCGTGTTTTTATTATTAACCTTTTTTTTAAATACTAGGAGCTTTTTCATTTATGAATTAATATTTATATTATTAGGTTTTTATTATTGCTAACACACTTGGGTTTTAATACATTATTACTATATGGATATATGGAAAAAATATTACAAATTAATTACTATTCAATACAAATTATGTGTCTTTAGTTTTATTAGTATATAGAAAAAAATGAATGACCTTAAAATTTTAATAATATACTAGTTTTTTTTTTTTTTATTAAATTCCTTTATATTTTTGTTTTCCTTTTTTCTTAATGTTTTAATATTGCTTTAAACATTATTTTGGTTCTATTAAACCCGCTTTAGTTTGACATTAGTAGAACCTTAATGAATGTTCTAATAAATTAAAAATCATGACCATTTGCCTCCAGATTATTTTTAAACATTATCGGTCTTGATTTGTAAATCGAAAATGAGTGAAAAGTGGAATTGATAGACATTTTATTAATACTTCAGATGAGGAATTCAATAAAAAGCTACCGTTTTTTTATTTATTATATTATTTTCTTGTCTTCAGTAAATAAAAGCTTAAACCATCTAAATTTGTTGGTTGCTTTTCAGGAATTGAACTTAAAAACATTTAATTTTTGATTTACAGCACAGCCGAATATTTTCTAATATAAATTGAAACCATTTTATACTAATTATTATAAACATAAATTTATCCATTTCAAACTTTTTTTATAAAAATTATTTGTCTTACTTTTTGGAAATTGTTTCTTAAACGACATAAATAATTTAAACGAAAATTATTTTAAATCTTTTTCATGTGCTTTCTTTTGAACATTTTATTACTTTTATGGAATTTTCATATACTATTTCTGTAATGACTACCTTCTTTAGGTTTTCCTCCTATGTCTTTCCATTGTTCTCAAAGTCAATGGGGATCGTAACGTATTTTGTGTAGACACAGTAAAAGAATTCCACTGAACAATTCCTATTAAAAAATTAATATAACATTAAAAACATTTTTTTTTAGTTTACAAACATTTTAAATTATTATTATTTTGTACAACTATTATTCGAAAATAAACGGACAAATTGAAAAATATTGTTTTCCAACTCAAATTTAAATGTAATTTCTTTCGTTCGAAAAGAAAATCTTTCAAATTGTTCTTATAAATTAAAATTCTAATATCTTTCCTTACGATAGCAGGCTACAAAACAATGCTAAGTTTGTTTTCTGATTCTGAAACTTAAGAGAACAAAATCAACTTCCAACGTTAATATATCTTATATGAAATTGTCAGCCATTTAGAAAACAAATTATCCATAATTCGCTTGGAGTTTTTATTGCTTTCCATACTATTACTCATTATAAACTAATTATTTCGCATCAATATTTGGTATAAAATGGATTCGATTTTGAACTATAATAAACTTAAAAGAAACCTAACCGTTAATACAATTTTTAAAAATATTACGCTTTATAAGTGATTTATTTCATACATACTTACCAGAGCTGTAAATGAATCATTCTTTTTTTGATTTTAATTCGTTACGAATTAGCTAAATTTTGAATTAATTCTTTTCACAACAAAAAAGAATGAAATTTAAATCAATTCAGACGAATTAGGCAGAAATGAATTTCAATTCGTTTCCAATTCAAATGAATTTGTAGAATGAGTTGCAATTCGTTTTCAATTCAAATGAATCTGTGAAATGAATTGCAATTAGATTCCAATTCGTTTGAATTGAATTGATTTTGAATTCATTCAAATAAATTAGAACAATGAATTGCAATTCAAATGAATGAAATCAAAAATGAGTTGCAATCAATCAAATTCAAGAGCAGATCCTAGGGGGAATGATAAATGGAAATTTCTCCTACCAAAATTAAAATTAGTGAAAAGCCTTGTCCTGGATCCGCGCCTGATCAAAGAAAACATGGTGTTTGGAGTTTGTTTCTTCAAGAATAACTGATATTTATTTTGAAATACGCTGAACGATAAAACACATTTAATATTCAAGAAGCAATTAATAATTTTTGAAATTTTCTACAATATACAAATATGAGATTATTTAGACAAAAAATTATTGTTAAAAACACCTAATAATATTTTCACACTATTTGATAAAAATAAAAATGTAAGTTTCTTTTAGTAAATATGCATGCTGTCTTTTACATAAAAAATTAGTTCAATAACAAAACGACAGTGATGCTTACTGTAGATTTACTTTCTTGCAAAATAAATTCAATTCAAATGAGTTGGAAATGAATTGGTAATTCTTTTTTCACTTGACAAATTCATTTGCATTAGAAATCCATTTGAATTGGAAACGAATTGCAATTCATTTGAATTGGAAATGAATTACAATTCATTTTTACCAAATTCATTTGAATTGACTCAAATTTCATTCAATTATTATTTTTTTTTTTTTTTTTTTTGTGAAAAGAATTAATTCAAAATTTGCTAATTCAGTGCATGAATGATTCGCGAATTAATTCAAAAATTAATGATTCATTTACAGCTCTGATACTTACACAAACAATAATTAATAGTAAATCGTAGGTACTTTACATCTTTTGTGTCTTTATATAAACTCTGCAAAAATGAACTTGATATACCCGTTTTTGTAAGACAAAATTCAACCTAATACACATTTTTATTCCTATTGAACTAATAGAGACATTATTTTCGAATCAAATTACATAGAAATCATTCAGTGTATTTATAATATTAATTTTACAAATTTTTACTCTATTAGTAAAACTCTATGCTTTTTGTAGGAAATACCTAATTCAAAAATAACAGAAAAACTTGTCTTGGTTTGAATTTCTAGTAAACATTTCATTTCTTGAGTAAAAAATACTAATTTGTTTAAATAATTATCGATTGTCTTACAAAAATAGGTTCATAAAGTAAATTAAAAAAAGTTACTAAGTAGTTCATTCAAGTTATGAAATTTAAACTCAATTACTCAAATTCACAACATCTGTTTTATTTTTATTAATATTCAAACTAAATTTTAAAAAGTAAAAACAAATAAATTTAAGATTCTATACTAGAGTTGGGCATTATCGTTCATTTTACTGTTTCGTTCACATGGTTAATTTTTTAACATTGATCAGATTTTGATAGATGAGAGTGTCAAAGTCTGAACGATTAATGTTTGAATGAAGAGACAACAGGTGAAACTGAAAAAATAGTTTCATTTGTTTCTAAGTAGACTTTATTAGCAAAAATTAATGAATAATATATAATTTTATAAAAATATAATTAATAAAATAAATAAATTAAAATAACAAAATTTTGTCTAAAGCAATATAAAAACAATGCAAAAAAAGGAACGATATGAACCAAAAATAAATAACGAATTAACATCATTCATTTTACTGATTCGTTCAATTGAATCGGTTCGTTCATGAACGACACAACTCTAATCTATTTCAATATTTTTCAAATGAAATTACTTAGTAGCTTTAGTAAATTAATGAAATATAATTTTTTTAATTACCATTAAATTTTTAATTAAATATGAAATAATTTTTATTCGGGTTTAATTACGTATTAATTAAATATGTTTTTATTATAATTTTATATTAACATGTGTTTTTCTAATTAATGTAAAAAATCTAAAAAGTAAATAAAATATATACTTATATATGAGATAAAACAAAAATATATTATAAAAAATAAAACTTAGCTTGTAATTATTGTGATGTAGTTTATAATTAAAAAACAATTTAACAATAATAATAATAAAATAAAAAAAATAAATACAAAATATATATACTATTAACAAATGACGTTAAAGATTTTTAATATTATTATTTAAATATAATTATATATGTAACCTATAATGTTTTTTAAAATTATATAATTTCATTACTTTTTCTTTTTTTATATACTACAAAATACTAAAAACAAAATATCAAAGAAACTTAAAAAAAAACACATAATTATTATTAAAATTAATACAAACAAAATAAAAACTATTGATATGCATATTATGTATGTATTTGCAAACAAAATCAATAAATTATAATTTATTAGTGATAAGTAAGCTTAAAAACAAAATACAAAAACAATAAATAAATAAAGCAAATATTAATTTAAAAAAAAAAAAAAAACACAAATTACACTTTTTATTACAGTTAACTAATAACTATTAATAAAAAAAATAATTATTTAAAGCAAAAAACAAACAAAAATTTTTTTATAAATTCAAAAAACAAAGGGATAAATATTAAAAATATATAATGTGTGTATTTTGCAACTTAATAAGAAAATATATATAAGAGAAAATTATTAAAATAATCAATTTAAAGAGAAAATATTAAAAAGTTATTTGCAAATCCAAGTAAAACAAAACAATTTTAGTGACGAAAAACAAAACACAAAAATGATTTATATACGCCAAAAAAATTAAAACAAAAAACAAATTATTTTGTAACTTATTATTAGGTAAAACATACAGAGAAAACAAATTAAACAATTACTCTAAAAACAATAATTATTTATATTTAATTAACTATAGACAAACAATTTAATTAATTACATTTATATATAAAAGTGTTGTGAAGTATAATTCAGTTTTTGATTTTTAGTTCGTTCTTTAAATTTCTTATAGTTCATTTCCTCGTAAATGTTTATAAAACATAAGTAGTGTTTTTGAAGTCATTTCACTAGAAAAATATTCAATATAAATACATATATATATAGAGTATTTATAAAATGTTTTTAGTTTGTTTTCCAAATTTAACACAAACAAAAAAATTTTCTTTTTAATAAATTTATTTTTAATTTTCAAAATTAATATTATAGAACTCATGTGTAGAGAAGTTATACAAGTGTTGTCTAAAAGCTAAATCTAAATTTGGAAAATTTAATTTATAAATTAATCAAATATTTTTTAACATACTTATGTATGGAAAATGAGAAAAATTTATAAAAAAAAAAAAAAAAAAAAAAACACTTAATTGTGTCAAAGAAACGTCTAAGGTTTTACTTAATAATGGCTACGCAGAACTTTGGTTAGATTCAATCCATCAATTCAATCTTAATGTTTTAAAATCTTGTAACCTGCAACTGAATTCTTAAGAAAATTTGTTAGGTCTGCGTAGTTAGTATTTTTTCTTTTCCTTAAATTTATGGGTCTCGTTTTCTCTCATATATGGCAATTCAACAAAATTTCTTCTCTAATCCCTAGTCGTTGAAATAAATATTTAGATTACATATGATTCTGGAGTTAAAAGCAATAAGTACGTGTTAGATTTAAATTTGAAAAAGGGTTTTTAAATAAATTTGGAAACACTGGTTTTAAATAGAGGAATTTTGTATAAACAATTAGGGAATTTTATTCATTCGTTTATCGCTTAAGTCTGTTTATAAAAACCTTTCAATTTTTTAAACGCATAATTTATTTGAATATAATGGATGTGAAGACTTGTTTACATTCTTTTAGTCATTTTAGATTCAAAGATTTCTGCGAAAACTTTAAATTAACCAAAAACTATTCAATTGAGATTATTTTAGCAAGGATTATTATAACATAACGTAATATTTTTAAAAGCTGAAAATGAATTTTCATATTTAAAAACTCTTCTTCAAAGACATCGAAATTTCTAAAATTACTTCTTATTAGACAACACTTGCTTTTTATTTCGTTAAAATACTAGTGAACATATTTCAGATAAAGTGGGATTTTTGTTTATAAATTAAAAACAAATTATAATTATATAAGACTGCTAAATCTGTGCAGCATTAGTTTGTAACTAAAAGTAAACTAAAAAATATTTTAAACTAATATAAACATAAAAAAAAAGAATTATAAAATTAAGCTGTTTAAAGTGTTTTATAGAAATTTATGGACCATAATTTAAAGAAAAAAAATATATATATTAACAGAAACTTTTAAATTTTAATAAAATACATAAAAAAGCTAAACACTAAAAATTATTGTATTTCTTAAACTAAAACGTTCAATAATTAAATGTGACTACAACAATTTATGCTTTATTTGTTTATATAAATATAGAATTATGAACATTTAATAATTAACATAATAAAATATTTTTTTATTTTTCTTAATGTTTAACTAACATTTATGTAAAACATTCTTGTCTGTCTTTCTGTTAGCTTCAATAATATGTTTAGCAAAAAGCTAAAACACAACTTATGTCAAAACAAGTTAAATTATATAAAATTATAACAAAAATAACTTGTAATATTGTAAACAAACAGTAAATATATAATTATTATTTTATATAAAAGTTTATTTGTTTTAGTTTTAGAATATGTACTTTTTTTAATTTTCTTATTAATCATTCAAATACAAATTCTTTTTAATTTTTAATAATCATTACTCCTATTATTATAACTACAACAAATATATTATATTAATCAATATGATTGAAAAAATTGCATAAAATTTATTTGTTTTATTTCTAAATAAGCGGCGAAGATTTTCTATTTAATTTTAAATTAAATTCATTATTTTTTAACAAACTATTTTTCCACATAAGATTGAAACTCTTATTAAGTTTGAATTTGAAACATATTAAATAATTTTTAGTTTGAGAGTTCCACCCAAATTTTGTTTTATGTGATACTGCAGCAGGTTTTTATTCCAATTTCGTCTTTAGCTATCAGGGATAGTTTGAAAACATAATTCCTAGATATGATACTATAATTTGGCCCTCGGAACATTTAGATTGTGCAAAATTACAGAAAAACTGCTTGAGATTAAAACAAATACTTATTCTAGGAAAAAGGCAAAAAATCTTTTTGATTTATATCAGTATGTCAAAGGGGTTTTTTCAAGATTTTTTTTATACAAATTTCTTAGGTAATTGATATGTTACGTGCTCTAACTATTAAAAAATTTAGTATATATACCAATCTATTCAAGAGCCAGAAATTATGTTTTCACTTACAGAAAATCCTTGAAAAATTATAAAAAAATTCAATTATAAGAAATATAAATTTCACTTTAATACTACCCCTTCTAAAGTCATCAGATGAAAAACTACAATTTATTTAATAAATCATTGAAGCATGATCGCAAATAAGGGCGTATAAACCAAATTTTTCAAAATATGTTGTATTGCATAATATTTTTAAAAAATAATAAACTGCACCACAACTTCGGTATAAATATCTAAACATTCCTAGTTTATATAAAATATAGTCATAGTTTAATTTTATTATTTATAAAGTACCAAAAATATATACTATATATACATTAATCCCATCGTTTTAGTTTATATTGTAGTATAATCAGTCCATTTTTAACTATGCTACTTGAAATAATTGTCATTGGGCCTTATTAGCTTTATTAGTGCTTTAGATGAAACAACATCTCGAGAGTGGTTAAGAGGCTTTGTTCTTGCTAAACGCATAAGTGCTTCCAAAATTGTAGGAAGTAGATCAAGCAACATTTCCCAAAGTTAAACAGGGCTGTCATAGAACGCAAGTCGGTTTTTCTAAAATAAAATATACATTTCTTTTTATAAAATTAACATGAATTTTCTTAGATTTTACCCAAATATTAAAAAAAAAAAAAAAAGCACGTAAAAGAAATCCGACAGCTGTTAGCTGCTTGGTTTATTTCCAATAGAAAAACCAATAATATTAGTTTCTGTGACGCATAAATCAGCCACTCATATTGATTCGAACACGAAACCAATAATATTGGACTTCATGACACCAAAGTAATTGTTTTGTCGTTTTCAAATCCAATTCCGACAACAGTTGGATTCTATGACAGCCCTGAAAATATTTCAATACAAAGTATCAAAAATTGGCTTATTTCCGGCCTCAAAAAACAAGTTTTCTATGGAATCAATAAATTGCCAGTAAAATTGGAAAAAGCAAAAAAGGAATATTTTTAGACAATAATTTGAACACCAAACATAAAATAAATAAAATTATTAGTTTTTAAGTTTTTATACAGTTTTTATCGTCTCTTCTTAAAATTTTCTTATGGTTTATAAGCTCTTAAGTGCGTCGGTGTTTCAGTTATATTTTTATTATTATTTTAATTTTATTTAAATTAAACAAATTTGTTTTAGCCAAAATTTCATAAAAAAAACTAAAAGAAATTAGTTCTATTAGTAAGTAAAAACAAAAATAGACTTGGATGTTTTTAGTGACATAAAAATTACAAAAAATAAATATTTATTAACAAAATTAAAGATTAAAGCTTAAGTGATTAATATTTGTGTATGTATGTTATTGTGGTTTCATTACATTTCTTAAAACATCGATTAGATATATAAGATAATTTATAAAACATACATACATGTGTAACAAAGGAAAATAAAAATATTAATTAAACATTAATGTTGTATATGTTATATCATAACACACACATACATACATGCTACATATATATATCCACTCATTCACAATAAGCCACTTTATTTTACTTTTTCCCCTAAATACAATAATTAATTCTGATTCATTTTGGCATCTAAAATCCAAATGAAATCAAACGAATTTTAATCATAAATATTATTTATAATTACAAACTGATAACATATTATATATAATAAAATACACAAATAAAAACTATATAATTATTCGTACATATTTATCCCACCAATTACAAAAGAAGCAAAAATATTCTAATACAAAAAAAGATAAAATAAAAAACAAAAATCCAAAAGAAATGCACTAAAATCAATATATGATTTCTAAAATGAAAATAAAATATAAAAAAAATATATGAAAAATAAATTACAAAATAATGACCAATTACTTATCAATAAAAATACAATTTAAATTACAAAACAAAATTAATGAGCTTTTAATTTTAAAAAAGAAAAAATACAAATAATTTAACGCTTCATTGTATGTGTTTCAATGGCAAATATTCTGCATTTATTATTAACAATTTAAACAAACAACAAAATTTATGTTAATTAAATACTTAAATGCAAAAACTTGAATAAATAAAAAATACAATCTAACCAAATAATTTATTGAAAATAATAAAAAAAATAGTTAAATTACATGTGTATTCCACTCCTACTGAATAATATTCCTTTAAGACATGAAATAAAACACCAATTAAATCAAATTATCAATAATTTATAAAGTTAAGTCAAGCGACTAAATATAATTAAACAATAAACTATAATTATACAATCGAAACTAATTTAAATTTATTTTAATTGCCATTAAAAATATCAAATAATTATTTGAATTAAATTCATCGTTTATATTTTGTTGCATTTTTGTATTAATTAAATATAATTGTAGCATACTTTAGGGATGAACTTAGAAACGTAACTGGTTTATGCACAGAAAACAAAACCGAATTACATATTTAAATAATTTAAAACAAAATAACTTTTTTAAAAATATACTTAAATCAACCAACTGACATTGTGTCATAGGAATGATAAATAATTGATAGAAATCACCAATAATTACTTGAAATGTAACGATAATTATGGAATCTTAATAGAAAAAAAAAACATAAATACAAGATTGATAAAAACCCGTCCAAATAAAATTTGATTTTATTGAACCAAAATAATAAAAAACTTACCATTAATCATTAAAGAGAACTCTCTAGAAATTTATGAAAAGTTTAATTAATATGTATGTAATGAGATTTAAATAAAAAAACTAATATTGAAAATTATAAATAGAAGTCTTAGAAGTTCAGTTTTTATTAGTTTCTTTTTAGATTTTGAAAACAAAAACAACTCGAGCATCCATAGATAAATATCTACATATTATTACACAGACCATTTTCTTCATATTTATAATTGCATACCCTACACTGATTACACTGGTTTAAAAAAAAAATGTTCCACCTTAAAAACATTATAATTTGATGTTTCAACAAGACTATTAAATTTATTCTATAACGTATTGATTTTTATTTTTGTGGTTACGAGAGGACGGGAGAGGGAATTTAAAGAAAATATTAGTAAAAAAATGTAGTTCTAAACTGTTTCAAGAAAAAAAAAATCCAAATATTATTATTTTGAAAAAATTGGTAAAAGTTTTACTTTTTCAATACTTCAGTATATTTACGAGTTAAAACCATAGAAAACAACTAGCTCACAAAAAACCTAACTCAATTGTCAAAAAAAAACCTAACTCTTTGTATGTGTTAGTAAAATTTTCTACAGAACAAATTTATACGTGTGAAGAGAGTAATTTTTTGTTTCTGAGCGAATGAAAAGAGTTGAACTTCTAGTTGTTTTCTATGGTTAAAACCAAAGAATACTAAGAATGGAAGGCTTGTAAAAAAAACATAACTCTGTTATAAAAAAAAAAAACCTAACTTTAAGATTGTGTTAGTCAAATTTTATTGATATGTATTAGTGCTGAAACCACTTTCATCACACATCATAATCATACATAGTTGCACAAAAGAGTATTAACAAATTATTAAATATAATTTATCACAATTATATTCGCAGATTTTCATCTTTTGATGCGGGTTACATCCACAAATAGTAATATAATTAAATTTTTTGGCTTTTTGTTGATGAATATGAAAATAATTCAAAATTATTTTAAATTCTGTTTTATTTTTAATACCAAAAGTAGCAACATTGTTCGTTCAATTTAAATTTCAACATACAAAAAAGGAATGTCAAAAATAAAATAAAAATGTTTTTTCAGTTTGTGTAAAATATTCATTTAACGGGAGTGAAAATACAATAAACGTGTGAGAAAAAATAATAAAAATATCGTGTGTTAGGGTAAAAATGTGTCGCGTATGTAATTTTCCTTAAATTTTAAGGAAAATATTTGTTTATTTTGTGTTGTTTCTCTCTCTCACAAGTGTGTTGAATTCTCACAGAACTTGTATGTGAGGAGAGAGAAATGTTGTTGTTGTACGATTTTGACAAGCCTTCTATTCTTAGTATTCTTTGGTTAAAACTATTTATATTTTTTAAATATAATGCTCTGAATATATTCATATATTTTTATGCCAAAATTTATACATATTCTTAATTTAAAATTTAAAAATTACTTAAATTTTATGAAGGATATAATGTTTTACTGTTTATGTTTTATCTTATAGTTAATTAATAAATTGTGACTATTTTTCCCACAACTTAAAAAAAGTTAAACTGAAAAAGTGTCTGTTTTCCTGTTTTTACTTCAATAGTTCTTAATGTTAATGTAGTTTAAAGGGCTTTAAGTTGGAACAAAAAGTCAACTTTTCTACTTTTTTAATTTTCAAATAAATTTTTTATTTTTGAATAATTTTGCCGACTTTGGGACTATTTTCTTTAAAATATTTTTTAAAGAAATCAAAATTTTACTGAGAATCTTTTATTTCAAATTATTAAAAGAGCAAACTTTTATAATTGTACTAAATTAATCATTGGAGTACTGCTGTACTTTTTAAGAGCGAATTGTACTGAAAAAAGTACAATTGTACTGAATTTATCATCCCTGGTGCAATTCGAATATAACATTCTTACAAAGAGTAACAAGAGACGAAACTAATTGTCAAAAACCTAAGTCGGTTGTCAAAAACCTAACTCATGCAACAATAAAATACATGTAATCAAATGTATTTGTTGTTGCCAAAAGAAAATAAGAACACATTTTTGTTTACAAAACAACAATTTTGTTTAAATGTTAATCGATAATTTCGTCTCTATATGCTACTCTATGCATTCTTACTTATTTACTTTTGTGATCAATGTTTTAAATTAAAACTTTTGATCATTTTTTGAATTTGGAAATGTTGAGTCCGTAGATGACGAAAATTAGAAATAATTTAGGTGCTCTGAGTTGTATTTCAAATGATCAACAAAATACATACGTCTATATATCCTTTTTTAATTATAAATATCCAACAAATCAAACAAATGAAAAATAAAATATTAAATAGAAACTACTTATGTATAATTATTCGAAGAAAATCACTTAAATGTTAAATTTGTATTAATTTATTGCTTCTTAGTTAATAAATATTACAAAATAAAATCAAATAAAATACAAATTAAATTTAGTATCAAAACAAATACATGTAAAAATAAAATAAAAAAAATAAATATATAAGAATTAAATTGAAATGTTGATGTGTGAAATTTATAAGACTAGTACATTTTTTCCTACCTAATGTTTAACTAAATAAATACAAAAAAAAAATAAATAAATAAATAATAATAATAATTTAGATATATAAAAGTAAAAATTATTAAAATAAAAATTAAATAATATATTATTAATAAAAAGAATATTTATTTAGATTTTACCTTCTTTTTGGCAAAAAAAAAAACATATATATTAAAAAAAGAAAATTAATTAAATAAAAATAATAATTATATATATAAAAAAATCTATAAAAAAGTAGTGATGCAAAATAAAAAAAATCAACATCAATATAATTAAACTTTATAAAGGGATTTAATAAAAACAACAATTTAAAGCATTTTTCGTAAAATTTAATAAAAAATTAATAAAAATATAAAAAAAAACATTTTAGTACCACAAATAAATATAAAGACAAAATTATTTTTATATGTAATTAACTAAAATCTTTTATAATGTATTAATTTAGTCTTAATCGATTTAATTAGTTTTGTTCGAGTTAAATTTTTCGCAATCTTGGTATTTAAATCTCTTCGTATTAAAATAATTCAATGTGTAGGCAAAAGAAAAAAAAAAAAAAAACTTTACAAAACAAAACACACAAATCATTTAACTCATGTGATGAAATTTATAGCAAAATCTCATTTCTTTGCTTGGTACATATAAAATATGAGTTTATTTAGTTATTATTTTTTTACTTTTAGTAAATAAAATAGCCACAAAAATACTTATACATTTTTTCTGCGATATGGGATTTCAAAGTTAATTTAGTTAAACAGTTAGGTTGCGTGGGCAGCTCACCAAACTTAACGAGTTCACTCAGAGGCCCAATATGGCCGATTGTGTTTCTCTAAAAGGAAGAAAACCCCACCATAAATGACCTTCTCGCGTAGGTGCCTCGAGTACACATTTTACACTAAACGACCAGTATTCTATCAAGTTCGACAGTTCAACAAGAGGAATAAAGGAAGAATGCCCTCGTACCCTGATACCCATACTAGTCTTTCACCACATACGAATTCAGAGCTTTGATCACGGCCTGATTATCTACAAAGAAGTCGGCAGTAGGAGCTTCTGAAACGAATTCTCTGATTCGTCTAGCAGCTACAGTTATAGCATATATCTCTGCCTGGAATACTGTACAAGTATCCAGTAATCTTAGAGATATTGAATGTACCAGGTATTCAGAGAAAACTCCTGACCCGGTTCCCGTATCTGTTTATGACCCGTCAGTGAAAACTGAGATTGCACCTTCTTAAAAAACAGATTTTACTGCCCAGCTTTCCCTGTCAGGGATGCTAATCCTAAAAGATTTATCAAAATCCATCCTAGGTATGATATAGTCCGTTCGGACATTCATATTGCTCCCGCCCACTACTTGTAGGATTTTGCCATGTCCAATACGATCATGCCTTAGTTCGCCTGACTCTATGAGTCTTAAAGCAGACTTGGTCGAGACATATTTGATATAGACATCGAGTGGAGCTAAGTCCAGCATAGTCTCTAAGCTAGCTTGAGGAGTGGAATTCATCGCTCTAGTAATTGCAAGACAAGCTAGTATCTGTACCCTGCCCAAAATGGAGAGATAGGTCTTTGTATTGACAGCACTCCACCAGACAAGTGCTCCATAGGTAAGAATTAGTCTAATTACCGCTGTGTACATCCAGTGTACAATGTAAGGCTTGAGTCTCTATCTCTTACCAAAAGTCTTCTTCTACATGCATAGACGGCACATAAAGCCTTATGCATCCTGCTCTCAGCATTACGCTCCACGAGAGCATTGAATCCAAAATCACGCCAAGCTATTTGACCTCTTTGGAAAGGTCCAGAGAAATACCGTCCAGTCGGGAAAGTCTAAAGGCTGGAATTTTATATTTCCTGGTAAAAATTACCAATTCGATCTTTTATGGGTTTACTCTCAGACCGTTCGCATTTGCTCCTCTAAGTAGTTCGTTCAAGGCCGGTTCCATTAGATCACTCAGTATAGTTAGAAATTTTCCCCTTATGAGGAGCAGAACCTTCCTTATCATCCCCATACCCAAGCTGGAATTAATGGCCCTGCTGCTAAGTATGTTACCTATCCAGTTTGTTATCCGCTGATCTACCCCCAAATTCTGAAGGGCAGTTAGAATCGATAATATATTCACATTGTTAAAGGCACCCTCTCCATCCAAAAAGGCTGCCAGTGTATTCTCAATAGTACCGACCACGTCGTATTGTTCTGTCCACCGACCTACCCTTTTAGTAGGCGTGTTATGCCATACAAAAGTTGACCGATGAGAGATTACGCCTGACATATGCATCCACAATTCTTTCCAGATTTTTGTAGCCTGTTAGTAGACTTCCCTTGAAGATTAAACTCAGCAGGAAAAATGTATCTGGCCCTGTAGAGTTCGAAAGAACTCACCGCCCACTTTATCTTTTTAGTGTTCACTATAGATTCTACCAGAGTACTAGGCGGAAACTCGGCCGGAGTCCTCATTATCATCCCTGCAGCCCGGAAAGTGCGTTCCCATAAGAAGTTTCAGAGTTTCTTTAATAAATACAAAATAAATGGAATTCCAATTAATATTATTTTCATGTATACGTTTTTTTTTTTAAAAACCATTGGTTTTTTCATTATACACAAACATATGAATTGTTTTTTCATATCCATATTTGAATACGTAAAAAAGATCTGAATTCGAAATGTTTAATTATTTAATATGTACACAAAAAATCGTCAAAACTGGAAAATAATTTTAAATAATAATAAAAAATAAAAAAATGCAACATAAATTCATTTATTTTCAACTTTTTTAGTCATTTAATTATTTCGTTGTTGTACATGCTTTTGTTAAAGAGATATTAGCAAAAAAGTATGATATGACGTTACAACGGACATCCAATGCTTCAAGTATTTGACCCATAACTATTTTGTTTATTCCCCTATTTCGCCTATTTTCAATACCAAAGAAACTTTTTTTTTTTTTGTATATCTCGTAAGCAGAATCAACTCATATATAAAATCTTTCAAATCGGTTTAGATATAAAGAATACGAATCGTTTTAAATATTTGTCATACCCGATTTTGGATCTTCTAGACCCTTTTCTGTTATGTTTATATAGTCCAATTTCAAAACTTAAACTTCACTACACTTCTACTATCACTATGTAAAATTTCATTGAAATCTGACCAACCGTTCGCTAACTCAATAACTCTTGCTTAATAGTTTATTTGAGAACTAAAGTCAATGCAATAAAGCATTTATAGGCTTAGAAATCTATAATCCCGTGTATCTAAATTAACTAAAAAATTTCATGCTGCAGAATCAGTGTTGTCCTGTGTAATTTTACAAGAATATATTTTTTTTATTTGAAGCTAGTTTAATTGATTTAAAAATTTATATTATCGCCATGTTGTGAGCAATTTAGGTTATTCACAGTTTTTTTAAATTTTTGCAAGTTATCTAAATAAAATTATCCATAAAATAATATAAATAGATTTAACGTATTTTCAAATATTTTCTCTCTATGTATATAAATGCACCTTAACGGTATTCAATCAATCTCATATTTCTCAAAGTCGGATTTTGTTGGTCTCAAAAGATTTGTAATTTTAAGCTTCTTATGAAAAAAAATATATTTAATTTTTTTTTAATTTTAAAAGAATATTTTTTGATTCCTAATCAATAGAACTAATCGGTCCCTAAATACTGTCTGTTGAAGATTTATAATAATATTTATTTTCATTTAATTTGCCCTTAATAACCAACTTCATTTATTTAGAACTAAGTACCCAGTAATAAAAATAAAACAAAATAATAATAAATAAACCCTTAGGTAACACAACGAAATAATTTCACAATTTGGAGGAGCACATAATTAACACTGATGTAAATTTATCAATGTCCCTTCCTCTCTATATAACTGTCATAATATCCTTTTTACTCTCTTAGTCACATTTAGCTCCATTTTATAAAAAAAAAACGATTAAAAATTTATAAATTTTCATTTTAATTAAAAATATATGCATATATATATTATTTTTTTGGTGTCTTGTAATTTACATGACTGTCAAATGTGCTTTTTAAATTGATGAAAAATATTTCAGTTTTTCTTTTTACTATTTTAAATTGAATAAATAAATCTGTGTGTTTAAATGAAAATAAATTATTTACCTAAATGTCATTTTGATAAAAAAAAAACACAAATGCTGACTTTTATAATTGTAAACATTATAAATTTTAGAAATTAAATATAAAAAACGAAGCACACCGATAATTATAAATTAAAAAAATAATAATAAATTATATAATAAATATAAATATATATTCACGTACCTTTATTAATATAAAAACTAAAACTTAAAAAAAAAATAAATAAAATAAAAATAAAACAATAAATTAAATTTGATAATATAACAAATTAAATATTAATAAAAATAATACCAATAAAAATTAGAATATTTAAACAAAACAACACACGAAAACATTTGAATTTATGGCTGTTTAAACACTTTAGAAATTAAAGAAAAATTACAAAAAAAAAAAAATATTTCAAATATAAAAAAAAAAAAATAACAAACATTTTTTTTAAGAAAATAAAAACCTAGTTTAGAAATTTGAAATCTCTTTCATTTTTTTATATTTCCAGTTTATAGTATAAATAACTTAATACTAAAATAATAATAAAAAAAATATTTATAAAAAAAAGAAATTACAAAAATATTCTACACAAAATATTTAACAATAAAAAAATAGTAATTTAATAAGTATTTAACAAAAATTCTAAAACAAATATACAAATACAACAAAAATATAATAAAAGCCGTCGTAGTGAAAATAAAATAAATTGTATTATAAATAAAACTTATGCATAAATTCATTACATATTACAGAAAAAAGTAACAACAATAATAACAGTTTAATAAACATTTAATAAAACATAAAAAAATTAAAACTACATTCATATTTCATTTAACATTTAACATAAAAAAAATAAAAACAATTTTACTATATTAGTAGAAATGAATTTGAATTTACATCATAAAATTGTATAGTTTTATAGATGTGGTCATAAAAATAGTACAGAATTTTACAGTTTTCAAATTTTAACTTTTTAATAACCTTCCAATTATAAGAAATGTTCCTATTTTCTCTAAGAACAGAAAAAAAAAAAAAACATATAATACTAAAGGTATTCACCTCAAAATTTTGCAACCCTTGCAATTTTGTTCTGTTTTAACTCAACGTTTTAATTTAAAGTAGATAAAGTATATTTTTTCATTTATGTAATTTATATTAATCAGTATATTTTTTGATATTTTTCTTTTAATATTATTTAATTAATTTTAACTTTTTTATTGTTGTTGTTGAATTCCAAACAGAAGCTTTTTACATTAAATTTAATTTTTCAGTTTAGAGTTGATTTTTTAGTACTTGTAACTCATTTTTACAGAGTGGCAACATTATAAAAATTGTTCCAACTTTAATTACTTTTTACTCTGACAATTTTGCAAAAGTTGTGCAAAATATTGTTGTATGTGGTTGTTGTTGTGTTTACAAAAATATGTACAATTTCTCTAGCAAAGTTGCAATTTCTGAGGTGAATACCTTTACCGTGTTACAAAATGGAAAAAATTGTATATATTTTAAAATGACTCAATGTTGATTGCAAAGCTTTATAAGTAGATTCGTTTATAATTTGAAGATATTAGCAAAAAATATTTCTAAAGACTGCACGAACTCAAAGAAATTCTTAAAAATTTCTTTTAAAAGAAATTTGAATAGAAGATTGATAAGACAAATATTAAAGACTAAATTTTGTCATAAAATCACAAATTTTGTTTTGTATACAAATCGCTAAAATAAAAACCAATAAATCTAGCGATTTTCAAACTGAATTTGATTTAATGGAAATATGTGTAATTGACATCACTGATATTGATGTGTACAAAACAATAACAAAGTACTGGCTACATTTACTTTTTTTGAGTAACCATCCACTTATGATCCATTTACATTTACGTTTTTATATTTACGGTAGAGTAACGGAACCTTAATGCTTTCAAAATATGTATGTATAAGTACATAAAACATTAATCCAAGATTTTTAGAACTATAATCAAATATATCTAAACATTTTTATTTTTTTGTCGTATTTTATACCTTTAACAAAATGTTTTTATTATTTTGTTTGAAACTATACAGAAAAACTTTTTTTAAATATCTGAAACTAATTTCTACATACTCTTTCAGGTATGTTACAGAAATTTTTCGGAAGTGAAAATGTTCGTGTAGTCGAATTCGTAACGTTATCATTTTACTTTTTCAGCTCTAATACGTTTTCATAAATTCGAAAAATATTAAAAATGCTTTTTTTTTAGAAAAAAATTGGTATTTCTGCATTAAAAACAATTGATTAATGAAAGTAAAGTATGTAAAAGAAGAATTGAACATAAAAAATATATTTCAAATTAAATTAAAAAATTTTGTGTGTTTTTGTCTCTTTACTGTTAATTTAAAAAAATGCTTAAATTTCTTACAAAACTGGTTAACGTGGAATTTTTTGAAATTAAATTAATAAATATCTATTGTTTGTTTACATTAACTTTTAACCCTATGGTTCATACCCGGGTACCCGGGTACCATTTTTAACTTTAAAGTGCTCGCATTTTTTTATTAATAAAGATATAGCCAGGAAACTTCAGATCGTCGTGATTAAGGTGTTTATACATAATAAAAAGTGAAAAAGCCTAACTTGGTCTATATGTAAAATGGTTTTAAAGTTGATACTTACAGGAGTCAATACCCATGGTACCCGGGTACCCCCATATAATTTTTGTATTTTGCACTACAGTTAACTTTTTTTTGCACTATTTATTAATGAAAATATATTTTTTTTTTGTTTTTTGATTGATAATTAAAATACCCATCTTAAAGTATACCAATCGATTCAGAATTAATTTCCAAGTCGATTTAACGATGTCCGAACGCCTTGAATGCTGCCTGGTTGCACGGCTAGCTTATTGTCTGTGTAATTTTAAAGATAATTTGATCGAATTTGGAAAATGTGACTATTTTGGTATAACACCAAAGTCTGCATTTACTTGAAAGCAAAACATGTATCTTTCGAAATTTTTACTAGGATTTTTTTTTTTTTTAGATTTTAACAAGTGAGGCCTTTTTTCGAAAATACTTTAAACTTTCTAAATTAATTGGTGTTCATAACTTCATATTGGTTACAATACATACAATTAAAATTATTTTTTTTAATCCCTTTAATATTATATTATTATATTTACTATTTAACTTTATATACAGCTGTGTGCAAAATAATAGTAGCGCCATATGTAGCGTTTTTACATTCAATAAAATGAAGATGTTTTGTTGATTTCGATAATTTATTTTTGGTGGAATTTATTATATATTTCCCAAATTGTATAAAAATATAAGAAAATCTTAAAATTAAAAATCGCAATTAAGATAAAATACTTAAAGAGATTGAATACACAAGAAATTAGATGTGCAAAATAATAGTAACATCGATAAAAAACACCTGTGCAGGCAAAACTACGTGATCAAGTTTTTCTTTTTTTTTTTTTTGCCATATTTTGTTTATACACATTAATATTTTGTGGAAAAGCCCTTATTGGTCCTTTGAGCAGCGCAGCTGAGTGACACTGAGTTCACTAATAACTCCTGGTCCTCTCAATGGGAATATTTTTCCAAGCTGACTGCACTGGCGTCCACAATTCCTGCAAATTTCCCGGTTTATTTTTAAAAAGAGCATTTTTGACATCTCCCCAAAGATATTCAATGTAGATCAGATATGGTGACTGAGGCGATCACTCCAAAAAACATCACTTTTATTTATTTATTATTTTTTTTTTTGACAATTTACTCGTTTCTTAGGAAAATTTTCATAGTGCTTGAAGGACTTGAACAAATTTTGGGTTATATTATTTGTTATTTGGTCACGACACATATATTCTTGTCCCATGCGTCCCATATGCATTAAAAAGCACTACGCATTTGTGCAGAAAATGTGCCCCATTTCGTATGGGACTAGTCGGCGCAAAGTATCGTGAAATAAGGGCGATTGCGTACCTGTCTGTAGTTAAGTAATGGGACTTTTCTTTGAAATCTTTCTTAAAGATTTTGTTTTTGGAGATGTCAAGAAATAGTTGACGCATCAACTTTCAGCTCTAAGGCATGTTTTACCTTAGTGGACGTCACGAATGAGTTTGAATTCACCATTCGCTTTGTACGCGTAAAGTCGTTTGAAGATATTTTTACTTGGTGTTTCTTGGTTTGTATTATTTTTTTGAAATTTGCAATAACTGTGGGAGAATATTCCATAACATAAATCGGTATGTTTTACCTTCTAAATCGGTATGTTTTACCTTCTTTTCCAATGTTTATATTTTGCTACCATTATTTTGCACAGGCAAAAACCAAGGGGCTTAAGTAAAATAACGGACTTTCATATAAACAAATTGTTTTTGAATTCCTTGCCTAGGAATTGAGTAGCAACAAAAACTCCAAAGTATGTTTTAGTGCTAAATAAATAAAAAAAAAATAAATGATTTTTATACCCACCATCAAAAAGATGGGGGGTATATTGATTTTGTCATTCCGTGTGTAACATGTCGAAGGAATCATTTAAGACCCCACAAAGTATATATTTTCTGGGTCCTGGTTAGATTCTGAGTCGATCTAGCTATGTCCGTCAGTCTGTCCGTCTGTTATGGGCTAAAAACTAGAAACACAGGGTGTCCATTCCATACTTTTCTGCTGATATTTCTTAAACAAAAGTATGTACGGCAGCGAAATTTTGTATAAATAGTTTGAGGATCGATATAACTTGGGCGTGGTCCGCCCACTTTACCGCCCACCTCCCATATAACGTAAAATTTTAAAAGTTGAAATATAACATTCGCGCTTTTTTATTATTATTATTTTTTTTTGCAATTGATGTGATTTTATTAGATTATTTTATTATTCATTTTATGAGAAGTACAAAAAATGTTTCATGGTGAAAAATTTAAATGAATGAACTTTTGACAAATTCGCCAATAACCACCGCACAAAGGGCATGAAAAGTTAATTTTTGGCCATAATTCATTTTTGAGAATTACAAAATAACGATTATGACAAATTATTAGGGTTATTTAAAATCATTTTCTTTGTTATCTACTTACACCAATTCCTTCTGCATGCAATAATTTTTTGGTTAAAATTTAATTAGTTTAATTAATTTTTAAAATATTAGTTAAAAAATAATAGTTATGAGTAACTTTTATTTAAATATTATTCAATAATTATTAAAAATAAATTGTTTGTAATAACTATTAAAAAATAGCAATTTTTTCGATTCTGAAAATTATGATAACAATTATTTTGGGTCCTTGTTTTTATATTGTATGTATTTTGAGTCCGCCACTTTTTTTTTCTAAGTTCGTTCCTGAATTCAGTAACCTAGCCGACCGAAAACCGAAAAATTTATCCCGTCGGATCGTAGTAGAACCGTAGTTAAGCGATTGAGAGCTGAAGAATTTATCTCATCGGATTTTTTTTGAAGGCCGAACCTTGTAGTTAGCCGACAGAGAGCCGAAGCATTTATCTCGTCGGATGTATTTTAGAGACGAAACCCATTCACAGTGTCACATTTGGCAGTTTTACAACGACAAAAATCAAGTTTTAGAGATATTGGTCCGAAATTGTATATTCTGTTAATAGATAAGACCATAAACATTCCCACTAAAAATGGGCGGGGAGAATCACTGTCACTCCCATACCTAAAAAAAATACTTTATTTGTATGAATTTCGGATATATTTTTGTAAATTTTATTAAAATGAAGGATATTTTAAAAGTAGGCGTGGTAAGATCTAATCACACTAATCTTCGTGTAATATTTGCATAACAAATTTTCAGCCATTGCCTTAAAATGTTTAAATAATTATTAAAAAAATTGCTGATGTGAGGTACCGCATGTTTTTTTTTTTATAATATTTCAAAAGATCGCAAAAAGTCGCAGCTAATTTTCTCAGATATAACATTATAGATGTTTTTTTATATATAAACTTCTTTTTTTTTTTTTTTAATTGGAACTCGTTGGAACTTTTTAGTTTCAGTCCATTAAAAAGAGAATTGCCCAAAAAATATATTTTTTTGATATTATGATTTCTTTTAAATAAAAGACAATATTTTCGGTATTGATTTTTTAACCTAACAAATTATACAAAAATAATTTAGATACATTTATTATTACATAACAAGAAAAATCCTATCAATATCTGTAGTATTTACAGAGATATATGAAGTTAAATTTAACATACTTCTTTACAAGTTGCAACTTTGAAAATTCATAATTCGCGCTATAGACACTTTCTAATACTTTAAGTATTTTTTCCATAATATATACTAATATATGCGAAAATAATTACTTCAATTGATAAGCTTTTATTTTCGTATTTTTGTCGTTCTAATGTGGATATATGTGACACTGTGTCGTAGTTAGCCGACCGAGAGCCGAAGAATTTGTCTCGTCGGATTTTATTTTGTTAACTAATACATTCTAACTGAGAACTAACTTTGCCAACACTACTCTTTCCTCTCATAGCTAGGTACCGTTTCGTAGTTGTTGGCATCACGAAGGAACAAGGAAGCAGACCTTTAAAAAAACTGGACAGACTCAGTATACCCCAGCTGGAAACAAAACTGCGTTACACCTAAAAATAAACAATAAACTTAATTTTAGACGGAGAGCAGAAATAACGAACAGAAAACATACAATTTTAACTGCCTGTTTCTCTATGTCGAACGAAAAATTCGATTCGAATAAATGTATGGAAAACAACAAATAAATTTAAAATTCTGTTTTTGTTTGCTATACATTTATTCGAAACGAATTTTTCGTTCGACATAGAAACAGGCAGTAAGTTTTCATTAAAAAAAAAAAAATCGATCAAAATCATGATATAACTACTAAAAGTAGAATCTTTAGAGAATATTTTTCTACAAAAACAAGCAAATATTTATCAATACATTGTTTGTAAGTGGACAAATGAACATAATAAAGGTACATAAAACTTTCCCAGATTGGAGCTCTGCATTTCAAATAGTAAATGGAAACAAATCATTTTATATTTTTTCATTTTGATGTTTATTTATTATATTTTATTATAATTTTTAATTTTTCAATTTTTCGAGTTATTAATAAATAAAATATTTTTCTTAACTGTTCAAAAACAATTGGGGGATTCACAAAGTGTGCTATCATGTCGTATTGTCATATGTCTTAAAATATTTCAATGTATACAAAATATTGTTATTGCTTTTCCTTTGTAAAATTTTATGACATTATGACAATACAACATGATCGCACACTTTGTGAATCCCCCAAATATAATAAAAAAATTAAAACAAAAATTTTATGAGAAGTACAAAATAATTTTGTACTTAAAAAAAAATATTTTTGAAAACAAATTTTTTTTATGTACGAAAATACTTTTCTTTGTATAATTTAGAAATATCAATTAATAAATTAATAATTTTACAAAGCTATGAGAGCAATAATATAAGAAATGATCATATTGGACTTTGGACATAATAATTTACCATAAAAAAAGCATTTTTATAATTCAGATTTTAAATGGTATACATCCATAAGAGGTTTTCTTAGTTTGTGATGAAAACTTTAGATAAATATCAGAAACATCATTTGAAAATAATAAATTTTCCATTATTTGTTTTACAATTTTCATTATTTTATTTTCAATTTGACTTTAAAATGAAAAATTATAGTACAAAAAAAAAGTTATCTTGTGTTTTGTTTTCTTTGGAAAAAATTTTTTTTAGAACTTTATTATTTTGTACTTGATGAATATTTATTTTTTTAAATTTAATTTTTCAAAAATATTTTGAAAAATATTTTTTTGTTAAAAAAAATAAAAAAATTTTTCCGATCCTTGATTTTAAAGATACGACAACAAAAAAATTTTGGACGCTATATTGTTTCCGCCATATTGAATTTTCAGTATCGATAGTATAATATAGATTTTAAAATTTTCTAGTATTTTATTTCTTTACAAATTCTTCTATAATAATAAAAAAAAAAAAATATTTTTGACTTAAAGAAACATATGGGGTCCGCCAAAAATCCATCTACCTGGCTCTCTATGCAACGGAAGAGCTTATTTAAAATCAAATTTTATAAAAACATTTAAATTTTATTATTTTTTAATAACATTTCTAAAATTATCTTTTTTTGTATTGTTTATTTTTTAAACAGTTTTTTTTTTTTTAATAAAAATCTTATGATGATATATTTTTATAATATTGTACAACTAGACCAAAAAATTGTACTTTACTCTGATTCAAAATAAAAAAAAAAAAAAAAAAAAAAAATTAACTTATCAAAACTTTAGCAATATAAAAATCATACGACCGACGATTAATAAATTCAGATTGCTGCAGATAAAAACTATATTAAGAAATTGAATTTTTAGAGTTCAAAAAATAGCAAATCGTTTCTATTCAATTCATAATCAGTTTCAGTGATTTTAGAATCATATATCGAATCTTAAGTGCAAAACACAAAACTTACAAGAAACATTGTTGTGTTTTTAAGTCTTTTTTTTTTTTAATTTAACATTTTACACTATGATGTATGCTTTTAAGATAAAATTACATTTGTTATAAATCTGAAATGGTATGAAAATTCTCGTTCAAAAAACGAATATCGAAAATTTCGATTAAATTGTTTTTGCAGTTAGGGCCACATAGATAAGTATTAATACAATCATTAATACATCATTTTATATATATATATATATATATATATATATATATATATATATATATATATTGAGAACCAAAATATGAAACTCATTTATTGAAGAATTGAGTAAAAAACATGTAATTTTGAATGTTATTATCATTTTGACCACATCTGTACTTTACATTAACTAAGCATCTTTAAGAAAAATATTAAAAATAAAATTAACAATTAATAACAAAATAACAAAATTAAACAAATATAGTAACAAATAATATTACAAAAGCATTACAAATAGGAGAGTCTTTAATATAAAATTAATATAAATTAATAACTTTTTGTGAAATTCAGTGTCTTTTTAAACACATAAATATAACAAACAAACAAACAAACAAATACATATACATATTATATGTAAAAAAAATATAAAAATATAGTAACAAATACAAATGAGAAGAAAAACAAATAATACATACAAGCAAATAAAATGTGCATTACATTAATTCATTTGTATGTGTAACATAAAATAACAAAAAAAAAAAAAAATAATAAAATTTTTATGAATATATAATATACAATTATTATTAAATATTGCTCTATATGTAAATGTATATGTATAATATATACCTAATATTTATAATAACACAATAAAAATACAAAATATGTACAATATTATTATTTATAATTATTAATTAATTAATAACATGAAAAAATTATTAAACAATACAAAAACAATTAAATAATTAGTAATTTATGTATTTATATAATTATGTATGCATATATTTTAATTTAGTTACTACAGATGAAATCTAAAAACTATTTATGTATTGCAAAAGTACTTATCTATGTGTATACTTATGTACTTACTTAGTATGTACTCCACGTAATCGTACTTATTAGGTACTATTTATGTGTATGTATTGTGTAAAAATATTCATATATTTATGTAAATTTTTTACATACATACAAGTATGTATATTTACAAATATATATTTGATCGTATGCCGATCTATCTTTATCTCTTCGTGCAAGCACTAACACAAACTAATACATATATACATACAAAAGAACATACACCAAAACATAATTGCATACATATATACTAATTAATTACATACAACCGTTATGTGCTGTATTGCAATTTATTAGAATCATTTAAATATCCTTGTGTATGTAAATGTAATTTAAGAATTTAAACAACAACAATAATAATAGTTGTCAAAAAAAGTTTGCGACAGTTTAATTTGCAATTAAAAAAAAAAAAGAATAGAATGGCGAAATAAAAACATTGTATAAATTAAAAAAAAAGAATAACAATAAAAAAAAATAAATAAAAATATATATTACAATATGAAAACAAACACAAAACAAAGAAAATCAAAGGCAAATAATAAAGAAAAGTAAATATTGAAAAAAATCTTTATATATGAGTTTTATTTTAGTTATCACTGTAGTTCCAATCCCAAATCTAGATTCAAAAAATTACAAAAACTTTAAATTTAGAATTTTTTTATTTTTTTTTTAACTTTTCTCTAATCCCATTTAAAACGGTTAATCGATTAAACCTTTTGTTACAGATATATCAATATCTCCTCAAAATCGTTTACTTTTGGGATTCCAAAAAAATTGAACTTTAAATAGCTCATCAACACTATTTAGAAACAATATTATTAGCTGGCCATAATAATCTGTTCGTATGTATGATTTTTAGCGAATGCCGGAAGTTTGAAATAATTATAAAAAAATTGACAAAATTTTTTATTTTTAAAAATATTAAAAAAATCATATAAAAATTTATGTAAAAAACAAATTAAAAATGGTACGATATAGTTGATGTCACCGAAGATAATCGCGATCATAGTGTTTTTTTCCCAGCAAAAATTTTTTAGGTACTGGTAAGCAGTATATTAATGTCTGCCGATAGCACATTATTGATGCGCATTTGAGTAAGCTGTAAAAGGAAGCGAGAAATTTACATTAGGCTCATATTTTTTTGTTACCGAATTACAACCTGCATCCTCTCTCGCTTACGTGGATGCAGAATTGTAAGCGAATGAGTTCCTTCTCCCAATTTTTATTTACAATTTAGAACAAAAAGTTCTGCTAAGTTGGATGATGCAATATTTTAAACTGCGTTGATTAGTTGTGATCGAGTGTTCAAAGTAAAAGGAAGTAAGTTTGTTCGTAAAAGTCGGAAACAAATAATAATATACTTAAAAAACCTATTAAAATTGTAAGTAAAATTATTATATTTATTTTAAATAACTATTTATAATAACAAAATAAAATTATTTATTAAATTATTAAAGCTTTAAATATATTGTTTTTAGTTCTCATTATAATATACAAGAAATGACATGTTTTGTAACGTATTTTGTGTTTTATCATTTTTTTAATTTTCAGTTTGACTTGTTTTGAAGAAATTTTGTGTTTTTGTTTTTTGCAGATTAAACAATTAAGGTTTACCCCAATAAAAAGGCCATTTGACTCAAATAAATTTAGTTGATGAACTGATTTAAAAAATTTCTGATTTTTCTTATTAATTTTTTTTTTTTATAAAATAAATGGAATAATAATAACAATAATAATAATAATTTCTATAAATGCATGATTTCACAGCTTCTAGGATCTCTGAAAGAGACCTACCAAGTGGGACATCACGAACAAAAATCATGCCTTCTTGAAGCAGGTTGGTAAGGGAGAGTTATTTTATCTCTCCCTTACAAACCTGCTTCTGGGTATGCAGCAATTTTTGCTGGGTTAAAACATTATAAAAATGTTAATGGAGAAAGTCTATGACCCACCTTAATTTATACCAATCGGATTAGAATCCCGAACGCATCTTCGTTCATGTGAAACTTGTAATCAAGTTAGAGGTCGCAATTTTAAAAATAATTTCATGGAAATTGGCACACACGTAATTTATGGTTCAAGGAAGAAGCTTTATTTCACCAAGCTCCCATACAAATGTCCTCCTGGAATATTTGGCACATATAATTTTTACATATGCATAGACATGTGTGCCGAATTTTATAAAGAGAGCATTCATAACTTCCATATAAACAACTCTTCAAAAAACAACATAACGTGTCCCACGAAAATGATAGTATAAGCTCAAAATTTGACTCAAAGCCATATTATATAAAAATAAACTGCAGTGATAAATTTTATGAGGATCAGTCCATAATTGTCCCTATCTCCCATATAAGACGCACTTTCAGGAATAACCCTGAAGTGCATAAGTAAATAATATAATGCATACGTATGTTCATACAAATATACACTACGCCTAATATAAGTATTGTTCCAAAATTGGCCGCGGGTTCAATATAATATAATTTTTTTTTTAATAATTCTGTGACTTGCGAACGGTTCTAGATACCTAAATAAAATTCCTTGTAGTCATAGCTGAGGTGTTTTAAAGTTAAAAAAACAAGTCCAAAAATGAGGGTACAATTTGCTTCGACCCAAATATCTCTTAAACTCTCTTAAACTTTATTTACATTCAAGTCATAAATGAATTTTTGGCGAATTAAAAAAAAAAAAAAATACATAACCGAGGTGACCAACTTTGGATGTCTATCCTTTATTTAGATATCTCCAACCGTTCGCAAGTTACAGAATTATATCCAAAAAAATCGATTTGGGACCACTGTGTGATGCGATTTTTACTAAAAAAGCTATATTTTCAAAACTGAATTTTTGGTAGTAAAGTGGGCGGAAAAATAATTTTCTTCTTTTATTTCATTTACATACTTATATACGAATTAAATAATTCAAAAAGTTCAGTTTTGGAAAATTTTCAATGTTATATTGTGTACAAAAACTTGTTTAAAATCATCGTCGTCGATTCGACGAAGTATAGCCTTTTCGTAATAGAAATAAGTATAACCTTTCAAATCGTTCGTTGAGACTCAGTTTTCGCTAAAAATGCAATGCGAAAAAAATGCTAATATAAAATAGGCAAAATTTTAGATCGTTTTAAATGTGATTTCAATTTTATCTTTCCAATTTTGAAACCTAATATAGCGTTTCTGTTGAGGGTACGAGATACATATGTACGTAAATCTCAAACGATGCATAATGCTATTAACCTCCATTTTTTTCATTCTATTAATAATAATTTGCCGTCTAAATTCTGTCGGGACATCTCGAGATTTTTGTTATTTTTTTTATTTTAACATCTTATATAAATGAAGGATTGACGTTATTCTAAACTCATTACCAGGGGAACCAAAATATGCAATTGCATGTTTTTTCCTGGATATTGAATGAAGCCATCGATTAAATATTTATCCGTTTCAGAACAAATAAATCATTTTGTCATCGATTTGTTAGTACATATTTTTGCATATATTACTCTTAACGGCATATTTTTTGCATTTGGCTATTTGAAGTGCATATTTATAGCATATATTGTTATTTTTAGGTCATATTTAACCCTTTTAGAGCATATTTTGACATTTAATGGTAATTTTTTTATACCTCATGAAATGTTTTTCAAATTTTATTTTATAAAAAAAAAAAACGAGCGTATAAGCCTGGCAATGCCTCGTATCTCCGCTCCCTGATAAAAATTTGAAAATCTGGCTCCGTTAGGATTCGTAGGACAAAAAGTTACATAAGTAAGCCAAATTTTAATTTTCTACGTTGTCTGGAAAGAAAAAAAAGCTTAGCAAATTATATATAGATGAGATATAGATGAGAAAACAAAAAAAAAATAATAATAATAATAATAATTTTAAAAATAACTTTAATGGATTTCATTTTATCGTTGAGAAGCTTGTAGTAAGCTTTATAAGTAAGCCGAATTTTAATTTTCTACCCCGTTTTTTTCCGCTCCCTGATAGAAATTTAAAAATTCGGTTCCGTTAGGATTCGTAGGAGAAAAAGTTACAGTTAATTTTCTACGTTGTCTGGGAGCTTCAGAAATCTCTGGAAAGAAAAAAAAGCTTAGCAAATTATATTTGCTAAGATATAGATGAGAAAACAAAAAATATAAAAAATAATAATAATTTTAAAAATAACTTTAATGGATTTCATTTTATCGTTGAGAAGCTTGTCTTGTAGTAACAAGATTAAATATTATTATTGAAGTTTATGTTCAAAAAACAATTTGTTTTTATGAAAGCATATCGATCCCTAACCGCGAAAATGTTGTAAAAAATTATACAAAATCTTTGTTTTTTAGTGCATATTTTCGCGTTTTTAGAGCATATTTTTCGTTTTTTAACGCATAAAACCCATTTTTTAGAGCATATTGTGGTTTCCCTGCACATTACGTTTTAACATCAGTTTTTACAAACAACTCTTAAGTTCAAAATGCCTTTTAAATATAATTTTCATACATTTTTAATTTAAAATTGGTTTGTAAATACGGAGGTAAGAATTTAACGAAATTACTTAGAGGTTATGAGTTTTTTGATTACATTTCTGAACACTATGATTGATACAAAAAATATATCTGCAAACCAATTTTCAATTATTTCCCAGGTTTATCATTAACATATTTAATTTAGTAAAAATTTTTTTATTTAAAAAAATAATACGTAATAAGGTTGTTCACGAAGGGCTGGTTATCAGGTTATGTAATTATGTGTTTATATTACAAACAGAAAAATTCATTACAAAAAATAACCAACTTTGCCAAACTCATTCCCTTATTTAGATTATATAGATTATCTGTTTATTTGTAGTGTTGGAAAATAGTAAAAATTTAAGTAAGTAATGTATTTTGTAGTTTTTAATATTATCATATAATCACATAACTTTATAACCAGCCCTTCGTGAACAACCCTAATGTAAATTAGAGAGATAAAATGAAAATTGAAAGGAAAGAAGAAACTATTTGTAATTGAAGTTATGTAAGAAATTCTAAGACACAGACAAATACTACAAACTGTATATTTATTATTAGGGGGCGGATTTATATGCATTTATTTTTGGAAAATATGCGCATATAAAATGCACTTAAAAATTCAAAATATACCCTAAAAAAATAAAAAATATGCATTTATTTTTTTAATATTTATTAAATAAAAAGAAAAAATAAGTTGTTCTATAAGAAAAAAGAAAATTCAGTCCATCTTAAGCTAAGAAATGCAATACATTTTGTATTTTTAAAAGTTAAAACTATGTTTTAAAAGATCAATACAATACTGGAATGCGGTAATTATCGCCACTAAGCCGTTTTGCGTCAATTTACGACAACCAACTTTATGTACAATAAGACAATCATCTGACTGCAGAGAATTTGATTGGGACAATTTCTTTATTGGGCTCCTATTCAGCACAATAAAAATTGTATAAAATTGGTGCTTTGCGACAATCGTGTGATCCCACCTTTAAGCTCAAATTTTTATTAGTGACATTGAGTTTAATACAACCTTAGTTAGATCGGTTTTTATTTATATACACAAACATATTTTTACTAAGTTGTCAAATGTAAATCAAGGTAGATTAAGAAGGTAATGACATTAAAACAGCTGAGAATTTTTTTTTCTTTTTGAAATCAGTATGGCTGCCTGTGTTTTGTAATTTGAGGTGTCAAATTTTTGTTTATGTTTACATTTTTTTTGCTTACTTTTGTCTTATTGAGTCTTTCTCCTCTCTTTTTACTACATGAATTGTTTTTGTTTTTTTGTAAAGAAACATATGAAATGACAAAATTAAAGTTGACATAAGAAATGCTAATGCAAAAACAAAATACATGGGGTTTTTTTGGTGTTGTAGAGTTGTCGTTACCTTCTTAATCTACCTTGATGTAAATGATTGTCTATTTTGGCGTACATACATAGGAAATGATCTTTCAACGTCAATAGAAGTGATAGGAGCGTATTTGAATAATTGTAGTTCAGAAGAACAGTATTCTTCTAAACACGAAACATCATCTATTTTTTTAATAACAGCTTGCAACTTTAATTTTATTTTTTCAGTAACGGGACCTTCTGCAGTTTTGATTTTTGCAATAGCACTATCGGAAAATGAATGTTAAAAATCGCTAGAATAACTGTTATGCACATTTTACCAGACACCGGAGTTTAATACTAAAAAAAAAAACAACAATTTTTTCCAATGTTCAAAAAATAATAAAAATCCATAATATTTTTTTTTTTTTTTGTTTTCATCAATAGATTAATTTTTTTCATCATGATCGAAATAAAAAATTTAAATATCTTTTGTGATATTTATTAAAAAAGTATAAAATTATTTTCAACTTTTTTCATCGGATGAAAAAATTTAAAACAACAATTTCATTGAATAAAAAAATATTTTTAAAACAAAACAAAAGTATGAATAAAAAAACAATCATTTGAAATTTTTTTCATATTGATATTTATTTTTAAAGATATTTATTGTTAAAGATATTTATTATTTTCACCATGATGGATATTTATATTAAAAAATAAAAATCCTTTACATATTTTTTTCAAAAAATTAAAAATTATTTTTTGAACAGTAGATATTTATATTGATTGAAAAATAAAAAGTTTTCGGGTGCTTGCATTTTACCTCAAAATGAGAAATATAAAAATAAAATTGTAAAAAAAAAATGTTTTAAAACCAAAAAAATTAAAAATATGCAATAAAAATATGCATTATTAGGTAAAATATGCAAAAATATGCACTAACAAATCGATGCAATTTTTTTAGTAAAATGCCTGATTTGGATAGATAACAACATAAGATCATTTTTAAATGCTCTAAAAAAAACATGCATTTGCATATAAATCCGCCCCTATTTATTATATTTATTACGAAAAGTGAGTATTTTATTCATATAAAATATTTAAAATTTCCCATATTATGAAAAAGGCGCTTTTATAGTTTTTTATTTTTTGTCAATTCAATATGATTTATAATGTTTCATTCAGTTCATTTATATTTTAAAAAATTCTTGGGAATCCCGGGAAATTGATTTTTTCGCATTAAATGTAACTAGTTGTGTAATTGTTGAGCAGATTAATATGCATTTATGTAAGTATTTTGGTGTAATTAATTATGAAGGCTCTTATTTAGAAGCATACATTGTAACTAATTTTCTCTAACAATATCACCATTATAAAATAATGAGCAGAGTCACTAAAGTGTAAGTAGTGTAATGTTACCATAATATCTTTTAACTCATTTATTGGCAATTGAAGTTTTTACTGGGTAGTACGGAAAAATTGTAAACGAACATGTTTCATATACAGCTGTGTGCAATATAATAGTAGCGCCATTTTTAACATTTTTACATTCTATAAAATTAAGATTTTTTGTTCATTTTTTAAAAAAAAAAGATTGTTCATGTAATTTGTTATACTTTTCCCAAATGTTATACTAAATAAGTAAATGTTAAAATTGAACATCTTAATTCAGATAAATTACTCAAAGTGATTGAACACAATAGAAATTTGCTGTGCAAAATAATAGTAGCATCGATAAAAAATACCTGTAAAAATAAAACTGCCTGATTAAGTTTTTCTTTTTTTTTTAGCATATTTTGCTTATACACATTAATATTTTGTGATATAGCCCTTATTAGCTTTGACAGTGACTTAATGGCTAGCTCTGAGTCCGCTAATAACCCCTGGACCTCTTGACATCAAGCTGACTGCACTGGAGGGCACAATGCCTGCAAATTTTCCGGTTTCTTTTTTGACATCTCTCCAAAGATTTTCAATGGTGACTGAGCAGGCCACTAAAGAACATGTTTTATTTTCGGAAATCCATTTTTTGGAAAATTTGCTCGTTTTCCTAGGAAAATTTTCCTGCTAAAGCACTTGAGTGGCATATTCTTTTCTGAATAAGACAACATGACTGTTCTTAATATTTCCATATACATCGGGGCATTCATGTTACCTTTTATTCAAAATATGGACCCTGAACCATAATATGAAAGGCATATTCAAACGTTGATTTTCCCTCCATCGTGCTTCATGGACTTCAGAACAAATTTTGGGTCATATTATTTGTTATTTGATCGCCTCATCCCATATGTACCAAAAATAATTACTTTGATCTCATCTGAGCAGAGAATGTTGTGCCATTTTGTATGGGGTCAGTCGGATGGTAGTATCGCGAAACTAAGGCGAATGTGACTTGTCTGTAGTTTAGTAATGGGAATTTTTTTGTATTTTTTTTTTTAAAGACATTATTTTTGGAGCTGTTGATAAATAGTTGACGAACCAACTTTCGACTCTAAGTTCTGTTTTACCTGGACGTGGACGTCACAAATGGGGTTTAGTTTACCAATCGCTTTGTACGCATAGTAAGTTGGAAGATTTTTTTACTTGTGAGTTCGTGTTTATTGGTTTGGATTATATTTTTTGAAATTTGCAATAACTGTAGTTTTTAATATTCCACAACATTTTTGCATAAGTAGGTATGTTTTACCCTCTGAAAGTATTTTTACCATTATATTACCGGTACTAGTAATACAGTTTTTTCCTCCACCTATTTTAAAATTTCACTGTAAGTAGAGTACACGGCTATATAATGTACTTAAAAGCCGAATGGATTAAAAAACATAAGACAACAATACTTTTTTTCGATGTTTAACATTTTGCTACTATTATTTTGCACAGCAAATTTCTAGTGTGTTCAATCACTTTGAGTATTTTATCTGAATTAAGATGTTGTGAAAATCTGTAAAAATTTCAAACAATTAAATTGTTAGAATTTAAAGAAATATTATTTGGATATAAAAAGAGTAATTTTATTTGAAAACAAAAGAAATTTTATGAATGTTTTGTTAATTTTTTTTAATTTTTTCTTTATAAAAATAATTTATATGCACAAAAATAATTGAAATATGCGCTTGAAAGCACGATAAAATGGTATAATATGCAAAGAAATATTCATATTATGCATTCTTATATATTAATGTGTAGAAAATATGCATTTTTTAACTTTCAATCTCAAATAAATTTCAATGTTTATAAAAATATAACTATTTTAATTTTAAGTATCATATTTGACACTTCCGAATTTTTTTTTCTTTACAATATTTACAATGTACTCAAAATACTCACAAAAAAATTTTTAGAAATCATTTGATTGAACTCCAAAAAATCACCAAAAAATTGTGTTTTTGTTAAGAAAACTAACTCTTGTATCCATTATATGCAAATATATGCAAAGATTTAAAATATAAGCATTTTTTTGTTAAATTCTTTTGAAATATGCAAATGCTTACTTTCCAAGCGAAAAGCTTGAAAAACTTGCCCTGTATATAATACACAAAATAAGCTAATGCAACGTTACTTTGAACTGAACTGAGGCTAGATAAGGTTACCGGTTTATATAATTCCTAATGAATTAGATTCATAAAAGCGGATCCAATGACTTTTCTTGGTATCTTTAATGGTACATTTACATGACATTGGTGCCTATGTTGTCTGTTAATAGAAAAAATTTTGAAAAACTTGAATGTTAATGCAGAAAGATTTTTCGGTATTTTTTAGACCAAAAACTTGATATATTTAAAGAACTAAATGATAGAAATATATATGTGGAAACTTGTGCTATCGGATTGCGTTAATGTACCTAACGAAGCAGTCAGCGTAGTACACCGGGTATTACCTAGTGTATAACAAAACAAATGTTATAGTATTGGGAGCTTCTCAACACAGTATATCAAATTACTTACGTTTAGATCCTTTAAAACAAGGATATTGTTTTATTGCCTCCTATATTTTTGTTTGTTGAAAATAAATAATTTTCTGATTTTTACTGAAGTTGTCCAAAAATATTTGAAATTATTTACCAAAGAGAAACAAGAGGCGAAACTAATTGTCAAAAACCTAAGTCGGTTGTCAAAAACCTAACTCATGCAACAACAAAATACATGTAATCAAATACATTTTGTTGTTGCCAAAAGAAAATAAAAACAAATTTTTGTTTACAAAAAAAAATTTTATTTAATTGTCAATCGAGAATTTCGTCTCTATGTGTTAATCTATGTTATTTACAATCAATAAAATAAAATATTAAAATCAAATAACTCTTTTAATAGAATTTAATTTAAAATCAAATAATGGATTGTTAAAAAAAAGATTTCATAATTTTTTCTGTGTACACAGTAAAAAATTGTTTCGATCTTCGAAGCATTACAGATAAACAATCCCTTTCTGCCATACTTCAAAAAATGTGCTTATATAGAAGCACTAAAGTAAGGGAATAAACGGTAAGTTGTAAGCGAGTGATTTTTGGCAATAATTCTAATAAAAACATGCTTCCAAACTAGCTTCTGATATATTTTTGATTTATATATATTTATTCGTTTACCTCTTAAGATTACAAAAATAACGTTTTACTTAAAAATTGTAAGGATCTCGCGATTATTCGGAATATCTTCGCACTTATCCTCTCCCTTACGGAAGACATGAATTTAATATGACGAGTTCCCGCATGGACGCATTATATTTCAGAAGTAAAGTGTTATTTTTGTAATCTTAAAACGTAAGCGAATAAATATATGTCAGAAGCTAGTTTATAAGCAAGGTTTTTTTGTTAAAACTATTGCCAAAATTCACTCGCTTACAACTTACCGTTTATTTCCTACCTTAGTGCATCTATATAAGCACGTTTTTTGAAGTGAGGCAGAAAAGTCTTATTTATATGTAATGCATCGAAGAAAGCTCCATTTTTTACTGAATACTGGGTAAATTCACAACTGTAAAGGCTATTTTATATAATTGCGATTGTTCCATTGACTGTACTATACACATATCTAAAGCCTTGACTTTAATTTAAAAACTCTCTTTTTTAAAACAGCAGCAATAAAAGTTACGCAATGTATTAAGACAAAAAAAAAAAACAAAAGAAAAAAGATCTATGCAAATCTCGAAAACGCAAATAAGAAACAATTTATTAAATTTTATTGTACATTTTTATTGTTGTTTTTTAGTAGTAAATTAAGTAGTATTAAGACAAATATATAATTAACAAAATGGGCAGTGTTTTTTTTTTTTTTTTTGGTACGGAAAAAACTTTGTTAAAAAAACAACATTGATTTGAAATAAAATCAAATAATTAAAAAGAATCTTAAAAAATACTCAAACTAAAGCCGGTGAAAAAGAAATATAAAAATCAATAGTTAAAAAATACAGGTAAGTAGAAGTGGAAAGAATATGGAATTATTGCAACTTATACTTAATTACAATTGTATTCTTGCATGATGATACAAAAAGGTTAATATTTACTCGCACTATATAAAACTAAAATATATATAAAATAGTAAATTTGGTAAATTTTAACATTTACCATTTGTGGGTGCTTTGGGACGACAGATCTTGCTGCGACCATTTGCACCATAGACTATGTTGCAAGAGAAGGTGAAATAACCGCAGGTGGATGATTTAGTGTAATAGGTGGATTGAAAGTTCTTATTGTCTTGAGGAGGATTCTTAGAATTGTCCATGCTGCCAGTAACGGATTTGGTAACGGTAACATAGCTGTCAGGAGTACGTGGCTTATGTTCGGATTTATCATCGGCAGTTATATTGAGTTTGTTTTCGGACTTATGAGGTTCTAATGATTTAGTATGGAATTTCTTTTCAACATTGACGGTGCCACGGAAACCACTGGGCACAGTTTCGGTAGTTGTGCGCATAGGATAGGTTTGAACACGTCCATTTTGATTTTGTACAACACTATATTTTTTGTTGGGATCGGCAACAGCAACTTGTTGCGTTTGAGTGGGTGATGTTTGGGTGTGAGTGCGATATAAGGATGATGATTCTAGTTTTTTATCGTCACTCTTTGAATCCATTTTAACAGGAGTTTCATTATAATAATCTTCCTCATCTTCGTATTCATCATAGGGCTCTTCTTCATCATCCTCGTCGGGTAAGTTTGAATCATCATCTAATTTATTTGAGTTTGCCACTAAAAAGTAAATGTATTGTTAACGGTTTTATTAAACTTGCTTATGAATTCCTTAAAACAAATTTAGCCTACCTTCTTTAGTTGTTTTGGAAGCTTTCAATTGCAAATCGGGAATGTCAGATTCAGAAGTAAGGGCTGGGTTATATACAGTATCGACACGATCAGTTACCCTGTAATTAAAATGTTTAATTAGTTTCATGACTACAACTTACTTCAAATGAACAATATTACGCATCAGTGTTTCCAAATTGGCTGATTGTATTGAAGAGATCTCTGTTTTGTTCACGATAAGTTGCAACCTGTTCTTTAGTACCCGAAGCAGATTGTGCAGCACCATGATAAGAAACACCATATCTACAATAAATTTGATGATGATGAGTAATTTAAATACAAATTTCTTAAAAAGTTTGTATTATTTCTTACTTGGAGGTTCCTTGAATTTGTGATTGACTGTTTCCAGAATGTATACCGGACTGTGCAGAGGCTTGGCCGCCTCCAACTGAGCGCACGATTTCACCATCTTGACCAGGTCTAAAACCGATTTGGGCTTGTGAGGATGTTTGGCCTGGACCACTAGATTGAGCATCAGCCAATCCACCTTTATCATTGGCTTGTACCTGAATAACAAAAGTGTATTAAATACATTAGTTCTGTTAAGTTGTGAACGTGGTATTTTACCTCGCTTTGGCTTTGGTGAATTATGCCACCACTCTGGGATGAAGCCTTTGTGCCTCCAGTTTTCTCATTGACTTGAACTTGTGCCTGAGATTGAGCCGCTCCTCCTTGGCCTTGTGACTGACTCATGGCACCTTCAGCTCCGCCTGTGACTTGAGAACTTGCGGATCGGTCGCTGTCTGAGGTCATTGCGCTAGCACTGAATGATCCACTTGAACTATAAGTACCCTGTACTTGAGTTTTTGCTGTGCCGCCATTCTTTTTACCCTGAGCACTCGCTGCTGCTTGTCCATTACCAATCGAAGATTCGGCTTGAGAGAAAGCGTCATCAGCACCACCAACACCAGCAACTAAATAGGGAATGTAATTAAATTGATTCAATGTCAAATACAACATATTCAATTGTAATTGCATCTTCTTACCTAAACCACCGGATCCTGCAATACCTTGCTGTACGCCAGAAGGTTGTACACCCCCGGGAATAAAAGTTGAACCTGGTTGAACAATTTGTTGTGGACCTTGGCCATATACACCAGTTCCTGAAGGTTGGCCATAACCTGTTTGAACTCCAGCTCCAGGTAATTGTGCTCCAGCGCCACTTGGTTGTACTAGCCCACTTCCAGGTTGAACTCCAGTTCCTTGTGCTCCGTAGCCAGGCTGTCCGAATCCAGCGCCATCACTTGGTTGTCCATAGCCAGCACCTGGTTGACCACCACTTAATCTAGGTTGTTGACCATAAGTAGCATCGTAACCTGATCCATAGCCACTTCCTTGTTGCACACCAGCTCCTTGTTGCACTCCAGAACCCGGTTGTACACCGGCACCTGGTTGCACACCAGTACCTTGTTGTACACCAGCACCTGATTGTACACCACTTGTTGGTTGTGTACCAAAACCTGCGCCAGGTTGTGTATAACCAGCTCCTGGATATTGGCTGAATTCGGTGCCTGGTTGACCACCACTTGGTTGCCTAGGCCCAGGTTGACCTGCAACACCTGCCTGACCACCAAAACCAGGTTGACCACCAACTCCAGGTTGACTACCGACTCCAAGTTGGCCACCAAAACCAGGTTGACCACCAACTCCAAGTTGGCCGACAAAACCAGGTTGACCACCAACTCCAGGTTGAACACCGACTCCAAGTTGGCCACCAAAACCAGGTTGACCACCAACTCCAGGTTGACCACCAACACCTTGTTGACCACCAATTCCAGGTTGACCTCCAAATCCAGTCTGACCGCCAACACCAGGTTGACCACCAATACCCGTTTGAACACCAACACCAGGTTGACCGCCAAAGCCAGGTCTGCCATCATAACCAATTTGAGCACCAAAACCTGGTCGACCACCTGCACCAAGTTGGCCACTAACACCAGGTTGACCACCAATACCAGCTTGCATACCTCCAGATGGTATGCCAGTACCAGGTTGTACAAATCCTCCACTAGGACGAACACCACCTTGTTGAACTACACTGGGTTGTCCAAATTTCGGGCCTGTTTGATAACCAGCACCATCTTGACGACCAGTTTGAGGTTGTGGTTGAACTCCAGCACTTTGTTGTCCGTATCCATAACCAGGTACTTGTTGAACACCTGTTGGCTGTAGTCCAGTTCCAGGTTTAGTTACACCGACCCCACCTTGTGGTATAAGTGTAGATCCTGGCTGATAACCAACTCCCATTTGACCAAAACCAGCACCTGCTCCTTGTTGAATTCCTGCACTTGTTCCAGGTTGGACATAACCAGTGCCCGGTTGTACTCCAGTACCAGGACGACCAAAAGCAGCTCCTGGTTGTACACCACCATGTTGAATGACTGTACCAGGCTGACCGAATCCACCACTGGGTTGAACACGGCCTTGCTGAGGACCAGTACCCGGTTGAACAAATCCTGCACCAGGTTGTACACCAGCACCAGGGCGACCAAAACCAGCACCTGGTTGAACACCACCTTGTTGAATGACTGTACCAGGCTGACCAAATCCACCACTGGGTTGAACACGCTGAGGAACAGTACCTGTACTAGGTTGTACACCAAATCCAGGTCTACCAAAGCCAGCCCCTGGTTGTGCACCTTCATGTTGGGGAACAGTACCTGGTTGTACAAAACCTCCACTAGGTTGGACGCGGCCATGTTGTGGACCAGCTCCTGGTTGAACAAAGCCAGCACCTGGTTGCACACCTGTTCCAGGTCGACCAAAACCAGTTCCTGGTTGAACAAAGCCACCACTTGGTTGACCACGACCTGGTTGAACTCCAGCACTAGGTTGATAACCACCTTCTTGACCAGTTTGAACGCCAGCTCCTGGTTGACCATAACCTACGCCAGGTTGAGTTTGATATCCGCTTCCAGGCTGTTGTCCAATACCAACTCCAGCACCAGTTCCAGTGGTTTGTCCAAAACCATCACCCGCACCCTGTTGGACACCACCAGCTCCAGTTCTAGTAATCGTTCCAGCTCCAGGTTGTTGTGAATGTATAATTTGTTGTGGACCAGCACCAGGATATTGTGTACCTGGTTGAATAGCACCACCTGGTTGTCTTCCAGCTCCTCCATACCCTGGTAAATATCCAGGTTGTGATGGTTGTCCATGCTGTTCTGTACCATACTGAGGAACTTGTTGTTGGCCTGGGGCATATCCGGAACCTTAAAAAGAGTATAGATATTTATAATTTATTTTCTTTTATAGATTTTTTAGATTTGTTAATTACTTGGTCTATAGAAGGTTCCAGGTTGTTGAACTTGTTGACCAGGACCTTGTCCATATGATGGGATCTGTTGACCAGATGGTTGACGACCATCTGTACCATATGTTGGTACTTGTTGACCTGATGGTTGTATTTGTTGTCCAACTCCTGGTTGAGCGGCACCAGCACCAGGAGAGTAGGCAGGGATTTGTTGTCCAACACCATGACCATACCCAGGTACTTGACCTGTAACATAGTTATAAGAAAGCTTTTATGTTTTACTAAACTATTACATATATCAAATAATGTATAAATATATAGTATAAATTTAGTAAAAAAATCTAGTGTGATTTGTTAAAATATTTTGGTATTTTACCAAAATTTATCATAAATGTAACTCATTCTTTATAGAAATCGATGACTTAATATTGAAAAATCGTATCTCGATTTTTAAAATGTATTAGTTACATTATATAAATACATTTGTAAGATCTGCGACACTCTTTAAAACAAATTTAAAATTATATATGGCTTCACTAAAACTGCAATAAATATTATATATGACACCATGGAACGTTTACAAAACTCAAAGTTTGAGTTACACCGCGAATATGGAAGATCAGTAGTAATTCTTTTCCAAAAGAAGACTTCCAGTTAAAAAATAGTGCATAAACCATTTCATAACATATAAAATATTATATATTATTTAAATAGATACTATCTTTTGCAAAAAATTAAATGTATATTCCCTAGCGTAAATGTCTGCTCACTTTCAAGAAAATCAGAGGACATAAAGTCATTCGAGTTGTTTGCTTTGGTCATAACAAACAATTAAATATTTACCAATGAATAATATTTCGTACAATTGTGTTCTTTATTAAATATGTATTTGTTTTTCAACGATATGTCTAAAAAAAAGTTTAAAATTGTTCTATTACTGAAAAAACAAGTAATTTGTTTTTTCAGTAATAGTTTTTGTGGCGCAAGACATACTATGCGCCACAAAAACTATATATGTTCATTAAAGTGCCTCACGAAAAAAAGTTGCAAATTTACCCCTCTAGAAATGAAGATTAGTATGTTCTTATATGATTCCCAAAATATTACATCTCATTGTTAAGATTTACGTGAGCTGGACCATTTTTAAAACACCACTGAAATTACGAATTTATGTATTTCAATATTATTATCAAAATTTCAGTTATAAGAAAATTAACTTAAAATTATAATAGAGGCATACTACAACCTTCAATATTCATTTAAATCAAGGACACGCAAAATGGTGCACACGTGCAAATGATCTCTTAATTTTGTCACATCTATATGCTCTTACATGAAGAGAAGAAGATAATTATTTGTTAATTTTTTATATTTTTAATACTTTTTTAAGGAAATTGTTTTAATATTCAATTGTATTTTTTATTACAGACCATAAAATTTTTAAGAGGAACAGATATTATGAAATTATAAGCTTAAAAATTGTTTCCGTGCACAATATAAGAGCAAGAGAGTTATACAGACCATACAAAAATACAGAATGTGAAATTTAAAAGCGCCGATGCCTGATTTAAATAATTATTATGTCTCTTTTCAGTCGCGTAATATTAAGATTTTACTAACATGTTTTTTCATATTTTCTTTTTTCAAACATATAATTTTATATATTTCGGACATTATTCAAAATAGATTAGGTTTTAATGTACCATAGAAATGATGTATCCTGTTACTATTGAATATAACACATAATTAACCCATTATGAGCCAGAGGGTCAATTTTATGCATTTAGTTCCCAAAAGCTTAAATTTGCAATTTCTGCAAATAAATCGCATGAAAGTACTTATTACTCTTAACTATTGATAAATTTATGAAAAGATTTAAAAGTTCATTTTAAACCGCGACAAGAATCGAATAAAAATTAGTTTTTTTTAATTTAACCGCCATTTTATATCAACTCGCCGCTTTTTTGATAAATGTATGCTTTTGATGACATGTATATCCTTAACTAACTATTTATTTGGTATAAAAATTAACTTAACCAATTATGGACCGGAAATCCCAAAATATTATTTGTGCAACTAAAGGGTTAAATGAATACACATATCAATAGTATTTAATGGGAGCTTTCCAATGATGCGCTAAAATATAATTTACTATAAAAAATGTCCAAAATATTCAAACTTTAATAAAATACTATATAAAATAAAATCATGAAAATTTTACTAAAATTTTAATTTCGCGAGAATGAAAACAAATTTTAAATTATTTTTTGTTCAATATGTAGTAGACATCGTTTTTATACCCACCATCAAAAATATGGGGGGCATATTGGTTTTGTCATTCCGTGTGTAACATGTCTAAGGAATCATCTAAGACCCCACAAAGTATATATTTTCTGGGTCTTGGTTAGATTCTGAGTCGATCTAGCTATGTCCGTCCTTCTGTCCGTCTGTCTGTTGAAAGCAGGGCTCGAACGGGGTAACGTAGGGGGACGAAATTTGCCGCAAATATTTGTCTTATATAAGGTTTGTTTGGTATTGAAAATGGGCAAAATCGGTTAATAAACAAAAAAGTTATGGGTCAAAAACTAGAAACACAGGGTGTCCGTTTCATACTTTTTTTGTTGATATTTTTTCAATTAAAGCATGTACGACAGCGAAATTTTGTATGTATAGTTCGGGAGTCGATATAAACTCGGAAACTAAAAATGGGCGTGGTCTGCCCACTTTACCGCCCACTTCCCATATAAGGTGAAAATCAACGAAATTGTGTTCAAATAGTTCAAGGACCAATGTAAACTCGGAAACAAAAAACGTCAAATTTGAAAAAGTTGATGGTGGGTATATAGATTCGGCCGGGCCGAATATAATTCGCGCTTGTTCTATCATACAGTGGGGAGCACAAATGAGTACATGTTTGTAATTTGTGCACTTGACATTGCATAAAAATTAAAATAATAAAGCAAATCCAAAAATGTTTTCTTTAATTTATTTTATGTTTAGTATTTAATAAAATAATTTATAATTTAAAAACAAAAGCATCAAGCTCTAAGAAAAAATCCAACAAAACGAAAACAACTCGCATGTACTCAATTTTGCACCTGAGGGATTTTTTAGTTTTTTTTTAAATATTTTTTTACAACAATAAAAATATATTGGATTATAATATAGTATAGTTTATAGATATAGGTCATTAGATTATTATACCATTTTTATAATTTTAAATATACCTTTAAGATCGGGAGCTATATCAGAAAGACCGATTTTCCGGACTTCGCGTATTTAAAATATTATATATAAAATACCAGTTGACTAAATTAAATTTTTTAAACTGTAATAGAAAGACAAGAAATTATCCTTTTTAAAAAGTGTATACGGATTTAAATTAACAACAAAACTATCTTGAATATTTAAGACACAAATTCAGTTTTTGTATTTTTTCTTCTATTATTTTGAATTTACATCTATTTTTGACCCACACTTTATTTAAAGGCATAATTTTTTATTACATAATCAAATTCTATACTTCATTGGAAACCCAAAAAGGTATCGTTTGACAAAATTCTTTTGACAAAAAGCTAAAAACTATGTATACTGCCGATCGAAAACCATATTTTTGGAGGTATTTTAAAAATGGTCCAGCTCACGTAAATTAAATAAATGAACCGAAATACTTTGGGAATTACCTTAAAACATATCAAACTTTAATTGTAGGGGGGTACATTTGCAACTTTTTTTGTCCCCGTACAAATCAAGGCACTGTAATGTTCATATGTATATTATTTCTCCCAACTCATTCAGAGGTAAAACCACCATTTGGCTGGGATTTTGAAATGCCCCAATATATACAGATAAAATGACACTTTCTCAGGTAAATCATATATAATTATTTTAATACACAAGTACCTAAAAGTATACACCATATTTTGTGTTTTATACTATTATTTTAGCATGGTTCAATCTAAACTAGGGATATCAAATTCATAGCACAATTGTGCTGGCTGAGTTCACACGTATTCTTAAGCTCTTTATTTAATCGTTGCTGAGAGTGCAAAGTGTACAAAATGCACTGAAAAAAAATGATGCAATGAATTGTTTATTAAACAATTTCTTTGATATTAATGCTGTAAGATAAAATTGTAGGGATGGTAATAACATTTTTTAAGGCAATATTAATAGATTTAAGTGTAAATAAAGCGTAAGTGCATAAAAACAATAAGTATTATATAATAGGAATGCTCCATGTATAACTAATGTATTTCGTTTACTAAACCAAATTTTCTTTGAGTGCATTTTTTTCACTCTCACAAACACAATTATATTTTTAGTCATTGATCCCTAATCTAGACGAATATCTAATATAGAGTAAAAGCTCCCTTAATGGACAGCTCCGGTAGGCGGACAATTTTTTAGGTCCCATGGTTTAGGTGGCATTTTTAGAATATATTAATCTTCGCTAGGCGGACGCGGACACCTGTTTCTAAAGAAATCATCTCTTGTAGACGAACAAAAATCATAAACGGTAAAAGAATATTGTATAATGTGATGCTTCTTACTTAACTTTTTGGTGGTTTTAAGGAAAATTTAATTTTTTAATTTGACTTTTACACTTGATTAAAAATTCTTTATACAAGAAAAGAGAAAATGAAAACTTGATCCCTAAAAACAGATGCTGTCCCAGTTATCTATGTCCTGAAGACAGTCTCAATGATGGGTCCATGATTTGTCGTAGAACACAATGGCGACAGATTCCTACAAATCTTGACAACTTTTTTGAACAAAGGGCATAGAAATTCTGTACAACAAGCAGAGCGACATTGTTATAAGTCATAAAAAAAGTAATTGGGTGCTGCTTAAGATCGAGGTTAGGCCACCAACATCATTTTCCCAAGTTAATCCTGTCGTTTTTAAATGGAGTAACATGCCAACATATGCCAGTTAAGAGATGATTTTTTCCGCGTACGAAAAATTACTAAATTTAGAAAGTAATTTTAGGAAAATAGAATCAAAAGAGAACTGTAGCCATAAATTACATAAAATAAATTGCATAAAATCATAGTTTATTGCAAATAATGTCTAAATGAAAATGCAAAACGTCGTTTGCCGCAGAAGAAAAAGAAAAAGGAAACCACAACTTTTAGTATTGTTGCTTTAAAATTGAGCCATTAAGTAAAATTTTTCAAACGTTCCCTTAATGCAAAAATATATAAATTATGAAACACCTTTCAAATAAAATTTTTCTCAAATGGAAAAAATTTTACGACTGTTTCGTACATGAAGTTAATGTTACGATCTTTTTACTTTTGTCAATATTGATGGAATTTTTAAAGTTATGAACATGAAATTTTTTGTATAAATGTAGTTTGGGTCAGTACATTGTAATCAGTGATTACGGCCTTTTACATTTTAGATGACGATATAAGTATATGTATAAATAAGAATATGTATATCTAAAAGTTAATTTATTACAATTTTGAATGTTGAAATAAAAAGATATAGTACTGAATAACCCATTGTAAAAAAAGATATTATGTACCATATCCCATAGATGGACATCTCCCGATAACGGACAAAATCAGCGTGACGATCGCTGTTCGCCTATGGGAGTTTTCACTGTACATATGTATGTAATTGTAAAAAAAAAAATATTATTATTTTTGTTATTTGAGAAAAGAAGAATGCTAATTATGTATGTATCCCATAAATCTGCGATGGAGTGTAATGGCGTAGAGTGCAACTGCATATTATGAGACATGTGTACTTCGATTTTCTTCGCATAGAATTACGGAAAAAACTTACAAAAGATTACTGAAACAATAATTTATATATTTTATAGACTATTTTTGTTTTCAATACAAATGGACAAAACTATTTTTCATTTCATTTTACAAATTCTGGCCCTTATTTGATATTAAAATATCAAAATATTTAATTTTTAATAAAAAAAATAGATGCATGTGTATACCCTCTTGACCTGATATAAGAAATTAGTGAATGTTCGCAAAAACGAGGAATTTTCGAAACAAATGTATTCGAAAAATTATCGAAAATTAAATAAAAAGTGAATGTTCGTAGCATCGTAACTTACTAGATAATTTCTCGATAGTTAAGGTTCGAGAAATTTTCGAGAATTCTTAATATATCAGATTATCGCAATATTAAATTTTTTCGATAAAATTTCGAAAGTAAATGATTCGATAAATTATCTTTTCTTCTCAATTTCTCGATATTTTGTTACTTAAAAAAAAAAAATACGCATATTCTTGTTTGTACATGTCATTCTTTAGTCATAGTTCATACTGATCGGTTGTAAATTAGACTAAAGTTTAGGATGTCAATTTAACTTTAAAAACCTTTTCTGAAAAATAGTAAAAATGGTAAGTAACATTGCTACATGTCTAAAGACATTCGCTAAATAACATATTTATCTAAATGATAATTTTTTTCTTGCATATTAATTCAGTAAACTTTGACCAAAAAAATGTGGATTTGGGCAACAGAAAAACTAATATTATTGAGACTTCCTCTGGGACCATCGACATGTATCACTATGTTCTAATTGTATTAGAAATTTGACATTAAAATGTATTTTTGAATATTTGTTTTATTAAGTTCAAAATAAAAAATAGCTTTAAAAATTAAAAGAGCTTTTAATTTTAAATGGGAAACAAAATGAAAATGAAACAGAATAGAACTATTGCCAACGATTCGTTAGTAATATAGATATCGAATTATTTTCGATATCGAAAACGAATACTTTTCCGTTTCGCTAATGATATCACTTATTATCCGATATAGATATCATAAACGAACCTTCGATATCGATCGACTTGCTGCCACAAACTGAACGACAGGTGAACTCTACGAGTTCATTCTCGAAACGCCTTCGATAGTCGTTCTCGAAGGTTTTGTTAGAGTAATGTTCGTGATTTATTCGAAGATGATATCTTTATCGAATTTTGTGGTCAAGCGGGTATGTATGTATGTATGTTCATTGAAATAAGTATTTTTTTAGAAAGAAATAGTTGTTCCCAAACATATTATAAAACGATAGAAGATATAGTCGGTCAAGACCGACTATATGATACCCTACACCATTGCGTATGAGCACACAAATTCGAGAAGTGTATTTGTATTAGAGCTGTAGACCAACACTTTTATTAAATCTAAAATAAAGTATACAAGTACAGAATAATGGGTTAATAATAATATATTGATGATTTTATGCATTATAGGGCGATTTCCGAAAGTGGATTTATATGGGAGCTATGGTAAATTATGGACCGATTCTCATAAATTTTAGCAATGTTGTTTCTACTTATATAAAACTTATTTTTGTCGAATATTAACTTGATACTATCATTCGTATGTGAATTATGCACGTTAAAGTGATTTTCGGAAGGAGGTTTTATATGGGAGCAATGGTCAATCGTGGACCGATTTTCATAAAATTTGGTACAAAGATTGGTACTTACACAAAACGTCTTTGGACCGAATTTCATTAAAATATTCCTTATATTAAGACACTTTTAAGTGTGAAAACTCTATTCCGGGGGGACAATTGTATGGGGGGTAGGTGTATCATAAAAGTACCACCTGCCAAATTTTTGCCGACTTTATATATCTTCGTTATAATGTTGTGCCGTTCTGACCATGGACATTTTTTTGTCAGAGAACACAGTGCTACAAACTATAAAAGTTTGATATACACTGTCGGACAAAATAAAGTGCAGTTTTCCATTTCTGCTATTTATTTCATACTAAATGTCCTCTAGGTGCATTATGGGCCACTTTTTGGTATCCAGATATTTGTCGTTTTACATCGTTTAATTTAATGAACAAAATAAGTTTTTGAAATGCATTTCGAGTTAGGGGCAAAAGTGTTATGTTGGTCGTAGATTTTGTGCGAAAAAATACTTTACTAAATTTTTTAATTTGGCATCCAATTTATCAAATCTTTTTTTTATAAAATGGAAGGAAAATGTGTAAAAATTCCATTCGAATTGTAATTACATTTAAAAATAAGGTTAGATACTCCTTTATTATTGTGAAGCCTTCGACGTTTTAGAACCACTGTGCTACACTAGGTAACTAATTATGAGAAATTTAGCATAAAGAAGTATTTATTTAATGTACTTCAACATAATTAAATTTTGTACGATAATTTTATATGTGTTTTATTAACATATTTAAAGTTATTAGAAGTATGTATTACTTTTTTATTCAAAGAATTTGCCGATTTCTTTCAGTGTATAGAATCTGATAGTACCAACTATTTTGTCTTACTTTTGTTGTGCAGTTTATCTTTGCATTTAGGCGAAATTAATGGCAATCGTTTACCTTGATCTTGTCCATGTTGAGCTCCAGGAGGTGCAATTAACTGTGGTTGTCCATGTCCTTGTTGCCCTATTCCGCCAATACCGGGTTTGCCTACATCTGTAATAAACAAAATTGTCATATTGTATTTTTTATATATTTGAAATCCGAAATTTACATAAATATTTATTTATATGCATTTTTATATGAAACTTATTAAGCATTTCTAATACCTGATGGTTGAACTCCAGAACCTGGTCCATATGTCGTTCCTATAAAATAATAAAAATCATTAGTTTTTTACAAAAACTAATAAATTGAATAACCAATGTGTATACCTGGAGCTCCTTGTTGTCCAATGCCGCCACTACCAGCTGCAGGTCCATATCCTGGACCAAATGATGTTCCTAAAAGTGAAGGCATTACAAATATCTTAAGAACACTATTTGAAGTTAATTGTTAATTACCCGGTGCTCCTATTTGTCCTACACCACCAACACCAGGACCAGCTGCAGTTCCTGGAGCATAGGCTCCACCTGCACCGGGTCTTCCAATTTGTCCTGGCGCACCAGCACTTGGAGCAAAAGCACCACCGGTTCCAGGAGTTCCTGCACCAAAACCACTAGCATATCCAGGTTGTCCTATTTGTCCAGATGCCCCACCAAATCCAGGACCATAAGCCCCACCTTGTGTTCCAGGTAAACCAATCATTGATGAAGATTTGCCATCTGTAAAAGAGATACCACTTCCATCCAATCTTAGGGGGTCAGGTGATCCAGTTGGATAGTCTTAAAAAATTAAAATTGAAATAGTCCTATAAATAGAAAAAATATTATAAAATCCAATACCATAAACAGGAGTACCACAACCACTGCAGTCTCCACTTGAAAATTGACTTTGAGCTTGTCCCATGCCATGAGTTCCAGCTATAATAAAAACACAAAGGAAATGTTTAAAGAACAAAGTTTTCTTTATAGAAATTATAAAAATACCATTATAAATACTTACACACTGTAGATCTTGAACCATTTTCTGTAGCTTCAGCTTCTGCTTTGCCATCTAGTTCTGGTTGTCCAAAATTTAAGTACTGAGATTGTGTCTGTCCACGTTTGCTGCATATTAAAGGAAAATGTTCATAGAAAAATCGTATATTAAAGCAATGCGAAATAACAAGAACAACATTCTACTAGAGTCTTAATTTAAATACAATTTTTATAGGTAATATATCCACCAATTTTCGGACTCTTATATCGAAATATCTCCTAAACTATTGAGCGGATAAAAATTTGATAGCAAACGACTTAATTTTATTCCGCATATTTTTGTGTACCATTTATATAAATCGTGCATACCGTTCTCGAGTTATAGTGAAATATACTCGAGCAATCGGCTTATTTAGGGCGCAATATTAGACACGTCTATAAAAAAAATCTCGACCTAATGGGAAAAAACCAGTGTTGCCACCAAGAATGTTACTAACTACACATAATCGATGACTAAATTACACATGGAATTTTTTTAGTTTGGCTTAAACATAAAAAACATATCATGTATTTTTATACATATAATATAATTTGTAAAAAAATAATAATTTAAGCACTTTTGGAATAAAAATGGTTAATAATATTAAGTACGAACTTGTTCAAATTTATCATTTCCATTTCAAAGCATTCGTTCCATTGTCGGAATACATTTTATTTCATTACTTTGTTTTCAAATTGAATTGATACCCTTTTGTAAATTTTAAAATAATGTTTTCCTAGAGAGATTTATTAAATTAAATACTTTAGGTAAATATGCTTCTGCTTCTAAATTTATGTATATTGAGATTAAATTTTTCACAACCTAGAAGTGTTTTATCCACTCATTATCATCAAGGAAATCTTGTATAGGACAGATTTTTATTATTATTATTATTTTTTTTTTGAAACAATGCACAGTGGGTTGAACTATAGCGAAAAAGGAGATTAATTCGTGGTAGCTTTAATTTAAAAAATATATATTTTTTTATTAATGGGTATTTATAAATACGTAAAATACTACAATTTAAAATAAAAATATCTTGGAAAATAAACTAACAAAACTTTCACATGGAATTATTAAAATTTAATTTTTTCTACTTATAAGATTATTTCTGAAAAATTATTGATCGAAAGTATCAAAGAAAGTAAACAATATAGAACAATAAATTTCACAGATAATTATACGATAATTCAGTTTGTTTTCTATTACCCGGTATTAAAACTTATTGCTATACCCATACTTTATTTGTTTAATTAATCCTCGTTTTTGGTACTGTTCAACCCAACGTGCAACGTCTTTGGTTAAAAAAAAATACAGTTTCAGGATTTACTATATTTACAAGATTAAAAATATCATCGCTAAAATCAAATTTAGATTTCATCTGACGTATTGCTAAGAAAAAATCTCTACAAGATTCAAGTTCATTTGTTTTTTCTTTTTGAAAAGTGCGCTGTTTTTCATTCAAGTTTTGTAAAAAGAAAATTTGGCAAATTAAACTAGTTTTTAGAAAGGAAAAATTTACTTCATCACACTGAGACTTAAAATTACACATAGATTACACATTAAACTAATTACACATGGGCTACACATGAAAATAAAAATTACACACGATATGTGTAATTACACATGAAGTGGCAACAGTGGAAAAAACTGAAAGCAGATTCGAGTTTAGCACGCGGAATTCCATCTAGTCCACATTTTTTTTTTTTTTGGATGGAAGGCGAAAAAAAATTTTAGTCGACCAGTGTAATTTTATTGCTTTAACTTACAAGCTTCTTTTAGATCTTTGAACTTCATCAAGATATTCAATATTATCATCATTAACAGCTGTATTCTGTAAAAGAAAAAAAAATAAAACTCATTATTAAAAATCGTTTAAATTTTATGATTTTATTTTAATCTAAACAACCTTGAATTTATATATTACATTAGTATTTAATTATATTTATATGCATATTAACTTATTAATTTCTAAAGATTCAATCTAAAATAGTTTTTAGTTGAATTTTGAAATCTGTGATTAAAAGAGTTTAAAATATTAAGTTCATCTTAAATGTCAACATTATCAACTGCGAGACCTACTTTTTAAATTCTTTATGGATTAATTACACGCATCACTTGGTTTTTGTGATTGTTTTACTGTTTTAATTTCATTAGTTTTTTTTATTTATTTATATTTTTTCATTTATTTTTATTTTGTTCTAATTAATATTTTTGAAATATGAATAAATGACCTTGGTTTTTTTATTTCTTTCGGCGCAGCAAAATATTAATTCTTATCATAGATCTATGTAATTTCCTGTTCAATGAATGTGAACAAAATATTAAGAATCTAAGATTGAAAAACACAATCGAAAATATTAAATATGTATTCACAGTGCAACATACATACTTATAATAGGTTAAAATCTACACATATACATATACGTATTTACAAAAATTTAGGACCAGGTCCAAATAAGGCAAAAATTTTGCAAATTTAACAAAAAAAAAATTGGATATTTAATGTTTTTACACATAAATATTAAAAAAAGAAACTGAGACCAAAATAATTTTTAAATATTTATGTGTAAAAAATTTAAATATCCAATTTTTTTGAGAAAAATTTCAAAATTTTGGACTTATTTGAACCTGGTATTAAGTTTTTGTTACGACATTAAATGCGCGTCTTAAAGGCCTTCAATGCGATAGAAAATTTTAACATTATTTCTTTGGTAGAAATGTGAAAAAAAAATCCGAAAAACCCGAAGAAACAACTTCTTGATCCAGCTTACGAAAGGACAATGTTAGGACGGTATCTTAGAATGAAGTAAATTTTCATTTCATATATATATATATATATATATATATATATATATATATATATATATATATATATATATATATATATATATATATATATATATATATATATATATATATATATATATATATATATATATATATATATATATATATATATATTAAGGGTGCAAATTTGCATCATTTGCATAAACAACGTATGCGATAGGGTGATCGACGCGGTTTTCCAACCGGTTTTTTCTGTCCATGTGCTGTCGGTTTTTTCAAAATGTTCATTTTTCGAATGACGAATAGACCGGTTTTTTTTTTAACACAAAAAACCGGTTTTAAAAATAGCATTTTATTTCAGAAAACATGTATTTAATAGTGATATTTTAATCGAAATTTAGGAATAATTTTTTAAATATTCATAAAGACTGATTTCTTATGTTTTAAAAATATAGTTTAAGTCTAAATTGGAATTTATTCTGTAATATTAAACAAATAAATAAGTAACAATTATCTTGCATGAATTTTTTAATCTATTGTAATATCTGTAATATTTTTACACCCAATTTAATATATTATGATCCAATATTTCCTTTATTTTTTAAAGGTGTTGTGTTAAAAAAGTTTCACCTGCAGAATAATTTCAGTTGAGACAGGCTTCCATATTAAGCCATGGTTTCTGTTTATGCTAACTAAAATTTAGTCTAATTTTTGATGATTATTTTTCTACAATTTTGAAACATAATTATCTTCTAGTCATCTAGATATATAATTTGCTTAGCATTTTTCCTCTTTCCAAAGCTTTCTAAAGCTCCCAAATGACGTAGAAAATTAAAGTTTGGCTTAATTATAAAACTTTTCGTCCAACAAATCCTAACGGAGCCATATTTTAAAATTTTTATCAGGAAGCGGATATAAGAGGATTTATGTGTCTTTTCTAAAAATGTTTTCTCTTTCTAGAGCTTTCTAAAGCTCCCAGAAGACGTAGAAAGTTAAAATTCGGCTTACTTATAACACTATTCGTCCTACAAATCCTAACGGAGCCAGATTTTGAAATCTCTATCAGGGAGCGAAAACACGTGGATCTATATATATGGATTTATATATATGGATTTATATATATGGATTTATAAGCGTTGTTTTCTCTCCAGAGCTTTCTGAAGCTCCCAGACGATATAAGAAACTAAAAATCGGCTTACTTATAAAACTATTCATTCTACAAATTCTAACGGAGCCAGATGTTTCTATCAGGACCGAAAAGTCTGTTTTTGGTATTAAGAACTTTTTAGTTGCTATACTTATTATTGCTCTCCAAATCCTTTCAAAAACTGATTCTGTATTTCGGTCAGGAAGCGCATTACGACGATTTTTTTATTTTGAAAGGTTTATGAATTTAAAACTTTAATCAATATTATCCAAATAAATTCTAACGGCTTCAAATAATTGACTTCGATTAGTGAGAGGAAGGTGTCCATATGTTGTTCATATTTTTTTTCTTTTAATTTTCAGATTTGTTTGAGCATATAATATTATTTTTTCCTGGCATTGTCAGGCTTATACGCTTGTATTTAATAAATTTTAACTTGAATATTATAAGAATTATTGATTTTTTTAAAGAAATGTAGCTTTTTGACATAAATATTAACTTCTGCAAAAAACTGGTTAACCGGTTTTTTCTGAATTTCATAAAGTGCAACCGGTTTTTTTAAAATACCAACTATTCGAACTATTCGAAAACCGGTTTCTCAAAAAAGTCGAATTATCGATCACCCTAGTATGCGCTAAAAAACCGTGAGAAAAATTATTGTGCAAATTTGCTCAGTTGCAAATAAATGTAAACAATATATTTTGACATATTGTAATTTTTAAAGAAGGAAAAGTACGATAAGAAATTTTTTGAGATAATTACAAATCATATTATACATAAACTAATAAATATTTATAAATTTTTTGCTTATTTTTAGAAAATTAGCTTTTATACGAGTAATAATATTAAATGTGCGATTTAGTAACTTATTTTAACGATAATAGCAGAGGAGTGTACAAATTTAAGTTTAGAAAGGGGACCCCACATACCCATAATGAAAGTGAGCAAAGGTGGCTCAAAGTAGGATACATCTGACATAGAACATTTTTAAATGTTTGCCATTTTTTTTTTTTTTTTTTGGGTTTCAAAAAATATTTTTAAGCTCTCAATAAAGTTTATAAAAAACACAATTTTGGTTCTGTAAAAAATATTGACTTCAATATTTTTCTATATAATGAAGAATTATGTCAGCTAGGCAATAAAATTTTGCTGAAAAAACGAGTTTATATTTTTTTTGGATTTTTTCAATTGAAGTAAACTTTTTCGTTAAAAATTGTCTTTTGGAGAAACTATATAAATATTGTATATATAATGAAATCTTTGTTAGTAAAGATACCTTAAAGAACTATTCGGTGATTTTAGACTTCATCGTCTAAAATGATAAAGCATAAATAAGTTTAAACTTTGTGTAAAAAAAAACGCAAAAATTGGATTTTTTCACATTTTCACCTATAAAGTTCACAGATTACGATTGAAAACTCTTAAAAATATATTATAGATTCCGTTTGCAGATTCATACTTTGGGATATTAGAATATATGGACTAAAATCCAAACTTTCAGTTAAAATAGGTCATATTCGGAAGGGTGTGTATTTAGACCGATTGAGTTATTGGGCTTGTTTGATATTTTTCTTTATTCAATAAATAATTTTACTCTTTAATAAGAAAAAGAAAAAACTAATGAAATCGGTCAGAAATACTAGGATATATATGAAATGAACTGGATCAAGAACATGCAAAATTGAGAGCTCAAATTTCAAATTCAAATAACTCGAAAACTATAAGAGATAAAACGCACAAGTAAACGTGCTTTTAAGCCTTAAAGTGCTTTTAGGCTTTAAGAAGATGTGAAAATATTAAAAATCGGATAAAAAAAATTGTTTAAAGTTAACGAATGTAAAATTATGCCGATTAGAAGTTACAGATTTATTTCCTAAAATGATCGATTTTGACCCATTGTACGAGGTTTATATGGATAGACAGCCAGCCGACCAGATTGATATCGTTACATCGACTCAGAAAGTTAATCTGAGTCAAAAGGTATACTTTACGGTGGCTGTTCGAATTTTTTGTGCGTTACAAACAACGGCACAAATGCATAATACTCCAACAACATATAGTTGTGTAGAGAATAAAATTTTTTTTTTTTAAATAACAAGACTATTTTCCCAAACATTTTTCATACAAATAATCGTAGATACTACTAAAATTTATATAAAGAATTGCATGAGACATCACATATGTATGTTAAATACCTTAGGTCTCAGATTTTTTTTCATTTCTGTCACTTGCATGCTCTGTAAAATCACATTGACTTATCTACTATTTTAATTTTTTTAAATTAAAAAAAAAAAAATATATATATATATATATATATATATATATATATATATATATATATATATATATATATATATATATATATATATATACATATATATCACGATTTTATTCACTTTTTTAATTTAATAGAAATCGAAATATTTCACATTTAATGTTATTTTAATTATACTTATAATTTAAACATTTAAGTTCGATTTGATTGATTTAAAAGTCATTAGAAAGGTAATTGTTCCTCTTTTGATGTCATAATTAAAAAAATTAATAATTTTTTAAAAATGTAAATGCATTTTTGGATGCATTATTTAAAACTTTCTCCCCCTTCGATTTATTATTTTCTTAAGTAAATGTAATACTTATTATATTGACTAAATTGGGGTTTGCGTCGTTTAATTGAAATCACAGGATTTTGCCTGCGATTATGGTTAAAAATAAAATAATAAACACATACTATAGTAACATAAGTATTATTTATAATTTAATTAAAATAAAATAATGGTTAATTAAATTGATCACTAGATTGTAAGAATGTTTTGCCGAATAATAATAAATATTCTGGGTCCTGGTTTCATTCTGAGTCGATCTAGCTATGTCCGTCCGTATGTCTGTCTGTTGAAAACAAGATAGGGCTCGAACGGAACAACCTAGGCAGACGAAATTTTGCAAAGGCATTTAAAACTGAAAAGCTTTAAAAACTGAGTTGAAACTTTCGAGGATTTTTTAATTCATTTTAGTTTTTTATTGACAATTTACAACTTATTAACTTCAACCATTTATTTGCTGTATATAAGTATCAGTTTTACTATTCGTTGAAAAGTTATTGGGTGATAAAAAATGAAACCAAAAATTTACGATGTTTGAAAATTTGCAGTTGTTTGATAGAAAAGTTGCGTCATTCAGTGAATTTAATATTGGAGGCCAGAATTTTAAAGATAAACAGCCGTATTCGAAATAAATAATGTATGTTTGATAACGAGTTACTAACTCTTTCTTATGGAAATTTACATACAAAAAAGTTAGTAACTCGTTAACAAACATACATTATTAATTTTGAATACGGCTGGAAGTGATTACCTACAGTTTAATGTACCTATTTCTCGTTGATGTCAGAAAACCAGACATAGGATAGCATCATCACAAACTCATATAATTGGCGATAATATTTCAAAAAGTATGTTTTTCGCAACTGACAAATTCCGCTTTAATAGAAATTGTCAAAAAAATAAAAAAAATAAAAAATTCAGATGGCGTCAAAATATTTTAAAGACTTATTATTAATTGTATGTACTATAAAACATGTTTTTAACTTCAAAAGTCAACCCCACATATTTCGCATTATAGTTCAAAATTTGACATAATAAAATCAATTTTCGATGTAAAATTTATCATAAAATAAGAAACAAGTTAAAAATGTTTCTAAAATTTACTTTTAAAAAATTAAAATCGCGCTTTTTTTTTAAGAAATACTATTATGAGTACAAATGCTAAAACCAAAGAGTAACAAGAGACGAAACTATTTTTCAAAAACCTAAGTCGTTTGTCAAAAACCTAACTCATGCAACAACAAAATACATGTAATCAAATACATTTTGCTGTTGCCAAAAGAAAATAAAAACACATTTTTTTTACAAAACAACAATTTTGTTTAAATGTCAATCGAGAATTTCGTCTCTATGTGTTACTCCGTGGCTAAAACGACTACATTTTCCAAACTAAAACCGATATTCACTTAATTTTTTTCAGTGAACAATCCCAAGATATGTGTTTTATTACTAATAATTTTGCAAAATTTTAAACCAATATTGTTTTTTTTTTCTATTTACGAAATTGTGCAAAAAATAAAATTTTAATTTTTTCTTTTCAGTGTATTTCGATAAATATTGAAAATTCTGTAATTGACATGTGCTGATAGTACTATAGAAGTTCTATAGAATCGCATTGATTTTATTTTGATAAGGCCAAAACCCTATTTTTAATATTTTTTTTTTAAATTTTAAATTCAAACCTCCAAAACTTTTGCGCGCATTGATAAAAATGATTAACGCAAAGAGATTTTGTGTTCATAAATAGTAGGCTGCACCAAAATTGACCAACTTTTGAATTTTGATCGTAACTCCCTTAGAATTGTTCTTTGGGTTGCAAAAACATACTGTTTGAAATATTAGTGAAATCAAATATCGTTACCACGTACCGCATCGGACCTGAATTTTGTAGGGTGCGGTTGCATGAAAAAAATTGTCTTTTTGCACTTTTTAGAAAAATTTTGCTATTAAGTACTTTGTTTTGCATTTAGATGTTAAAAAAATGTAATTTACACATAATTATCTATCAAATAAAAATTCCCCAGATCATTAATACGTTTTAGAAGACTTGTGTAAGGAGTGTACAATAAAATTTTTAATTTTCTGATAAATATTTAAATACAAAGCTATTTTCAATTCAATTTGAACCATAACTAGTGAAAAATAAATTTTTGTTTCCGCAGGATAATCCAAACACCTTTCTATGCTCGGTTAAGAATTGTTTTCATTTTTCCATTTTAAAACTTTAAAAAGGTTTGTTAAACAAATTTCAAAAAAGTTTGAAAAAAGTTTTTCAGATTTATAGACAACACTATAGAAAATAAAATTTTAAAAGAATTAGGTCAATACCTTGTATGATAAAGCCGTACCTACGATTTGAAATCTGTGGATTTCAGCAAAAAGGCATTTTTTACAGTTTTTAAGACATAAAATAAACTTTTTTTGATCTGATATTTAAACTAAACAAAGTCATTATGTAATAAGGTGAAACATATGTCGGGAAATATATTCTAAAGTCTCTAAAAAAATGGACAAGGATAACCTTTAAAATACGGAGGTCAAAGGTCAAAAGTAAAAAAAATAAATAAATTTAAAGGAAAACATAGCGAAAAACAATTTATTTTTATCTGGATTTCAATGCAATGATTGCTATTTTCAATTTTGATGGCTTTACTTGAAAGAATGAGGTAGATGTTATTTTATTTGTTCAAGATATTAATCAAACAAATTTTTATGCAGTCTTGAAGAAAATTTAACATTTTTTAACCGAGTATGGAAAGGTGTTTGTATTATCATGCGGAATTAAGAACGTATTTTGCAGTAATTATGGTACAAATTTAATTGCTTTTTATTTCAACATTTATCAAAAAAAAAAAATATAATAATAATAAAAAAATAAATAATAATAAAAATTTCGTTGTACACTCCTTACACAAATATTGTAAAACACTTTAATAGTCTGGGAAATTCGTAATAACTTTAACATTTTTTAACTGATTTTCTCTTTTTGTATCTTATTTGATAGATAATTATGTCTAGATTACGATTTTTTAACATAACACTGGCAGTCTAATAACACTGGCCGACAAAAAATTTTTTTTCGTGCTTCATTAAAAATAAATATGTTTGACTAGATGAAATTCCTAATGCTAAACTCGAATCTGCTTTCAGTTTTTTCCCATCAGGTCCAAATTTTTTTATGGGAGTGTCTAATATTGCGCCCTAAATAAGCCAATTACTCGAGTATATTTCACTATAACTCGAGAACGGTATGCACGATTTATATAAATGATACACCAAATTATGCGGAATGAAATTGGCTTTTTATCCGCTCAACAGTATAGGAGATATTTCCAAATAAGTGTCCGAAAAAAATGTTTTTCATTCAAAATTCAAGATCTCTTTTTTTTACTAAAACTTCTTTTTAAAAGTGAAAACATCAAAAATGTTTCAGTTTATCACCTTTACCTCAAAGCTGGTAAAACTACGAGTAAATAAAGCTACGTATCATAAAAATTGATGCACAAATTTTGATTGCATTCACAGTTAAGTGAGGATACCCATGCATATCTATAGTTAAGTGGAGATACTCTAGTGGGCAAAAAAAAAATAATAAAAAAATGTTTTTTGTCTTAATTAAAAAAATGGGTGGATTAGATGGAATATAACGCGCTAAATAAAAATCAGCTTTTACTTTTTTTCTATCACGTATTGATTTTTTTTATGCGCATGACTACTATGACCCCACCTTTAAGCAGTCACACTTGTATAACTCGAGAACGGTTTGTCCTATTAAGATAAATTAAACTCCAATATTTAGCAACTTAAATTGTCTTTGAGCTGAATTTACATAATTTTTCGTTCATTTAATATTTCCGTAGTTATTCGGTAATTAATAATAAAAAATTTTTGTTTTGCCCACTACTGTATTTCTACTCAATTGTATGTAAAGATGATAAACTTAATTTTTGATGTTTTCATTTATTAAAAAAAATTTTAGTAACAAAAAAATCTAAAATTTAGCATGAAAAGCTTTTTTTTTTTGGACACTTATTTCAAAATAACTTCGAAACTATTGAGCACATAAAAAAATTAAGTTTAGGAGATTTGAAGATATTTTTAGTTCGCATCTTTTGGTGTATCACTTATGTCAAACGTAAACAACGTTCTTAAGTTATAAGGAAATATACAAGAGTAATGGCCTTACAATGAGCGAAATATTAGACACGCCCATAAAAAAAACCAGACCTGATGGAAAAAAACTGAAATCTGATTCGTGTTTAGCACATCAAAATGCATCAAGTCCAACTATTCGTCTTTGGGGGAGGATTTTTTTGTCGACCTGTGTAAATAGTCGACGTTAATGTCACAAGATTTTCCTCATATATATAAAATATAATATCGAGGGCTTATTAGAGTTGGTGAAGTATCGAGTATTTGGGTACTCAGTACTCGATACCGACGGTTTTTTCGAGTACTCAATGCTAAATCACAACTACTCGATACTTTCAGGGTTGTATCTTGGAGTACAATTCAATTGCTTTTTGTACTTTATTACACCAAAAAAATGCTAATTTAATAAAAAAGAATCAGCTGTACTGGTTGTAGCGTCAAACAATGCGTATTGTGTAAAATGTATGGGGACCAAGATTTTAAAATCGCTGTTAGGGAACTGAAGACCAATTTTTAAAATTGTTTAAATATTTTACTGTATTCAGCTCATTAATACGCACTCTGATGTATGGTCTTCCTACATCAGAATCTCAAAAATGCAGTTTCTGGGGACACTAATGTCCAAAAAGAGAAGCAATAATTGGCATTTTAAATGAAGCCAAATATTGAAAATATGGAGAAACGGCAAAATGCAATTTTTGGCAAAGTCGTTATTTATAAAAGTAAATATAGTGCCATATAAATGTCATAATTTATTCTCATTTACGTTTATCTTTTAGGAGGAGGTTGATCAAATTTAAAAACCGTTAATGTATTGAGTAGTATCGAGTACCCATAATAAAAGTATTGAGTATGTATCGAGTAGACAAAAGTACCCATATTTCACAACTCTAGGGCTTATATTCAAAACGGGTCACATGCAAAAACCCAATTGTTCAGGAGAACATAAAAACTGTTTATTTCCCCCATTTTTCAACATTTTGTAATCCTTTCTTCTACGAGTTATTAATATTACGTCTACTAAACCTCACACTGAAAAATAAATCTTTTAACTCCATTATTCGCGTAGTTATGGTAGATAGCCCGTTTTGTCTTAATTATTTTTAATGTTTGTTATAAAATGTTCATATAGTCCGTTTTGTTTATTGGAAATTAAAGAAGTAAAACATAATATTTTTGGAAAAAAAATTGACAATATGTTAAATTTATGATATCATACCAATCAGGAGATACAAAAAAGCGAAATTTTGTGGTTGGCTGGACCATTTTTAATCGTTCGAAATTTCAAATAACAGGAGTGTTTACTTAAAGGTCAAAAATGTGTTCTAAATTAAAATTATAAACTAAATTTTGAAAATTTGAAATTGAAAATTTTTGAACCAATTAAAATTGTATTAAAATTGCATATCAACAACTCAAAAATTATTAAAACCTTTAAAGACGATGTATATTGCACTTTTTATTTAATTATTATGTTTTTAAGAAACTGCATTTGGTATCTAAGATATTTTGCTTATAATCACCAATTTAATTAAATTTTTTTCATTCCTGTCTTCAAATCTATGGTATAGAGCTCCCACTTAGCTTCACAAAATGTTGATAGGTGTACCCGCGTATGATCTATAAGCATCTAAAAAAAGTTAAAAATCTAACTTCAATGGCTTTTTTCTTCAGAATGCATTGAGATAACAAAATTTTTGTTATATATATTAAGACTCTAATTCAAAACGTTTAAAAAAAGTTCAAATCACAAAAAAAATTCTCATTATATATCAAGTTTTATTTTTACATTTCTTTGAAAATCAAACAAAAACTTGCAGATAGACCGTTTTGACTTAAAAAATATACTGTTTGTAGATAGCCCAAAATCAAAAAGTGAAAAACAAAGTGTTAGAATTAACTTTTGACTCCAAAATTAACATCATATATAAAAAATAGAAAACTGAAGAGTCTGACGCAAAAAAAAATTGTTGTAAATCTGCATGAGGCCCAATTTGAATATAAGCCCTCGATATATATATGTATATATGAGGAAAATCAAAAAATTTGGAAATTTTAAGTACATATTTTAAATTTTTTTTTTCTTCTGACACTAACGTTGATTTGTGGTTTTATTAACGAATATTTATGCATACAAAATCTGTTTGCGTTAATAATTTTTATCAATGCGCGCAAAAGTTTTGGAAGTTTGAATTTAAAACTTTCAAACAAAGTTCTAAAGTTCTATCAGCACATGTCAAAATTACTGCAGAATCTTAAATTTTTATCGATATACACTGAAAAGAAACATTTTTAAATTTATTTGTTGAACATTTTGGCAAATAGCAAAAGAATAATATTGGTTTAAAATTGTGCAAAATTATGAGTAATAAAAGACATATCTTGGGATAATATGCTGAAAAAATTAAGTGAATATCGGTTTTAGTTTGGCAAATAGAGTCGTTTAAACATTAGTACTCATAATAATATTCCTTGCAAAACTTTATCTTGTTTCTTATTTGATGATAATATTTACATACAAAATTGATTTTATTATTTCAAAATTTGAATAATAATGCGAAATATGTGGGGTTGATTTTTGAGGTTAAGAACATAATTTTTGGTCCATACAATTGTAAGTCCTTAAAATATTTTGAAGCCATATGAATTTTAGTATTAAGCAAATGAAATGCTTTCATTTGACATCAATATTAACATCATATATACTTCGCGATAGTTGTCAGCAAGCAAAATAAGTTTGGAGATGAATGCTGCTGTAGCCGATATAAATGACTTTTCTTTAATTTTTTTTATTTATATCAATTTTAGTCATTAACATAATTCTCTACAGATATTTTTCGATGATCTAAAGTATCTTACACTGAAAAAATTCGGAACAAAATTTTGAAATTTAGTGAAAATTTTCAAAATTACATAAAATTTTTGCATTTCAAAAATTTTTAACGCCACTTTGACTCGGACGTGTAATTTATTAATAAATCAGGTTTACGCGATATTTTGGACAATTTCTATAAAAGCGGAATTTGACAGTAGCGAAAAACACACTTTTTCAAATATTTACGCCAATTATATGAAAGTTTGAGAAGTTGCTATCCCATGTCTGGTTTCTGATATCAACGAGATATACATACATCAAACTGTAGGTTTGATGTATGTATATCTCTTCATTTTCACATTTTCGGCTATAAAATCCACATTTTTCCGAAGTCCCGTAGATTTTGATTGAAAACTTTTGACAACATATAACAGATTCTTAAACTGCATTCTGTTTGCCGATTCGTGCTTTGGGATTTGAGAAAATATAGACTAAAGTCAAAACTTTCATATAAAATGGGTTAAAGTCTTCTCTGTGAAGATACTAGGGTGATCGATTATTCGACTTTTTTGAGAAACCGGTTTTCGAATAGTTCAAATAGTTGGCATTTTAAAAAAACCGGTTGCCTGACAATGTCAGGAAAAATAATATAATAATGAAAATATGCACAAACAAACAAAACAGACTTTTCGGTCCCTGATAGAAACATCTGGCTCTGTTAGAATTTGTAGAACGAATAGTTTTATAAGTAAACCGATTTTTAGTTTCTTACGTCGTCTGGGAGCTTCAGAAAGCTCTGGAGAGGAAACAATGCTTTAGAAAGATGTATATAAATCCATATATTCCACAAACAAAACAGACTTTTCGGTCCCTGATAGAAACATCTGGCTCTGTTAGAATTTGTAGAACGAATAGTTTTATAAGTAAACCGATTTTTAGTTTCTTACGTCGTCTGGGAGCTTCAGAAAGCTCTGGAGAGGAAACAATGCTTTAGAAAGATGTATATAAATCCATATATATAGATCCACGTATTTTCGCTTCCTGATAGAGTATTCAAAATCTGGCTCCGTTAGGATTTGTAGGACGAATAGGGTTATAAGTAAGCCTATACGTCTTCTGGGAGCTTTAGAAAGCTTTGGAAATAGAAAAAATTTTAGAAAAAGACACATAAATCCATTTATATCCGCTCCCTGATAAAAATTTTAAAATATGGCTCCATTAAGATTTGTTGGACGAAAAGTTTTAGAATTAGGCCAAATTTTTTTTTTTTTTTTCTACGTCGTTTGGGAGCTTCAGAAAGCTTTGGAAAAAGAAAAATGCTAAGCAAATTATGTATCTAGATGACTAGATTTTTTTTTATTATGTTTCAAAATTGTTGAAAAAAGTCATCTAAATTTTAGTTAGCATAAACAGAATCCATGGCTTAATATGGAAGCCTGTCTCAATTGAAACGATTCTGCAGGTGAAACTTTTTTAACACAACACCTTTAAAAAATAAAGGAAATATTGGATAAAAAAAATTAAATTGGGTGTAAAAATATTACAGATATTACAATAGATTAAAAAATTCGTAAAGGATAGTTATTAATTATTTATTTGTTTAATATTACAGAATAAATTCCAATGTAGACTTAAACTATATTTTTAAAACATAAGAAATCAGTCTTTATGAATATTTAAAAAATTATTCCTAAATTTCGACTCAAATATCACTATTTTCTGAAATAAAATGCTATTTTTAAAACCGGTTTTTTTGTGTTTAAAAAAACCGGTTTATTCGACATTCGAAAAATTAACATTTTGAAAAAACCGACAGCACATTGACTGAAAAAACCGGTTTTAAAACCGGTAGGAAAATCGCGTCGTTCACCCTAGAAGATACCTTTCAGAAAAGTATAAAATTATTATGTTGTTAAAGAAAATTTTATTAGATAAAAAAAAGTGTAGATACTTTTTCGGCCAAAAAAACGCAAAAAGTCGTAATTTTAGCTATTTTCAAATTCAAAATCGTTTATTTTTTGACTCGGTGAAGATATCGACTTTTTAGTCAATCGATAATTTTGTTCTTTAATTAGCTAAAGAAAAAACAAATGAAATCGGTCGGAAATACTAGGATATATATGAAAAAAACTGGACCAAGAACATGCAAAATTGAGGTACTGAAAAATTCAAACTAAAATTTTTTGTAGGCCTTATCAGTGCCAACAATAATGTATAAAAAAATTTGGCAAGCGATAAAAAAAATTGTATGTCAGAAGTACCCAACTTTGAGCCCCTTTTAGCTCCGCCCATGAGGGGTCTCTACGGTCCCCCTTCCAAACTTAAAATTGTACACTCCACTGCTACGCATATACCAAATTTCATGCAAATCCAACCAACCAATTAGGAGTTACAGATTTATTTCCAAAAAATTTCGATTCTGCCGCACTGTGTAATGAATGTTAAAAATCGCTACACCCCACAGTGGAGTCAAACGTAAATTTTTTGGTAATAAATCTGTATCTCCTAAAATACTGGTCGGATTAAACTAAAATGTATGGAAGAAGAAAATGTAGAGGAGGACCTAAGTTTTCAGAAAAATCATCCTGTAGTCGAACTTTTACTACTGCAAAAATCATTTAAAAAGCTTTACAAATAAATTTTTGGAAATTTTTCAAACATAAACAATATTTAATAAATATAAGCGATTATTGCGAATATTATCTCGTTCAACAACCAAAACGTGCCAATACAGTTAGTTGTGTGTTACGTATGCGCACATATGGAAATATTGTAAAACAGTGAATTTGGTGAAAGTTGACTTAAGTCGTCAGTTTTGAGACCATGATATAATGCGTTTAAAACGATTTATATATACTTATTATACATCAATGAATTGGTAAATAAGTCTATTTTTATATCGTTATGATATTTTATAAGTTTTTGGAAAGTAGGCGGAGTTTGGCCTTACAAAAAATATTTTTTTTATTTTTATATCTTTTTAAAATTTGTTATATTTGAAAAATTGCCAAAAATTTATTGGTAAAGCTTTTTAAATGATTTTTGCAGGATTAAAAGATCGATATATATTCTATACACTACATAAGATAATTTTGGAATATATAGAAAATTACAGAATATTTTTAAAAAAATTTTACCTCATATAACTCAGGACTTATTCCCGAAAAAGAAAGAAAGTCGATGCAAAAAATCAAAAATTCAAGTGTAAAAAACTGTTAGAGGTAACTTAGGTGTGTAGTCTTATCTTTTCTTTATCTTGCCAAGCGCTTTACAGAAAAATAAAAATCTTTAAAATCGGACTTAATTTGAGGAAGTTACGATTTTTTTAAACTTTATCTTTATCTTTTGTTATCACAGGGTGACTACAAGATGATTTTTCTGAAAGCTTAGGTCCTTCTCTACAACTCTTCCATACATTCTAGTTTAATCCGACCAGTAGTTTAGGAGATACAGATTTATTACCAAAAAGTTTGCGTTTGAACCCACTGTGCACCTGTTTTTAACTAAAAATTAAGAACAAAAAAATAAAATTTTAACAAAAAAGTAAAAAAAAGTGCAAAGTCTAAAAAATATGCAAGTTAAGAAAAATATGCAGTAAAAATGTTTTTAAAACAGATTTGTTACCAAAAAGTTTGCGTTTGAACCCACTGTGCACCTGTTTTTAACTAAAAATTAAGAACAAAAAAATAAAATTTTAACAAAAAAGTAAAAAAAAGTGCAAAGTCTAAAAAATATGCAAGTTAAGAAAAATATGCAGTAAAAATGTTTTTAAATATACCACAAAAAACACGCATTTGCATTAAAATCCGCATACTAGTAATAACCAAATCAAACATAAAAAAAATACTTTGTCGAAAAATATATGAACAATTTTCTGCTAAAGTTCAGATAATGTTTAATAACTTTTTAGAGTCTTCAAACGATTTTATTTTATTCTAAACAAAATAGCATTTTAAAACTTTTTATAAAAAATGTTAAGTAGAAGTTTCGAAAAGGAAAATAGAAATAAAATAATAAAATAACAAAGATTTTAAAATAGTAAAAAGCTTCATTCTTCAGTTTTTAAAATTAACTAAAAATAACTAAACATTTACCGAATGAAAATAGTTTTGTAGAAGAGTGTCATTAAATAAACAAATTATTGTCAAATGATTAATTGAAGCATGGATGCTAGAGTGTCCCGTAGACAAATATTTTGTAGGAAGACCCCTCAAACGATGCGTAAAAATTAGCTTAATATGGGAAAAATATTAAAAAACAAATTAAATTGATCTTCAGTTCCCTACCAGCGATTGAAAGTCACGGGTCTAGAACATTTCGTCCAAAAAATAGTATTGAGTTTTGTCTTGAAATGGGTATCAAAAAGTTCGTTATTTTTAGCCAATCATAAAAAAAATTTCGCAAAAATTTTGGTCTATAAACCGTCATTTTTTTTTTATTGAATAAAAATGTTATAATTTTGTTCCATTTATGGCTAAAATATTAAAAATTTACATTCTAGTAAGTACTGCTGATAATATATAATTTTCCAAACTTTTCCAAAAAATTATTCATCAAAATGACTTAAAAAGTCTTCTAGCGATTAAAAAATCTAAACTTTTATTTTACAAAAATGTATGGGACCCATGATTTTTCAATCGCTGGTAGGGAACTAAAGACCAATTTTAAAAATTTTTTTAATAATTTTTTCGTATTAAGCAATTTTTTACGCATCGTTTGAGGGGTCTTCCTACATCGAAATCTCGAAAAAGGCTTTCCTCTGGACACTTTAATGGACGCGCATAAGAGCGTTTAAACCATATTGAAAATTTTACAGGAAACCATAAAAATTTTATAAAATCATAAAACATAAAACAATTTCTTATCATTGGGAACAATAATAAAAATTTCAAAAATGCTTTATATTAATCACGATTTCATTAAAATTCCTTAGAAATTACAGAATACAAATTTTACAGAAATACAAATTATACCATAAAATCTTATATGAACAGGCCGATAATTGACCAAAGGTCTCATGAAAGTCCTTTTCCGAAAATATTAAAAATGCATGGTGTAGAGCAGTGGTTCCCAGCCCCTTGGAATATTTTTAGTATTGTAGAAATGAAAAATAATAAAAGCTCAAAAAATATTTATTTTAAATGAAATTAAGTTAGCAAAATTCATTTATTTAAAAAATATGAAATCTATAAACCTTTAAAAAAATATGAATGCCCGTTACACATAGTACGGTTAAGTATAACAACAACTTTTCTAACTTCCAGTTAATATTAAACTAAAAGTTATATATTTGTATTAACAGTATTAAAAAGTCAGTTAAAGTGAATTAGTATTGTATCTAAAATTTAAGATATTTAAAGTAATTTTATTTATGCTTTATACCTCTATAAGAAATACTTCATTTAATTTATACTTGGAAAAGGATTTTCGGATGAGGATTTTAAGTTGAAGCTATGGTTAATTATGAACCAGGGAACCATAGTAAAATTTAGAAATGTCTGCGTATAATTCTGATTAATAAAATAATAAATATTATGTAGTAGTTAGTTCATGAATGAAAAAAATTAATTTCACAAACAGTCGAAACTTATTTGTGTCAAATTTCATCACCAGGTGAGGAGTGAGATCGAAAAATTCTTAACATACATAATATTCAATAACTTGGAAACGGTTAATCTTATAGTTTTCATTATTTTTTTTTAATCATTTGATAATTTAGCACAGATCACAGAAATATATAATTTTTATTATTCTAACCACTAATTATAAAATTGTGGACCATTTTTGAAAACCCTTTCTTTGGATATTTGATAGTTGCTTCAGTCACTTTTTTGGAACAGTGTGCACATCTTCTGTTAAAATCTTCGGTATTTTGGGATACCTTTTTTGTGCTCTTGAATTCACTTTTCACAAGAGCTCAATATCTCTTCACTGGTCTAAGCTGTGGACAATTTTTAAAATTGACCTGTCTTGGTACTAAAACTATGTTATTGATTTGTTACCACTCCCGAGCTTTGTTATCGTAGTGACATGATACCAAATGGGTCCAAAAATATGTGGACACGTTGTGCTTTCTTAAGAAGAAGAAGTCTTTTTTGCAAATATTCCTTTATGCATATTTTGGTATTTATAGATCCGAATGTATCAAATGACTTTCCTGTTTTGCCGCAACTGCAAAAAGTTTGTCATACCATGAATTTTGTAAGAAATTTTTTCTGCTTTTGGGTCTTAAACTTATCTCCAACATTACTTCGAGCATTAGCAATAAAAATTTTTGAGACACATGCTGCGAAGATTCTGCCAGCACCTACGTTTCTTTGTCAATTATACAGCTTGAGTATTTTTTGTATGAAATTTGGTTTTAAATTCCGAGTTCTATTTTTGGCTTGTAATTTTTTTTGAAGAATTCCAGTTTGGAATTTTTTAAACTTTATATGTTATCAACTTTACTATTAGCTTTAAATTTTCGTACCAAATAGTCGAAGCACTGAGAAAACTGAGCTGATTTTCTACCAGATGTGTTTGGAGTTCCTTTCATGTTGTCCTTTTTTCTTACCGAACTAGGTTTCACATCAATAGTCAAATTCTCCTGATACTGTTTAATAACATTAGAAACGGTTTTACGGCCAATTTTTTGTAAGACCTATTTGGATTTTTTGAAATTTTTTAATAACTTGTAGGACGTAAATCTTTTTCGTCACTTATTTTGATGAAAATAAGGATAAATTAACATGGTTGTTATTAAAAATAATAACTGAAGTATTTTTCTATGATAACTGGATAAAAAAAAATGTTGAAAATTGATTCCGAAAAAAGTTATGAGGCAAAATGTGTGTTAAGATTTTTTCGATCTCACTCCTTATATGAAATATGGATCAATTCTATCTATATCTTCTATATATATATATATATATATATATATATATATATATATATATATATATATATATATATATATATATATATATATATATATATATATATAATTTGCTAAAAATTTTTCAGTTCCCAGAGCTTTTGGAAGCTTCCAAGCTTTGCTATATATACATTAGAGTGTCCCGTAAGCAAAAATTTTGTAGGAACACCCCTCAAACGATGCGTAAAAATTAGCTGAATATGGGAAAAATATTAAAACAATTTTTTAAATTGATCTTCAGTTCCCTACCAGCTATTGAATGTCACGGGTCTAAAACATTTTGTCCAAAAAATAGTATTGAGTTTAGTCTTGAAATGGATATCAAAAAATTCGTAATTTTAAGCCAATTATAGAAAAAATATTTTAAAAAATTTTCGCAAAAATTTTGGTCCATAAACCGTCATTTTAGTACATCGTGCAAAAAAAAATTTCGATATTATTCTTAAAAAAATAGATAAGAATTTTATAATTTTATTATTTTTTTAATATTTTTTCCATAACCAGCATAAAATTATGAATTTTTTGATACCCATTTTGATTAAAAAATCGAAACTTTTTTTTTTACGAAAATGTATGGGACCCATGATTTTAAAATCGCTGGTAGGGAACTGAAGACCAATTTAAATTTTTTTTTTTTTAATATTTTTGCCCATATTCAGTCAATTTTTACGCATCGTTTAAGGGGTGTTCCTACATCGAAATCGCTATTCTCAGGACACTCTAATATACATATATATCAAATCATATCGAAAAGTGGTTTTTTGGTCTTAAAATGTACTCTTTCAGCTTCAAATCTTTAACTTCGATAAGAAAAGGAAAAGCCTCAAAATGTAGTTTATATATATTATATTTCCTGGAATTGGCAGGCTTATACGCTCATATGATATAAATTGCTATAATAAAGAACATTTATTTGGGGGCTATTTAGAAAACTTTATACAATTTTAATTACAGAATTGCGCCATTTCATAAAGATATTTTGACCCGAACTTTGTTCTTAAGTTGCAACTGAAAAATGTCAACGATGTGTTTTTGTTTCGATTGGTTACATTTCTTTAAAAAAAATAACTGGAACAATTTTTCGGTTAAATTAAACTTAAAATTAGTTCTAATAAAAACTGAAAGTAAGTGTTTAACTTCAAGTTAAATAGTTGTTTTATTGTTAACGGGGCTGAATGTAATCAATTGTCTTTGTTTTTAACATTTTTTTAACATTAGACAAATTTCTTACAGAGACACGTTACTTAATTTTCTTCTTTCAAATTTGATTTAAATTTTAATTTTATAAATTGTAGGTCAGAAAATCTAATTTCGCACAAATTTATAGATACACACTGTGCAAAAATTTCAAAGCTTCATCACCAACCAAATGTAAACTTTGTAATATTTTAACCAAAATACATTCAAAGTCATCTTTGGCACACGAATTGTTTTTTAGTTCTATTGCTCATTCTTGAAAATTAACGATATGTCATCAATAGCAGTGTTGAGTGAATTACGAACTAGACAGGTTTGGCAAAAATTATTTTTAAACTCCGGATAATATCGGGAAAAAAATCATGATGAATTGATTCCAAGTGCATTTTATTTTTATTTACAAAAACATTTGATTTGATTAGTTCGGATTAAATTTTTTCTACGAATTGTTAAAATTTATAGTCACTAACATGTATTTTGCCAACATAGTGTTATAGATTTATAATTTTTTTTTGTTACAGTTTTATAAATATCTACTATAATTTATATGTAAATCATTCTTTATCAATTTAAAAACATTTTTCACTTACAATTGATGCTCCATGTGTGAAGGCGATCAATAATGCCACACCTAGCAGGCCCCAACGAAAGGGCAACATTTTTCTTATTAAACCAAAAATATATTTGAATTAATATAGAAAGTACAATTCGATTAGATTTTTATAATTTTGTCGTTGTCAAGACACGACTTAATTCCACTTTAAATACCAGCAAACTAAAATGAGATTGAAAAGAATTATCACTTTTTAGCACAATTATTATTATTATATATGTATGTATATATTTTTTGTATTTTATTTAATTATTTTATAATCTGCAGACAAGCGATTAATAAAGTGTTGTTAATTTTGAAACTTTTTTTTTTAAATTTAATATTTTTTATTCTTTTGTACATATTATTTTTAAAGGATTTATTATTTTTATTTGAAAATTTTATTATTAATTCTAGATACACTACAATAAAGTACAAATTACAATTTATTATTATTTATTTTTTTTAGTTAAAATTTTATCATTTTGTTTTAATTTTATTATTATTTATTTTTTTTTAAATTTTTTGTTTTTCAATCAATCATTTTTTTCTATTGAGAGATTACAATACAACAATTATGTATGTATATTACTTTTCTACGCAGGAAAGTGTTACGATTTCAAATGCTTCCGATCGCGACAACTGCTGGATTCCAAATAACGCACAATATTCCATAGAACTAAGAGCTATACTTAAAAAATATTGAAATTTATTCAGAAAATAAATTAAAATTAAAACAAAAAACTTAAAAACATGAAGACACAATCGCACACAGATACTCTTTCTTAATCGATCGGATGGATGGTCGTTTTATGTTCATTTGTGTTTTATTTTTCTCACATTCAAATGAAATTCAATACAGAGACACATTGAAACAGTATTGTTGTAAGTTGACGTTGTTGTTGTATTATAATTACGATTAAGTTTGTATTTGGTACATTTGTAGGATTCGTCATTACAGCTAAATACATACATGAATAATTACAACAATTCATATACACTCTTAAAAACACAGATACTTTAACGCACACATTCATATGTATGTATAGTTGTATGCATTGTTTTATTCATAATTTTTAGCTTGGCACGCATTATCGGCGCACACATCTGAAACAATATCAGCAATAACAGCCAGCAATTCCATTCATCAGATATTGTCAGAAAATATTTAAACTGAAATGGAGGGTGCGAAAATAATGAGCTATATCAAAGCACTTTGATAGTATCTATCGATTGTTTTACATAGATGACATGTAAATTTAGCGTTTTTTTTTTTTTTTTTCAAGATTTAGTCATTACTCTCAGATTTTAGTCATATTTAAACCTACAAGATATAAAATTCATTAAAACAAATTTTAATGAAACGTAAGATGAAAGTTAGGTTCAGACTAGAAAAATATTTAAGGAAAATTATATCTTATTTTATTTTGGTCTTCTTTTTCATCTGGTCACAATGAGAATCAAATCTCCGCTTAATCTTTTATTAAATATTCAAAGTAGTATAATAATTTAAGTAAATTAAGAAATGTGGTCTAAAAAAAGTGTTTTTGCGCATAAAAACTGCTCTTAAAATCGGAAAATATACTCATCAAATATTATTTTTTCTAGCTTAATTTAAAAATATTTTCTAAGTATTTATGGCTTAAATAATTTAACCTTTATTAACAAATGCAAATAAAAGTTAATACATTTTATGAGATAATTACAAAATTCCTATCAATTTATAAGATAAAAGTTATTTGCTAATCGGATTTGAAAAACGTATGTAACAAAAGAAAATGTTTGCCTAATGGAAAATATGTAAAATATGCAAAATAATACTATTTAGTTTAACATAATTTTGTCATATTTTCTATGAAAATCGATGACAAATTCTTAAAATTTTCTAAAATAGATAAATAAATATGAGTTTGCATATTTTTCCTGGGCTTCCAATAATATATTTATTATTGACATTCATATATTTTTAAATCTCATTTTAAGATCACAAAAGGCTGTTGTGGCAAACACTGAAAATAAAACTAATTGTATACAATTGAATTAATTATATTTTCACACAAAATTCATTCATGTTCTTGAATGACCCCGGCAGTCAGTGTGGTAAAAAGAATTCTGAAGTGAATTTCTTAAGTTTTATTTATGGCTGTTTTAATGTTTTCGTTTTAATTCATTAACTTGTCATAGACTTTTGACCCATTTTAAGAAAATATACATACATAAATATATAGTATATATTGACATCCATTAAGTTTTGACTACATATGGTATTAAAAATCCTTAGTATTTTAAAATATGTATGTAAGTATGTATGTATAAAAATTGTTATGCGTTCAAAAATAAACATTTGTTTATTTATATGCCCATGAACATACAATACATACATACATATGTATGTACTTATAAAAATTTAAGTTTATAAATGACTAAATGGTGTAAAACATTAATAAATAAAATCGTTATTATTTCATATTTATTTTTTCCCCCATTTTTATTTACACTTTGAAATTTTTTATAGTGATTAGGGTTTGGGGTTTCCCGTGATATTTTGTTTCCCAGGAAACGGGAATAAAAAATTCGATTTCCCGGGAATCCCGGGAAATTTTAATTTTAAGAAAAAAAGCAATGATTTTTTATAAAGAATGTAATTTTTTCTATTCAGTACTATAAAACAACATTATAAATCAAATTTATGATTAGTTAAGGTGGTTTTACACTATAATACTTTGTATTAATACCATTAAAAACGAAAAATTGAACAGAGTTGACTACAAATAAAAAAATGTACCGAAATTTTCTTTAAGAGATGCAATTATATTTAAAAAATTTAAAGACTTCAACATACAAAGTATTGAAGGTATTTACACCATAATACATTTGAAAATATTTTTGGTATTAATACAAAGTATTATAGTGTAAAACCAATTAAAAATTTAAACAATCTTAAATATTTCACAAAAAATAAAATAAAATAAGGTTTAATTGTTTAATTCACTTTTGAAAATCGAATTAAATTTATTTTCCCAGTAATTTCTTTAAAGCTTTCATATTTAATTCATAGACTTAAATTCTTTAACTTCACAATAATTAATTGCTTGAAGAATCCACTACCAATATTACAATTCAAGCTTAAAAAATATTTTGAATCATTCAAATTTTCTTCTATTCAAATCTATTACGAATTATACTATGTTCACATACGTTAGTTTCTTACTTGTTTTTTTAAAAACACAATAAATTTAAGCATCACTGTTCACATATCATTTTATCATATTTTTCCTTTTGACCTGTTTTTCGTTAGCCAAAATATTTTCTCAAATCTTTGATTTAATTAAAAATTTCACACGCAAACAACTTCTAATTAAAAAAATTTAATTTGTAAACAAATAAAATTTATGAACAAATATAAAATTCATTCATAATTTTTAATTTTTTCTTTTTAAATTATTTGACAATTTTTACAATTTCTTTTTTCAACAAATTTCTATGTACTAAAAATACTAAAAAATTTTTTTTTGTGTGTTAAATAATTGAACAACTCGAATCGAGATGTTTTTTGGATTTGAAATGTGTGGAAAAACAAGTCAATTTGTTTGTGTTTTTTAAGAAAACGACTCGTTTTCCAGAAAACATTTATATGTGAACATAATATTAGATTTAGAAAATATTTTTTCATTAATTTTTTAAAATATTAGCTTTGTTCCCGTACCTAAATTGGACCATGCGGGATCCATATTTTACCGAAAAGTGTTCCCGTACTCCAAAATTGGGAAATGATAGAGATTTTAAGAGAATAATGTTCTACTTCTTGCATGAAACGTCAGGGCTGTTTCATATCTTTGGATAGACTTAGTAAATAGTCAAATAAGCAAAAAATAAAAATATACAAATAAAAACTTTGAATGAAAATAAATAATAAATATTTAGTTTTTGGTACTAAGAAGAAAGTTTTAATTAAAAAAAATTAAGAACGTTGATATATTCCAAAAAAAAAAATAACATTCACACATGAATTTCCAGATAGTTTGATGTTTACCTTCTAAATAAATTGTTTTTCGTGTTTCCGTATTTTTGTACATTTTTTAGAGAAATATCAGCCTTTTCTCATTTTACCCAAAAAGTACGGGCACAAACTTATTGAAAACTAAAAAATATATATATATCGTCCATTTCATGAAATATTTATAAAAAATGCCAATTTTTTGACGGAGGGTCATCCGATATTGTTCATATTTGGCACGCATATTTCCTATGAAGCCATTTAAATATCCCCATTTTTATTCACGATTTTAATTTTTCGAAAACTCAAAATAATCGGAAAAGTGTGTAACTTTAAACATCAATAACTCTAAAAGTTGTTAACGGATGAAGAATGTCCTCTTTTAATATAGTAGTTAAGAAATAATATTACAATTTAAAAATTCATTTATAATGCAAATGCAATTTTAGGATGCATTTTTTAAAAATGTCTACCCTTTTCACCCATTCACTTTTGTGAATGGTGTTATGGAGTGAAAAATTAGTATTTAAATGAAATTTTAAAATGGTACATCATCATTTAATGTTTAAAAGATTGTAGAAATATAAAGTTAAAACTCGTGTATTCGGAATGTGATTGGACAAAATAAAACGTTTTTTCCTAGTGAAAAGTAGTCAAATAGGACTTTTCATCAGCGCACCGATGAAATGTTTTTTAATAATCTAAAATATCACTTGTATCTAATTTTATTTATATTTCGTATTAGCATCTAAAAATTTCTTTAGAAAATGTAAAATTTTCACTTAGGCGATACAAACAGTAAAATTTTTTCCTATAGGATTCTAAAACTACATGAATATTAAATTTCCCGTTTTTCCCGGGAAAATTTAAAAAAATTCCCGGGAATTTCCGGGAATTCCCGGGATTTCCCGCCCGGGAATTATCGGACCCCAAACCCTAATAGTGATAGAGTACTCAGAGTAAAAAAGCAACAAGCTGTAAATTTTATTTTTATATAGTATTATAATTGGAGATGAGTTTGTGACACGAAATATGAGTGAAAGCTGCAATAGTCACTTTAACTGATAACGTTAAGGGACAATTTTTTCCTACGATAAGGGAAGTTATAACATTGCACTAATATTAGAAAATATCTGGGATGTTATTATTACTATGAACTTATTTCAAGTTCTTGTGGAAGTCTAATCTTTCTTCCTTTTAAAAAGTGATTTTAAATTTGTATGCAGACTTGGTTTCGAATTGATTTATGTTCTAAAATGTGATTTTTATTCGCCAAACATGCTCGAGCTAGCGCAATCGTTGAACTTTAGTCTAGTCGTCGTTTACATCAAAGAGTTTATGGTCCATATAATTAATAATCAATATGTAGAGTAGAACGGGACAAATTGTTCCGGTGGGAAAAAAGTGAAAAGGTGTATAGCAGAAACGAAATCTACACAAAATTCTAAGAAACTAAAATTAAATCATAGCTTTTGCAGAGATAAGTAGGTGCATACAAATTGCAAAAAAATGGGGGACTAAATTACATGCAAATAAATTAATAATACTTTTTTTCTAATAAGCCAATATTGCGACTTTTGAGACCCATTTCGGGAAAAATATCAATGTGGGTATTTCTTTTCCCTTTATCTGTTTCTCTTCTTGTTATGATTACACTGGTAGACAACAAATCCTCCCTGAAAGAGGAATAGTTGGATTTGATGCATTTTTATTTGCTAAATTCTAATATGCTTTTAGTTTTTTTCATCAGGTCAATTTTTTTTATGGGCGTGTCTAATATTTCGCCCATAGTAGGGCCATTACTTTAGTATATTTTCTCAGAACTCAAGAACGGTGTGTACGATTGACCTAAATGATTCGGACTAAAAGTATCTTCAAGTCACCCAAACTTCATTTTTGTATGTGCTCAATAGTTTCGGAGTTATATTGAAAAAAGTGTCCGAAAAAAAATTTTTCATTCAATATTTTAGATTTTTTTATTACCGAAATTTCTTTTGATAAATGAAAACGTCATAAGGTCTTAATTTTTTTTATGGGCGTGACTAATATCATCACCTTATTCAGGGGTCACACTATAAAACTCGAGAATGGTTTGCTCAATTTAGACTATAATCACTAGAATGGTTCCAACAAACACGTCGATGCCTACACATTTGACGTCTTCATCTAACACCTTACTCGACTTATTTTTTGTGAGCAATATACATAAGGTATTACTCTACGATCAATTATCGGTACCTTGTTTCTCAAAACATGATTTAATATTCATGATATATGACATGAATTTATCACATACAAATAAGAAGATTAATTATTACGATTTTAGAAACATAAATCTAAATAATATGATTTCTGAACTTACCAATATCGACTGGGATTCAATATATTACATGCCCTTATTTGAAAGTCAACTTGAATTCTTAAGTCATAACTTGGTTACTGTTTTTGAAAGAACTGTTCCTGTCAAAACTGTAAGGCAAAATAATCAGAATAAATCATGGTTTAACCTGGAAATTAAGTCAGCAATTGCTCCCAGAGATCTTGCTTATAAGCGTTGGAAAGTGTTTAAAATTTTTGAACTACATACAGAATATGGTAATGCACGTAAAATAGTAAACAAAATGATTAAAACTGCCAAAATTGTTTATTATTCTAACCGTTTTTATTCAGCTACGTGTTCGAAGAAAACGTGGAAAACTTACCCACAATGTTGGAAATATGTTAAAATTATACCTGTGCCGACTCTGAATAATGAATATAGGCCAATTGCAATCCTCCCGTTTCTATCCAAAGCATTAAAGAAAATAATACACAAGCATATCAGTAAATACCTTAATGAGAACCACCTATTGACAAGCAGGCAATCAGGATTTCGTTCTGGACACAGTTGTACGACTGCATTAATTGAAGTTTCTGAATAAATTCGTAAACATATTGATGGTAATGTATCATTTCTTGTTCTACTGGACCACTCAAAAGCATTTGATATGGTAGATTAAAAAGTTTTATGCCTCAAATTGAGTAAATTGTTTAATTTTTCATATTCATAAACTAAATTAGTATCATCATATTTGTCAGCTCGTCAGCAGTCTGTTTTTGCAAATAATCAAATATCCAATGTATTACCCATCTCGAAAGGAGTTCCACAAGGCTCTATACTCGGACCTCTACTATTCAGCCTATATGTTAATAATCTTGTTACAAAAATTTCATATTGTAAAATTCATATTTACGCAGACGATGTTCAATTTTACATCAGTAAAAATGTCAGAGATATAAATTCTGATCTAAAACATGTACATGAGTGGGCCTGTATAAATGGATTATGTATTAATCCGAATAAGACTAAATGGATTATCTTATCGAAGAAATACTGTAAATTATCTTGTGAACCAGTAGTCATAATTAATAATCAAGTAATCGAATATGTCACATGTGCAAAAAATCTGGGTGTCTTATTTAATAATACTCTCACTTGGTGTGATCATATAAACTATGCTGCTGGAAAAACATTCTCAATGCTCAGAAATCTTTGGAATACACAGTTTTTTACACCTCTTAATATTAGAATTCTGCTTGCTAAATCTTATCTTATTCCAAAGTTATTATATGGCAGTGAACTGTTTGCAAGTTGTGATTCTGTAAGTACAAAAAAACTAAAATTGACTTTTAATGCTATACTTAGGTACGTTTACAATTTGAGAAAATACGATCATATTTTGAGTATTCAAAAAAGTTATATGATGTTTCACTGTCTGAATTGCTAAAGAACAATATATACACGGAATCCAACTTACTTGTATGTTGCATTAAGGTTTGCACGCTCCATAAGGCGAAAAGATATAATACCCTTTTGCTTTCGAAGCCTTGTCTCTGAGTGGCAATTTTTTATTCATGCAATTCGTCTTTGGAACTCACTACCTTCAAGCATTAAATTTTTAAGGGAAAAATTTATGAATATTATTGTTAAGTATATATGATTAAAAAATAAATTGTACTTTATCTATATGTTTATCTTTGAGATACGAATATTTGAATCATTATACCACTATATATTACAGTGCCTTGATTTGTATTGGGGACAAAAAAGTTGCAACTGTACCCCCCTAAAATTATAGTTTGATATGATTTAAACTAATTCCCAAAATAGTTCGATTCAATTATTTAATTTACGTGAGCTGGACCATTTTTAAAATACCTCCAAAAATATGGTTTTCGATCGACACAATATATAGTTTTTAACTTTTTGTAAAAAAAATTACAACATATGATAGAAAAGCAACGTCTACTACATATTGAACAAAAAATAATTTAAAATTTGTTTTTATTCTCGCGAAATTAAAATTTTAGTAAAATTTTCAATGATTTTATTTTAAATAGTATTGTTTTAAAGATTGAATATTTTGGACATTTTTCATCGTAAATTATATTTTAGCGCATCATTGGAAAGCTCTCATTAAATACTATTGTATGTGCATTCATTTAACCCTTTAGTTGCACAAATAATATTTTAGGATTTCCGGTCCATAATTGGTTAAGTTAATTTTTATACCAATTAAATGGTTAGATAAGGACAAAAATGTCCTCAAAAGTATAAATTTATCAAAAAAGCGGCGAATTGTTGTAAAATGGCGGTTAAATTTAAAAAAAAAAACTCCTTTTAATTCGATTATTGTCGCGGTTTTAAATGATCTTATTATGCTTTTCATAAATTTATCAATATTTAAATGTAATAAGTTCTTCCATGCGATGTATTTGCAAAAATTGCTAATTTAAGCTTTTGGGAACTAAATGCATAAAACTGCACCTCTGGCTCGTGTTATCTTCAATAGTAACAGAATATACCATTTCTAGGTACATTAAAACCTAATATATTTACATGTTTGAAAAAAGAAAATATAATAAAAAATGTTAGTAACATCTTAATATTCCGCGATTGAAAAGAGATATAATAATTATTTAAATGAATATTGAAGGTCGTAATATGCCCCTGTTATAATTTGAAGTTAATTTTCTTATAACTAAAATTTTGATAAAAATATTGAAATAAATACGTAATTTCAGAGGTGTTTTAAAAATGATCCAGCTCACGTAAATCTTAACATTGAGATGTAATATTTTGGAATCCATATAAGAGAGGTAAATTTGCAACTTTTTTTCGTGAGGCACTTTACTATATCTATTTGTAATATTAAAATTATAATTTTGTGTAATCTTACGTTATAAAAGTTAGATACAGTAATTATAGGACTATAAGTCTTGTTGTATTGGAATTGAATCAAAATAAATAAATAAATATTTACCGAATACCCAACAAACCAAGAAACGATACAGTATCATTCATGATATCATAATTTTAAAATTATGTAATAAAATATCGAAATTATTTTTTCTTAGAAAAAAAACTTCAAACATTTTCAGGAAAATAAAATGAAATTGAAAATTTTTGTATTAGAAGAATATTTCATGTTATGCATTATATGAAAATTATATTTTTTACAGAAAAATGTAGTGGAATCGCAAAAAATAAAAGAGGATAGTATAAAGGAACCAATATCAGCTCGGATTTATAGGGTAATTGTTTTTGGATTACAAAAGTTTCTATTACATGTAAAATAATTTGGAGCAGCATGGACTTTATTATTATTGATATTTAATTAATTTTTGAGAAAATATTTAGAATATAATATATTCATCCAATTTTAGCATATATATGTATATATTCTGCAAGATATTGCTAAATTATCGCGCTGCTTAAATTTAACGATATCATTAGTAATATCGTTATTTTCAAAAATTATGATATCATTTTCGAGTGTACCTTTTAGAAAGCAACCTATATCATTTTAGAATTATAAATGATATCATTCTCGGGCTTCTTTATCACCGAAATGATATCGTTATGATATCATTACGATATCATTTGGTTTGTTGGGTAACTACGAAAATATTAACTGAGAAAAAATTATGTGAATTCAGCTCAAAGATAATTTGAATCGCTATCTATTGGAGTTTAATTTATCCTAATTGGACAACCGGTCTCGAGTTATACAAGTGTGACTGCCTAAAGACGGGGTCATAGTAGTCATGTCCATAAAAAATCAGTACGTGATAAGAAAAAAGAGAAAGCTCATTCTTGTTTAGCACTTTAAATTCCATCTTATCCACCTATTTTTAATTTTTATTTAAGAGGAAAACATTTTTTTTTTTTTTTTTTTTTGCCCACTAGTGTATCTCCACACACAGAAAAAAGAATAGTTGGAAAACGGTCAGACAAAATATCTTCTATAGTTACTAAATATTCGCAAATGAAACAAATTTTCTTTTCCGTTTATTATAAAATCGTCATTTTGTTCAAAATTAGGTTCTAATAATTGATTATACAGTTAAGTTTATCAATGTGTATCTGTTTGTTACGAATTTAAAACATTCGGTATAGGTAACCTATTTTTAATACAATTGATCACTGAAAAAATAGAAAGAAAATCGTGTGTTTTTTTTTTTTTTTTTTGTTTCTTTTGGAATTTTAAAAATTATTTGTCATTTTAATAATAAAATTAAGTAAAGCAATACAAAAATTCTAACAAAATAAACGTATGTGAAAAAGTGGATCATATTTAAAATGGAAGTGCCTTCTCCCAAAATTTAAAGCGTAATTGTTACACATTAACTATTACATTTATCTTTTATAGACCAAATTCGGAATCCCTATTTAATTTCTAGTTATTAAACAAATTTTCACCTCGAAATGTCAGCCAAAGATTGGAAATATATCTCTTGTGTCAACCGATGGATTGATGTGTGGCCATTAGGAGCTTTATAAATATATTTTCCAAGTTGGTATAAATTAAAAATTTTCAAATGTCCATTAATGCGAAATTTAAGTTATATCTTATCCTTATTTAGGGTTTTTAATAAGAATTACTGAATGTAATGCTTGATTCTTTAACATAGTATGCACTGCCCCATACTGATATTAAGAAAGCTTGAAGTCATAGATTAACTACTAGATATTTATGTGAGAGAAAAAAACCTAATTCAATTGTCAGAAACCTAATTCATACAAAAACAAAATACATGTAGTCACATATATGTAATTTGTTTTTGTATTTTAAAAAAAATGAGTAAATTTTTTGAAATTTTAGTATAGGGTGGCTCTCACATAAACTTCTAGTTCTATTCTATGCTTGAAGTCCTATGGAAGTTCCTAAAAAAGAGAGCTGTTTTATTTTCAAGTTGAATATTTTTATTAATTTTTCTCATGTCTGTGTATTTTATAAACTTTTAATAAAAACATTTAAAGAAAATGTCAAACAATTTTTAAATTTATTCACAATAGGCATATAATAAAACAATTCAGGGTGCTGTATTCATTCGGTTATTACTATTGAATTATAAAAAAGTTCCTGTGAATGAAATCAAGATTTGTGCATCAATTTTGATGATACGTGGCTTTATTTACTCGTACTTTTACCAGCTTTTATATCGCATATTTTGGTGTATCATTTATATAAATCGTGCATACCGTTCTCGAGTTATAGTGAAATATACTCGAGTAATCGGCTTATTTAGGGCGCAATATTAGGCACGCCCATAAAAAATCTTAACCTGATGGGAAAAAAACTGAAAGCAGATTCCGCAGATTAGCATGAGGAATTCCATACAAAATATTGAAAAATTGTTTAGTTTTGTATTTTTGAGGGGATTTAATTATTCTGTGTCTCAGAGTTCTTCTTAGCATTGCACAATAAATAGTAATAAGTCTGGATCTTTTAAACCGCTTTCAAAATATTGTTGGTTGAACAAAGAAAAACGACGAATATATATGATTTTACTATATATTTTTAAAGGTTAAAATTTTTGTTATTAAAAAACAATTTTTTTACAAGCTCGAAAATATGTACTTTTTATCCAAAACTTATCTCTTTTGACCATTTCTGGATGTTGTCCAGTTTTTCATAAAATGCCAAAAATATTAAACTTTTTTAACAAAATTTAAAGTTACTTTTTTGTTAAAAAGTATATTTATAAAAAAACGAGAGAAAAAGATATAGTCGGTCAAGCCCGACCATATGATACCCTACACCATTGTGTACAGTATAATTCGGGTAGGGGTCTTTTATTAGACATGGTGTAAAATGTGAACCGATACTCATAAGTGTAAAATAAAACATACAAATACAGAATATTACGTTGATGCTGACATTAATATGATCTTATTCACTTTTGGGTGATTCAAGAAAGGAGGCCTTATATGGGAGCTATGGTAAATTATAGACCGATCTTTGTAAAATTTGGCATTATTATTTATGTTTATATAAAACTTATTTGTGTCGATTATTAACTTGATACTAACATTTTAATAGGATTTATGGCCGTTAAAGTGATTTTCTGAAAAGGGGTTTATATGGTAGCTATGGGTAATTATGGACCGATCTTCTTAAAAGTCGACTCAGAAAGTGATTCTAAGCCGACTGGTATAAATTAAGGTGGGTCTTAGACTAATATTTTTGGGTGTTACAAACATCAGCACAAACGCATAATACCCTCCCCACCTATGGTGGTGTAGGGTATAAAAATACAAATTTTATTTTAAAAGTTATACGACAAAAAGGCCAAAAATAAAAAATAGTTTTTAAAGTCAAATGTCTTTTAAACCATAAGAAATAATTTAGTACAGTAAGTATGTTTTCTCTTTGTCTTAGGAGAAATAAAAATTACTCCACGAGAGATTAATAACAAATGGCAATTTTTTACGGGGAATCATCCAATTTTGTTCATTTTGGTACGTATGCAGCCATTCAAATATCTTAATTTTTATTTATTTTTATTCGACCTGCTGTTAAATCTGTCAGGTTTTTAGAAGATATTTTAAATAAGAAAGATATTTGAAATTAATGCCAGCAAGAGTTGTTACGAACAATGTGTGTTATTATTTATTCGAATGCACACTTTACACTATGTATATTAAAAAAAGATTATAACATATTTTGCGTTAACTGTACCGACAAATTTCTTACTACGTTGTAAGAAAAGTTCATCTTAAAATCTAAGGATTTAGACGGAGTATAGGTTAAAGTGATTACGTTTAAAAAACAATCAAGTAGATTCTATAAGAATTTCTTTCGAATTAAATCTCGTTGAAGCGAAAAATCTTCAGATAGAAGACTTGGGCGCACACTTAGACTTTTCAAAACCTATAACAAAGAGAAATTTGTTATTAGAGTCTATAAACTTTTGGCTTTAAAATGTTATATCTAGAATACCAGTTGAATAAATAAAAATTTTTAAACTGCATTAGAAAGATAAGTTATCTTTTAAAAAGTATATACATATTTAAATTAATAGTAAAACTATTTTGAATACTAAAGACAAAAATTCAGTTTTTGAATTTTTTTCTCTTATTTTTTTTTTTTTAAATTATATCCATTTTTGACCCACACTTTATTAAAAACTATTTTTTTATCACATTTCCTAATTCTATACTTCATTGATAAAACAAAAAGGTATCGTTTGATAAAATGAAACAGATGAAAATTGTAGAACCTATGAATGTTTTAAAATTTGTACAACTCATAAAAACTTTTTATTTTACTTTTATATGGCTTTTTCCATTATTTATGATGCATGAAGATTTTACGAGTTTTACAACTTTTTAAAAAATTCATAGGTTCTAAAATTTTTATCCGATTTTATCAAGCGATAATTTTTTGTTTAACCAATGAAGTATAGAATTAGGAAATGTGATAAAAAAAATATAAAGGAATGAAAATGCAAAGATTACTAAAAAAAACTTTTTATAATTTATTTGGAACATAAACAGTTTTTAAAAATCCATTTTATAAAGAGTACATACGTAGTATCCCAACAAACCAAATGATATCGTAATGATATCATAACGATATCATTTCGGTGATAAAGAAGCCCGAGAATGATATCATTTATAATTCTAAAATGATATAGGTTGCTTTCTAAAAGGTACACTCGAAAATGATATCATAATTTTTGAAAATAACGATATTACTAATGATATCGTTAAATTTAAGCAGCGCGATAATTTAGCAATATCTTGCAGAATATATACATATATATGCTAAAATTGGATGAATATATTATATTCTAAATATTTTCTCAAAAATTAATTAAATATCAATAATAATAAAGTCCATGCTGCTCCAAATTATTTTACATGTAATAGAAACTTTTGTAATCCAAAAACAATTACCCTATAAATCCGAGCTGATATTGGTTCCTTTATACTATCCTCTTTTATTTTTTGCGATTCCACTACATTTTTCTGTAAAAAATATAATTTTCATATAATGCATAACATGAAATATTCTTCTAATACAAAAATTTTCAATTTCATTTTATTTTCCTGAAAATGTTTGAAGTTTTTTTTCTAAGAAAAAATAATTTCGATATTTTATTACATAATTTTAAAATTATGATATCATGAATGATACTGTATCGTTTCTTGGTTTGTTGGGATGTACATAAAAAACAAACAAAATATTACGACAAAAAAATAAATAAAATTTACAATGAAAAAAGATAGGTACATACATATATAATTAAATATGGAAATAATCGGTTATTATTTTCTGTTTTTTCTTTTAATGTTGTTTTCAGGCGCTTCAATAAAACAGTCGTCATCAACGTCGGACTCTTCAATTAAATCATTTTCATCAAATGGCGTGACGTCCTCACAAGGATTATTGATCCAATCTCTAATGTTTACAGCAGTAAATACTTCCTGAGGGCACAATGTCTGTAGAAGATCTGCAGCAGTATTTTCTAAAGATCTAACCTCTGATTGCCACTTTTCTTTTAAAACGCTCAAAGGAACATTAAATTCAGGATCGTCTTCATCATTTACCATATTCAAAATATTTTTCCAACAGTTAGATAAAGTTTCTTTACCAACTCGGTTCCAGGATGCCTCTAGAATAGAAACTCTTTCTTTAAGTGTGAGTTTTTTCATCGATTCAAGCAAATCCCCCTCTTTTGCAATAATTGTTGCTTGAAGACTGTTCCTATAATGAAGTTTGGTGATTCTAATTGCATTTTGATCCATTGGCTGGATCAGAGCCGTTACATTTGGGGGCATGAACATAGCTTCTATGGAACCATCCTCGGATTTAAGGTGGGATTCTGGTGGATGGGATGGGGCATTATCTATTAGGAGTAAAGCTTTTACTGGTAATCCTTTCTTCGTTAAAAAATCTGTCACCTTAATGAAAAATAAAACAGTAAGAATCCCAATTGAACTATTTTTACATGTTTACTTACCTATGGCACAAAACAGTTGTGAAACCATTCTTTAAAAATGGAAGAAGTCATCCAAGCAGACTTTGAATTTCTGTAGTTTACGGGACAGATAAAATTTTTAAAATTGCGAGGATTTTTCGATTTTCCTATTACTAAAAGTTTATTACTTTTGTGGGAGAAGTTTCCAATATAGACCAGACTCATCGGCATTATACAACTGATCATTGGATAAACCCAAATCTTCTATCTTTGCTTTCAATTTAATTTTAAAGGGATTTACGAACTGAGATTGCGCAGAAAGTTTTTCACCGCTTATCTGAAGGAGCCGAATTCTCTTTTTAAATTTTTGTAGCCACCCATCGCTAGCAATGAAGTCATTTCCGTTTTCACTTATGTTTTTGTGAATTTGTTTGGCTTTCTCTTTCAACATCAACCCACTTACAGGGAGGTTTTTATTTCGCATGCAAATAAACCACTTATAGAGCGATTTTTCCATTTTTGGAAGCTCTGAAGATCGTAATGTTTTGCATTTTCCGGGTCCATAAAACGTATTGTTCACACATTTTAAAATATTGTCTTTTTTTATTTTGTATTGAACATATCGTTGAGTTTGCAACTTTATACTTAACACTGTAACACTCGATCCTTTTTTAAAATATTCCAAAATTTCGCATTTTTCATTTAAGGATAAAAACTTTCGACTGTTTTTAGACATTACTAATTTTAAAAATAAATTCACGAACCTACCGCAACAAGTTACATAAAGCGACTAGCATTAAATACCTTTAAAATAATGGCATACTATGGTATTTATTAATTCGGGGATTCCCAACATTAAAAATAAATGCTTCTACAAATTAAAAAATCCCAAAAAATTAAAAAAAAATTGTTTACTATTTAGAGCCATTAAACTTCTTTGTTCACTATTTAGAGCGCCCATATAAAAAACTGAGTGTTCACATTAGTGGATAGTTCATTATATTGTTTGTTCACATTACCGCGAGTTCACTGTACTTTTTAAAAAGGGTGATATCTTTCTAATGCAGTTTAAAAAAAAATAATAATTTGGTCAACTGGTACCCTAGATACAAAATTTTAAAGCCTAATATATTTTTACTGTAGCACCACGATTTTAAAAATACTATAAAATCCCTAAAGTCCAAAAGTAAGTACATGCTAGTTGTTTTCGTTTTGTTCGTTTTTTTTTTTTTTTTTTCTTCTTAGAACTTGATACTTTTATTTTTGAATTATATCATATTTTGTTAAATACTAAACATTAAGTAAATTAAAGAAAATAATTTTGGATTTGCTTTATTTTTTTTTTATTTTTAAACAAAGACAAGGGCACAAATTACAAGCATGTACTCATTTGTGCTCCCCACTGTATGTATATATAAAAAACACAATTCTCACGATCATCTTTAATTGTAATGCCAGAGAATAAAATTGTTTTTTGTTTAATCATATTGAAATGACTACAAGTACATAAATATATTCATATGTATAAATGTACATATAAAAACCACATACGTATTCTCTTGTATTGATCGTTATCAGATAGTTGTTGTGGTAGTTATTAATTATTGTTATGGCGCTAATGTCCCTATAAATTGTCTAAGTAGTATGATGTTTTGTACTGAGTTTAATATAAGTGTCCCTGTATTCATTTCCATATTCTATTTAAAATTACTTTAAATTTATTTAATTTATTTGTGCTGTTTTTTTTTTACTCAGTTATTACTTCATCGTACGCACAGCAAAGTATAAATAATTTTGATCAATTAGTGTTTGTACGCATTTAAATTAAAATTGATAGTAATGCAATCGAACAATTCGACTGAAAATTGTCTCTATATTAGTATATAAGTCATTAAAATTTCTTCAATTAAATAATGCCGTATACAGAAATATTTAGTTTATTTTTTATTTTTATGTTCAATTTAAAGAATATCGTTAAATCGTCGTAATGCAGTAAAATAAAAATTTTTACATATTTATTAAATTATTATAAATGTTATGTTATAAAAATAAACATATCAATTCATCTTTTCTTTGTTTGTAATACACCACTTAAATTAGAATTTTCATCTATAAAGGTTTTAGTCTCCCTTAAATAAAAATAAAAAAAAGAACTCAACTGTAACGAGAGTAATAGATTTTTTGATTGATAAATTAACTAAGTACTTGTAGATTATTCGATTTATGTTCTAATACATATTTCCCTGAAATAGGAAATCATTAATATTTAGATTATATTCTGAATATGAAATAAATAGAGAAAAAAAAAATAATCTTTTGCATACATTGTACGACAACTATGAGACAAACTTTAAAAATAAATGTTGCGTGAATTTCTATTTTTCAAAGTTCAAAAGTTATCAAAAAGAAAGAGTAATTGATTTCAAATATGTATATTTGTACACCCAACTAAACTGTACTAATTTAAAAAAAGAAACACAACATACGAATTTAAACTAAATACATAAATAAGTTGGTTGTTAAATATTTTATGTAGAATTTTTAATACTCTAAATAAAATAATTTAGTTTAATTTTCATTGTTTCTTTATTTAAAGATTATAATAGTAAATAAAAATCATGTTTGTGTATAATAATAAATATTTATGATTTTACGAAAAGTTCTTTGTGTTGCAAATGGGTAATATAATTTCTCACAATTTTCTATTTTCCCGGAAAGCAAGAAAACTGAATTGAAACAAACAAAAAAAAAAACATTTCAAATTATTTTTTAATAAAATTATTAACTAACTTTATATTGGAATTTAATTATATTATTTATTACCCAGGAAAAATTGTATTAGTTCTACAACTAGTTCCAGAACACATGAAAATAGCCTGAACTTATTCTACTTTGGCGTTACGACCAATGATTTTTGTTTGAAATTGTCACCTCCATAACTAGTTCTGTGGAAGTGATAGCTGGCCAGTACCCCAGCAAAAACTTCGCTTACCAAATAACGTGATTTGTAAGCGAAGTCGGTATGAAAAACTGCTTCCATTTTTGGTGCTATAACTGATGAATTTTGTTCGAGATGTCCAAAATTAAATAAGTTTTTATTTGGGTTCCAAAAGAGTTGTTTTAGATGCTGATTTTTTTACGTACAAAAAAAAAAAAAAACATTTGGCTCGGTTGAGATTTGAACCTACGCATCGGCATATTGGTTGTGTTTGTTAGTATGCCGTCTTACTCGATACACCACAACCGCCTTATATTTTTGTGCGCTAAAAAGTAGTTTTCATATAGGGAAGTAAATAAACACAATTTATAAAAAAATGCGTTTACCTTGAGTGGGAGTTGAACTCTCTTTAATTTTAAAAACACGTTTTTTTTAGTTAGGCTCTCTAGACAACTAATCCACTTAAAAATCAAATTACTTTCATATTTACTAAATACCAGTTATTGAAGTAGTATTAAGTAATGCTGCGAGTGGCGAATAATGCTACAATGTAATGCATACAGGAAGCTGTTGATTTTGAAAATAGAAGCTAAGTTTTTGCTGGGTACCCATTGTACGGAACGGTTCTAGAACTAATTCTTTAATCAGTGATTTTTGTTCGAAATTGTCACATTCGGAACTAGTTCCATAGAAGCGTTAGGAACCGGTTTCAGAATCTGTTTTTTTATTTTATCTTTTCATTTATTAATTTTGTAAATACTCTTTTTTTAATTTTTGAAATTTTTATACAAGTATTTTAAACAGTTCTAGTAAGTCATTCGAGAACCAGTAATTTGTTCTCAGATGTGATGTAGAAGTCATACAGAATTAGTTCTTAAGCACTAGTTCTCTAAAACATTCCTTAAAACGAATTTAGAATCTGAATAATGTTCTACTCCATTAGTGTCAGAATTGGCTGTGATAACACTAGTTCTGAGGATGTTATAAAAGAATCTGAAGTGGTTCTGATTACACCAGTTCTAGAACTTATGTTTTTAGAACATGTTCTAAAATTTTTCCTGGGTAATATAATTAATTTTCTAATTGGGCTAATTTTTTTTTATAAATAGACAGCTCTTAAGAAAATATAAAGAAAAACTAAAAATTTTTCTTTAAAAATATAGAAATAAATTAAATTTAAGTGAACCTCCAACAATTTTCAGCTCATTATGATTCATTATAGTAGTAATAATAAAATCAGTTATACTAATTATTAATATTATCATTTTAATGATTAGAGCTAAATTAAACAAAAATTAATTAATATAAGCAATTTCGTAATAGAAGTCCTTTTTTACTTTTTCTGCGTATATCACCGTTAGAACCTATTATTTCTAAATTTCAGAAACAACCGTTACCCTAAAAAGTACTATTAACGCTTAAAAACAGTTATAATTAATTGCGCGTAATAAAATAGTAGTAGTAATAGTAATAATATTGTAAAATAATTTTGTACAGAAAAATAAGCGATGCTGCTAGACAATCTCACTGAAATGGCATATTTAATTTCGAATTTAGACCGTAATTGCAAGTGTTAATAATAGATTTTTTTAACTGTGAAAATGTTAAATTTTCTCCATATAAGGACTGCGCACTGCCTAGTATTTTCTGGAATAATCTAAATACAAATTTTATTGCTTTTTTGTTTACTTTTTTTGTCGGAATGGTTCCACTTTTTTCTAAACTCTTTTATTTTTTTACTTAGCTTTAAGTATTCTTTAAATATCTTGTGTGCTTTTTAATTATGGAAAGGAATACTTTCCGAGAGCTCTCATTTCCGTACATTTCTCTGTAAAAAGTATCATTTGTTATGAATAAAATGCTTTTTTCCCCTTACGTAAAAATGGCTTTCCAGACCAAAAATTTCTTCGACAATTTCTATTATTATTATTTTTTTTTTTTTTTCACAATATTTATCTGACAACATCAGTGATATGGTATTCCTGACTAGAATGTTTTAAAAAGTTCGAAAGTACGTACTTTATATTGTCCATTAGAAGCATTCTTATTTTTGAAAAAAAAAAAATAAAATAAAATAAAAAATTAATCACAATAACATTCGTCCTCTCCTTTGCCTTCATATTTTTTCAACCCTTTCTATTAGCACCTTTTTTTACTTTATGGGTCTTCAGACTACTTTTCTGAAACTTTTTTTATAAAAGGAGCGACGCAGTTTAATAATTCATCCAGAGATATACAAATTTTGTCTTAAAATACGTATTATTTTGTCTATGATCTTATTACAGTCTGTAAATCAGCTTTTTATTTTATAATAAGGATTCCTTTCGATGATCTTTAACTATTTTTGTTTGTTTTATTTGGTCAACATGTATTTTTACTATAAATTTGAATTATGCGTTTGCTTGAATTTTATTAAATTTTAATTTTAAGAAAAACTAATTACGCTATTACAAAATTTAACACACACTTACTGAGAGTAATAACTAGGAAAACTACAAATATGCTCTAAAAAAGCGTTTTATGCGCATTAAATATGCAGTAAAAAACGAAAAATATGCTATGAAGATATGCACTTAAAAAACAACAAATTCTGGTAACAAACAATCAGCATAACCATAAAAGCATAAAAGTCGATTTTAAACCCAAAAGTCGACTAATATTTCAAAGTTTTTACCACAAAGCTTTAAAATTACGCATAACCTTTATCAATAATTAAAGCTTATCCGTTTTTAATATTTTAGTACATATTTTTGTTAATATCCATTAACAAATATTGGAAAAAGTGAAATTAAAATAAAATAATCGGATATAAATATCAGGCGATAAAAGTCGCATGAGGCGGCATGAGCGCTTACAACCAAAATAAGTGCGACGTACGTTGGGTTGAACGGTTCAAAAAACAAAGTGTGAATATTGCAATAAATTTTTATATCGGGTAACAGAAAACAAACGGAATTATCATAATCTGTAAAATTTATTGTTCTATGTTGTTTACTTTTTTTGATACACTTTCTCAAAGTCCAATAATTTTTCATAAATATAGTAGCAAAAAGTGAACATTTCAAATAGGATTTTTGTTAGTTTTTATAAAACTAACAAAAAAATTAATTAGAGTTTTCTCTCATGTATAGACGTGTTTTTACATTGCTCTACTAAAAATAATAATTTCTTAGTGAAGTGCTGTGAAAATAATAGTGTATATAGTTGAAACAAAAGATAAGTAAAAAAAAGCGAATGGACGCTTAACAAATCTAAAGCATTTATACATAAATTAATTATAAAATATTTATATTTTGTTACATTGTTAACTTAATATCTGCATATTAAAATTTAAGAAAGAATACAAAACAAAGTACAACACAAAAAAATATATACAAATATACATTTGTGCTTGTGTGTTAATGAGTTGCTCTAACTCTCTATTAAGTGAGAGGAGACTCAGTACAAATGGTAAAAACGCATACATTGTATTGAGCCCCTTAAACAATAATAATTTATATGATACACAAAAGAACAGGAATTATTTAACCGCAAAAACAACAAATGAGAGATCTCCTCTCTCTAGTGCAATTACTAGTGCGCCAAATTGTGTAGAATATAGCACAAAAGAAAATCAGAAATATAAACAAACAACTAGTTTAATGGTTGATGAAAAAAGTAGTACACAATTGAATGACAATTCAAACAATAATTATTATAATATTAACACTGTTAATACCATTAGCGGTAACAAAAGTGATCTGGCAAAAGATAATAGTGAAATAATTTCTCCATCACGGCAATCAATGAAAAATACTGGTGCCATACCAAAGAATAATAATAATTTAGTGAACTCAGGACATAACAAAATTCCAACAGGGATGGACCGTTATATTACCATCACTAAACGTAAGTCCAGCCCTAGGACATTAAAACTTGAACCAAATCCAAAACAACAGAAAAAAAATGAGGTAAGTCAAAATCGGTTCTCGATACTGGATAACCAAGAAAGTGAAGTTGAATCTGCAAAGAGTACCAAAAATTATAAGCCTCCTCCACTCTACTTGCGCGAGCCTACTACTAACGCTCTAGTAAAAAAGTTGTCCCAACTTGTAGGCAAAGAAAATTTCTACGTAGTTTCTCTACGAAAAGGGAATGTTTCTGAAACTAAAATTCAGACATTCACAGAAAAAAACTATAGAATTATAGTTGACTGTTTTGATAGTGAAAAAAGAAACTACTATACATATCAACTAAAGAGCGCAAAAGGCTTATTGGTTGTCATTAAAGGTATTGACAGTTCTGTACCGGCTGATGAGATTAAAGAAGCTCTTGAATCTGAAGGCTATGAAGTGAAGTCCGTTCACAATATTATTAATAAAAATAAGGTACCTCAACCAATTTTTAGAGTTGAAATATCTTATAATTCTTCCCGATTGAAGAAAAAGAGTGATACACATCCTATATACGGTTTAAGATACCTTCTAAATCGCAAGATAGTTGTGGAAGAACCAATTAAACGCAAATGTCCCCCACAGTGCTTAAATTGTCAGGAATATGGACACACTAAGTCCTTCTGCAAATTGCCATCAGTTTGTGTTAGATGTGGAGATATCCATAAAAGTCTGGAATGTCCCCATTCAAAAACAGACATCAGTGCAAGAAAGTGTAGCAATTGTGGTCAGAATCACACTGCAAACTACCGTGGTTGCCCTGTGTATATTCAAATTAAAGGGACTTCAAAGGCAAGAAGACCTGTATATGCTCAATATCAGGATTCTAATTTTCCAAGCCTCCCTAATGGACCTACTTCTAGTGCACAACATAGAAGTAACCTGAACACGAATCGGCAATTGTCGTATGCTCATACGGTAAAAGAAGGTTCTACTACACAAATGAAATTAAACGTAGAAGGAAATGCTCAATTTCCAAATACTTTCAATAAGGGTTCAGTAATTCCCAACCAAACTCATAAAAATAATGAAAATAATGCTCCATTATTTTCATATGCTCACGCTTTAAAAGAGGGTTCAGTAATTCCCAACATAAATTCTCAAAGCTCTATTGAGAAACTAATTGAAACCATGAACAGTTTTATGTCAAATATGCAAAATATGTTACAGCAATTAATGCAAAATCAAAGCATGCTCATGCAGATTTTGCTAAGTAAAAAATGAATTCCTTAAGAATATGTTACTGGAATGCTAACGGCCTTAGCCAACATAAACACGAAGTCCAACAATTTTTAACGTTGCAAGATATTGATCTGCTACTGGTATCTGAAACTCACTTTACTCAAAAGAACTGTTTCAGAATAAATGGCTGCTATACCTATGACACAAAGCAGCCTAACGGTAGGGCATGCGGAGGGACAGCAATATTAGTTCGTAAAGATATAAAGCATTTTCCAATGCCAGAACGGATCATATTCAGGCCACTTCAATAAATATTCCCGATAACAATATAACAATATCCTCTATATATTGTCCTCCAAGATATTCTATTAATCGTAATCAATTTCTTGATTATTTTGCAACTTTAGGCCCAAGATTTATAGCAGCAGGAGACTATAACGCAAAACATACCTTTTGGGGCTCTCGTCTAACAACTCCCAGAGGTAGGCAGTTATTTGAAGCAATATCATCCAGCAAACTAGATTCCATATCTTGTGGCCAACCTACTTACTGGCCTACAGACCTCAATAAGGTTCCCGATCTTATCGACTTTGCTGTAATTAGAAATGTAAAACGTGAATGTATATCAGTGATTCCTTCACTTGATCTTTCGTCAGACCATACACCAACGATCCTGACACTGATTAATAGTCCAAGTCACTTTGAAACTCAAAGCTCTTGTTTCCCAAACAAGAAAACAAACTGGTTAAAATACAAAATGTACATAAGCTCCCACTTACCACAAAATATTCCACTGAAAAGCGAAAACGAAATACAATCTGCAGTTAATATCTTCACGGATATCCTGACTAATGCAGCTATATTATCCACACCTTCGCGTTTCTCACGAAGGCCAAAATATATTAAATGTTGCTCAAATGTTGAATCTCTTATTAGGGAAAAAAGGCAACTAAGACGTCAATGGCAAGATTCTCGATCACCAGCCGTCAAAACTAGACTTAATCAATGTATCAAAAGATTACGCTTCGCTCTGAAGAATCAAAAAGAATCCAAATTGAAAACATATCTGCAAAACTTAGACTCTACTAAGGAAACTGATTATAGTCTATGGAAGGCGGTGAAAAATATGCAATGCCCTATTGCATATGAGTCTCCCATACGCCTCCAAAATGGCCAATGGGCAAAAAGTTCTAATGAAAAAGTTGAAGCATTCGCTAGTCATTTAGAACACGTTTTCACTCCAAATAATACAGGTTCAACTCTAAGACCTGTTGTAGTTAGCGACCATATTCACTCTCCATTAAAATTCCGGCTCTCTGCCGTGAAATTAGCAGTAAAAGGTCTGAAGGCAGGAAAATCTGCTGGAACGGACAAAATTACCAGCACAATGATTTGTTTCTTGCCAAACTCGGCTCTAAAATTTATTTTATTCATTTTCAATGCCATTTTACGTACTGGCTACTTTCCAAGTACTTGGAAGTTGTCAGAGATAGTAATGATACCCAAACCTGGAAAAGACGTCACTCAAGTAACATCTTACCGTCCAATAAGCTTATTATCAATTTTTTCGAAATTGTTTGAGAAATTGCTCCTTGAGAGCCTATTATTACATCTTAATAATAATAACAGTATACCTAACCATCAGTTTGGTTTTAGGAGAAAACATGGTACTATTGAACAAGTGCATCGAATTACAACTCTCATCAGAAGAGGTTTCGAGAGCAAGCAGTATTGCTCTGCGTTATTTATTGACATATCTCAAGCTTTCGATAAAGTCTGGCACGACGGACTAATACATAAAATGACCACGTTACTTCCACAGAACGTTCATAAGTTACTAAAAAACTATATAATAAATAGATCTTTTCAAATAAGATCGAAAGATGTGATTTCTTCACGCAGAAAAATTTCCGCAGGAGTACCTCAAGGAAGTATTTTAGGGCCTCTTCTTTATATACTATATACGGCAGATATGCCCACGAGCCCTATGACTCATACATCAACTTTTGCAGATGATACTGCTTTTGTAAGTATGCATATAAATCCGGTGATTGCATCCGAAAAACTCCAATCCCATATCACTGAGCTGGAAAAATGGCTATATAAATGGAAGATCAATGTGAATGCTTCGAAATGTGTCCATATAACATTTACCTTACGCAGGGAAAGTTGTCCCCCCATTCGAATAAACAATGTCCAAATACCTGAACAGGATAAAGTAAGGTATCTTGGTATTCACCTAGACCGGCGTTTAACATGGACTTGTCATATAGAATCCAAAGTTACTCAAATAAAACTAAAATCTGCCCAAATTCATTGGTTAATTGGTCCAAAGTCAGCCCTAGACTTGGACTATAAAGTACTGTTATATAAAGCAGTAATAAAACCTATATGGTTATATGGCATACAGCTCTGGGGAACAGCCTCTTCATCAAACATTGAAAAATTACAGAGAAGACAGTCCAAACTCCTAAGAAAAATAACAGGTGCACCATGGTACGTCAGAAATAGCAACATCCACAAGGATCTCAATATTCAATAAAAAACTAATATATATGTAAAAAAAAAAAAAAAGTTTTTATAAAACGATAATTGTTTTTTTAAACAGGTTGATTAAGTTCAGATAGTGGACTATATTCTAAAATAATCCTTATTCGGATATACGTTTTATAATTATTTTTAATAATCTTAGGTTGCGTAATAAAGAAGAACATTTTGCCAATATTTGCCTAAACGAAAACTATTTAATTTTATATTAAAACTAGCTAATACCCGGTGTGCTTCGCAACCCCCCGAAATGAAATACATAGTAATTAAAGGATTAAAAAAATATACTAATTTTTTTATTTAATTTTTAATCCGCTAATTTATTAGACAAATGTTTTCATGGATGTCAAAATTCTGTGTGCAAAATTTGAGCATTCCAACTCCAATAGTTTCCCAGATATACGAATTTTTGCATTTAATTCATATGGAAGGTACCATGCCCCCTACTTCTAGTCCGCCCATATTTTTCTTAAATATTAATATTGATACCAAAGTGGCTCCGACAAAATTTTAGAACTCTAACTGTTATATTTTCTCAGATATGATAATTTAATATTTTCTTTAAATGGGAGGTGCCACGCCCACTATTGCTATTGGTACACTAGCATATTCATATTAAAGCTAATGCTAGTCGTACAAAATTTGAGCTCTCTAACTTTTATAGTTTCCCAGATATAAAAATTTTGGTATTAACTTTATATGAGAGATGACACGCCCACTATTTCTTTTCCGCCCATTTTTGCACAAAATGTTCACATTGACACTTAAGTTTATTGTACAAAATTTGGGAAATGTAACTGTTATAGTTTCCTAAATTTACGGCATTTGGTATTGGCAAGCAATATTAGGCGTGGGATGTGCCACACCCCCTATTGCTAGTTCGCCTATTTTTTTCCAGAATGTTCATATAGGTGTCAAAGTTGTTCGTGCAAAATTTGAGGACTCTAGTATTACCAATGTCCGAGATATACTACTTTTAATAGTTATTTAGTAAGTGGGCGTGGCACCTCGCCCACATGTAATTTAAAAATAAAAAGTAGCCTATTTTTCCTTCCAGACATATAGGAACACACTGTGAAAAATTCAAGAAAATCGGTTTAGCCGTTTAGGCGGCTATAGACTTCAAACAAACATACATACATACACACATACATACATACATACATACATACATACATACATACATATATACATACATACATACATACATACATACATACATACATACATACATACATACATACATACATACATACATACATACATACATACATACATACATACATACATACATACATACATACATACATACATACATACATACATACATACATACATACATACATACATACATACATACATACATACATACATACATACATACATACATACATACATACATACATACATACATACATACATACATACATACATACATACATACATACATACATACATACATACATACATACATACATACATACATACATACATACATACATACATACATACATACATACATACATACATACATACATACATACATACATACATACATACATACATACATACATACATACATACATACATACATACATACATACATACATACATACATACATACATACATACATACATACATACATACATACATACATACATACATACATACATACATACATACATACATACATACATACATACATACATACATACATACATACATACATACATACAAACAAACAAACAAACAAACACACATTAATTTTTATATATATATAGATAAACCAGTTAAAATTATGCAAAAACTACAATATATTACATTAGCAGTGGAATCACAGAAATTTCAAAATGAATCTGCTATAAAACGCATTTGTCTGTTTTTTCTTAAAATTATCTTATAAGTATACTTCAGTTTGATTTATTAATTTATAGCTTTTAGTTCAAAAGTCTAAATAAAGCCCATTTCCCCTGAAAAATTAAAGTAGCCATAACAATTAAAAAAAAAAAAAGAATTATTTTCCAAAATATTTTTATTTTAAATTGTAGTATTTTACGTATTTATGAATATCCGTTAATAAAAAAAATATATATTTTGTAAATTAAAGCTTCCACGAATTAATCCCCTTTTTTTCGCTATGGTTAAACCCACTGTGCGACGTTGGCTAAACGCCAGTCGAATTTGCTCTGTGGCAAAACACAGTGTTGTTTTGTAAATGACATGAAGTGGAGACAGAGTTATTATTATGTATAAATATAAATTATTTATAAATATGTATATCGACCATTCCAGGAAAGAACGCCCGAAAAAGTATATTTTTTTACTTGATGGCTTTCAATTTCGATAAAAATTTTTATACATAAACTCCATTAAGCCTTTTATCAATTTCAGTTTTCAGTTTTGTGAAATTGCTAAAACTCGCGATTTAATTTCGCTTTTTAATTTTCTCAAAAACCAAAAAAATTTCAAAAGTATGTAACTTTGAATAGCAATATCTCTGGAAAGACTTTGTGAATTTTAATGATTTAAACGGCCTTAAAATTTCGCATATGGCGGCTTTACGACGAACGTTTTAAAAATAAGAAAGATTTTTTAAAAATGCATTTTAATGCAATTGCATTTTTCAAATGCATTTTTCTTTAAATATGCTAATAAAATTTTTTAATTTTTTAACATAAATAAAAAGTTTGGAATCTTTACATTAAAATAAAAGTGTAAAATTTTTGGGACGCAAAAATCTTATATGCATAATCTAATTTTTATAAAAACATGTTTAAAATTTTTCATATAAAATTAAATTTTTTTCTTGTTTTTGAAATTTTCTTTAAAATTTGTATAAAAGTTAACAAAATATAAAAAGTGTGCAATTTTAAATATTCATATCTCTTGAAGTTATCGATGGATTTCTGTAATTTAAAAAGTATTTAAAAGGCCATTGTATATTTTTTGTGTAATTTAGTCAGCATTTCAAAAACCACGTCTTCGATCCATAATATTTTAAAAATATAAAAGCAGTTTTTAGATGCATTTTTGTTAGTTGCGAATTTATTAAATTTTAATTTTTCAAAAGTGTATTTAAAAATGCTTTGTTTATTATAACTTAAAATAATAAATAGTTTGATTCATAAAATTTTACTATTTTTCAGGATTTTTTAAAAAATAACACAATAAATTTTTTTAACAAAATACGTAAAGATACTCATAATACCAAAAAAAATATAATTTTTATATGAAAAAATTTAAACTAGTTGAAGAAGAGGGGAAATTATGCACAATACATGTGTGCGTCCCAAAAATTTGAGATTTTTATTTTAATGTAAAGATTCCAAACTTTTCATTTATGTTAAAAAATTAAAAAATTTGAATAGCATATTTAAAGAAAAATGCATTTAAAAAATGCAATTGTATTAAAATGCATTTTTAAAAAGTATTTTTTAATTGTAAAATACTAATTTTTAAGCTGATATAATTAAAATTCAAACGCCTTTTAAATAATAAATTTCCGTAAAGCGTTCCCAGAAATATTTGTATTTAAAGTTGTATACTTTTGAGATTTTTTAGATTTTTTCAAAAATGAAAAAGCGAAATAAAATCGCGAATTTTCTGAATTTAGCGAATCTGAAAACGGAAATATTTATAGATACCCATAGAACTTATACAAATAAAATTTTATAAAAATCGGAGGACACTTGGTATATTTTTGGGCTTTCTTTCATGGAATGAACGATATATTTTAAAGTAAACTTAATTAATGTATTTTTTGAATTTTTAAATTGATAGTAGTTATCATTTCCCATTTATTATCCAAATATTTTATTTTAGTTCCGAAATTCTCTCTTAAAATTGTTATAAATCCATAAAAGCAAAGTAAAAAATATTATTTTGTTATAAATTCATTTAACTATTAGCGTCAAATAAATTTGTAGTAGTTGTGTGTTTAATCAAATAATTTTGAGTAAATAATTTGCAGCTAATCTGAACAGGCTTAAAAAATTTTTCCCCTTCTAGTATTTTACAATATTTGAAAGCTGTTTCATAAAATAAAAAACGTCAAATAAAAGCGCGTAGTGTGAATAGAAATTCAACTCTGTATTTAGTTGCAAAAACTGCGGGAAAACACGACCAAATAATTTGTGTCAAATATTTGGCTAATGTCAACACACAGAAAAAAAGTACATATATTTAAAAATTTTGTATATAAATATTATGAATCGAACATGACTTTTTTCCCAAACTTTTTTCATAAAAAATAAAATTTTGTACATAAATATTATTAAAATGTTCTTTATGAAAATGTTAGGAATTTTGCAATAATTTTGCATAAATTATGATTTATTTTTATAAGATTCTAATACAAGTGCTAAATAAAAATAGTTAAAATAGAAAATATTAGCAGTAAATTATAATTTTCTAAGGAAAAGTTGTTAGAAAATAATGTTTAGAAATTTGCACAAATTTGATTCCATTCAACAGCATATATCTACATAATTTTATTAAACAGCGCTTCTTCTGTTGAATGATCCCAATATGTAGCTGAAAATAATTTAAAAAAAATACAAATTTTTCAAAGAAAATTTAAAAAATTTTTTTCCAAATGAAAATCGTCAGCGAAAATGCAAAACAACGTAACATCACTTTTCACAACTTTACAGGAGGCACAAAAAACTTTATAAAATCTAAACAAATTGTGTTACAAACAAGATTTTTGGGTTATTACATCCTTAAATATTGCTTAATATATTGATGATGAATAATTTAATTTTTATTAAATATTTTTTAAGTTATGTGGTTTACGTTTTTCAAGATTTAAATTTTGTGAAGCCAAAAAAACGTAACATCAATACAAATTTTACAAAAATTGTAAATTTGATAACTTTAACTCCAAAATTTTAAAAGCTATTATATTTTTAATAATTTGCAATCTAAATTCGTAAAAAAAAGAAAAAAAATTTTTTTTTTTTATTTTTTTAACAAATGTGATGTTACGTTGTTTTGACTTAAGAAAATTATTGGTTTCGTTAATATTATCGTAATTTTTGGAGCTACAAGTCTAAAAATTTGTGATCACACGTATTTTGGAAAAATGAACCATAATTTGAAAATTTTTATGTTACGTTGTTTTGCATTTTCGGTGACGAAATATTAAATAAAATTTAAACAATTTGTTTAAGTCTTCTTGACTTTTGATTCATATAGAAAAAAGTTTTAATATTTAAAAAATTATTTTTAAATATTATTTTATTTATTATTTTTAAATATTATAAAATCAATGAAACTAAATTTTTATATTTATGCACAAACTTTTTTCTGTGTATTAATGAATGTTTATTTGAAATGTGTTCATTATTTTTTGTTGAAATTTAAAATTCTTCAACATTAAGCCCATTTTCTGGAGTACTGGTTCACAATTGCTATCAAAACTTTTAGATATGTAGTATTTCTGTGGGTGTTAGCTGTTATAAAATTGGAGACTTAGATATGAGAATCGCAGGCTAAAAAATACAAAGCCAATTGGTCCCATACTATAAAATGTGACAAGAGGTATATTTCAACCCCCGTATTTTGAACTTTTTGACTAATGACAAAACTATATCCAAGTTCACACACCGCAAACTTTTTTTCTGCAATTGTTCTATTTTTGCTTTTGAACTTGCATTTACGTTTACATACAAAATTTAACTTCAGCAATTCTTGTTTTTATAGCCTTGATTTGTTTTTGATTTGATGGACGAAAAAGAAAAACAAAACTAATTTCGAAGTATATGCAAGTTTCAGAGTTCCCAGATTTTTTTCGAGTCATATCTCCAAATAGTGAATTTTCATCCTCAAAAATCGCCAAATGTCTACTTATATTATCCCAAAAATCCCCACTTATATAATACCTTAATTTTAGAGATTCTTATAAACTAGATTTCCTTTTATTTGAGTTTCAATAATTTTTGTCCAAATAGTCAATATTAAAAAAGAAAATTTCATAGAGATTTTCAAAAAGATACAATTTTATGGAAATTTTTAAACTTTTTTATACGCCTATGTGATGGAAATCACACGATTGTCATTTCACATGCGTTTTGAAAATCGCCAAATTTATTTCAGCATGTGCTGCAGTTCACGCGTTTTACTTGTTCGATTTCTTTCAATTTGATCAGCTGTTTCTATTAAATCGCTTATGTATGAGAAAACAAATAAAAAAGAGAATAATGGATTAAATTTTAAATTTCATATTTTTACTTAAAATTGGTAGAAAATATTACTAATTTTTACTTAAATGAAAAGAAAAACATATAAAATTTTATTTGTACGCCATATTTATTGTTTTTTGAAACCATGTTTAAGCAAAATAGACAACTTCACTTTGGTATAAGCATGCGATTTGAAATCGCCTATTTTCTTGTGATTGTGAACTACATCACATCTATTATGCGATTTGAAATCGTAATCGCCAATTTTATGCGATCACATAGCCGATAGTATTTTTTATTACCGAAAATTAAGTTTTTATTTCTTTTTCAAATGTATGAGAAGAAGAAGCACATCAGAACTGAGCCGAAGTTAAACCATATGGATTAAAATCGCTTTTTGTTCGACGATCGTTAGACTAATTAGTTATTGACAATTAGATTTAAGATTAATTATTGTTAGTTCACTTAAATTTGTGAAGATTCAATAAATAAAATTATAGATAAAACGAGATAGAAAGATATAGAAAGATATAGTTGGTCAAGCCCGACCATATGTGTGTTTATATGGCAGCTATGGTAATTTATAGACCGATTCTCATAAAATTTGGCAATATTGTTTCTACTATTAGAAACTTGATACTGGCATTTTTATAGGATTTATGCACGTTAAAGTTATTTTCGGAAGAGGGATTTATATGGGAGCTATGGTCAATTATGGACCAATTTTGATAGAATTTGGCATAAAGATTAACACTTACATAAAACTTCTTTGCACTGAATTTCATTAAAATATTGCTATATTTAATCTATTTATGATCGTTAAACCCCTATTCCAGGAGAACATTTGTATGGGGGCTAGCTGAAATAACGGACTGATCATAACTAATTTCAATATTTCGTCCTTGTGCCAAAGAAATTATTTGGCCAAATTTCATCAAGATATTTTTAAAACTGCGGCCTGTCCTTTGTTCCCAAGGTTTACATAGACAGACAGCCAGACGGACGGACGGACGGAAGGACATCGTTATATCTTTAAGGTGGGAGTCCGATAATTATTTCTGTGCGTTTCAAACATCTATTGCTTTAATTATTATTATTGTTTTTTTATACACTTTATTTAATTTTTAAATAATTAATTGTTGAAGACTGAAGATCATATTATTTAAACTCTCGTTTACTATCATAATAACAATAATGGAACATCTATTACTCAAAAATTATATTCATATTATTGTACGGATTATAATAATTATTTTATTTCGGAAATTTTTATAAGTTTTTTGGACTTTATAGTACAAATTCAGTATTGCAGTTACTTTTTATTGTCTTCAGTGCACTGTTGTTGAAATAAATATAGTCTTATCTTACCAAAAACTTCATATCCAACGAAAAATTATGTTTTTTCTATCGTTTTTAAGATAATTTTTTAAAATTTTTTTAAAATAAAATAAAAATCCCCAACAATTTTCAAAAAAATCCCCATGCCTTTAAATATATCCCCAATAAATCCCCCAGTCCCCAAACCAAATTTTTCATCCTCATTTCCAAAAACAAATCCTCAATTTGGGGATAAATGCTCTAATCTGACAACACTAGCAAGTTTGTACTCGTTCATATTACCTCTCTCATACAAAATCAGAATTGCTGCAAGAAAAAATTTCCTTATGTGAACGACGACTATAACAACCCTGCGGGAAATTTATGGCACTTGCATTAATGGATAGGTTCCTCAGTACCAGTTGAGTACCAATTGACACCTAACTCGTCCCCAAAGTTACAATTAAGAACCAGTTTACACAAACACACTCACTATTTATCAGTTGAGAGAGAACCAGTCCTAGGACCTATCTTGTGACCTGTCCTAAGAGACTAATTAGCCACCTCCAATGACAACCCCATGTAAGAGTGACGGGTTCCTTTCATATAATGTTCCGGAACTGGGACCGGTCACTAGCCCTGAGAACCTGTCACGTGACTAGTTTTGAACCGGTTCGCTTTACTCTAGGGAAATAACAATTAATAAATCAATTTTCTTAAAAAAAAGTCAAACAAATTAAATTTGTTATAATTTTGTCATTGTCACAAAGTTTAGTTATGTAACTATAAATTTTCAAACTATCGGAGTACTATAAAAAGGTAACTTTCCCTATTAAAATTTCGCTCTAACATCTCTGGAATGTAAGTTGTTAGTTCAAAAATAATATGGCTATGTACAGTAGCGAGCATTAAAAATGCAACGCTATGTGATATGATCTTTGTTCGCATATATTTTGCTTATAGTAAGTCCTAAAGTAACATTACTAATGTAATTTTATTATTTATGGTAATAGATACCTGTTGCATATAATTTTGTTAAATATTTTTGTGCGTAACGAAAATTATTGAATGTTTAGTAAAAGCAGTTGAAAATGTGAGCGAGCAAAAAAAATGCAACTCTAAACAAATAAACATGATTTTTAAAATTTTGATAAAAGTTTTGATTGGAAATGGTTGGAAACTATAGTGTTGTTAAAAAACATGATTTTCTATCGTTGCATATTGTCTAAGATACATGAAATCAATAAATAATCTAAATATTTGCAATAAATTTCAATTTCATTAAATTTTGATATTTTTCTGAACTATTTTGGACATTTTTCAATATAGATTGATATTTTTGGAATTATTATTTATTTTGTTAGTTTCTATAAATAAGCGATCAAATATTTATGATAGTTTAGCTTAACTTCATAATTTATAATTGAGTATGACCTTTCGACCGAAATAAGGCAACCACTTTCGATCGTTATTGAGATGGAATCAACAGCTTAAAATATTTTTTTCGCAATGATATGACATTATCGAATGCCCTGTATCGATATAATGTTCAAATATCCCTTGATTTTGTTCCTGGAACAAATTCTAACACAAGGAAAAACAGTTAAGAAATATACCTATTTTGAACTCTTCATATGTTGAAAAATTAAAAGTGCATCCTTCGTGATAATTGGACTATTGGACTTGTTTACTATTGGAAATTAATATTTAAGTAAGTATGTCTACCTAGACCGTCTAAAATTGAAATATATGGGTTTAGAGTCAAATTAATTCAAGTTATCGTAATAGGCTCTTATTTCCATTATACAGTACTCGTAAAAATAATAAAGGACCTGCCTCTAAAAGTAAAGGTGGTAGTTTTATATAAATAAATAATATGTGTTTTGTTAGAAGGATATCCAGTTACCATATTTACATTATTAAATCAACGATTGCTGGCAATAGTAGCTTTGAATAGCCAAATGTGGTCATTCAGATAATATAAAATATCTACTGTTAAATGACTTGTATCAATTGTTACAGGCATGATCGTTTCAATATTGTTTCTTTAAGATAATTTTTAAAAATCTTCATATTAGAACTACATATTATTATTATTTCACTACAATTATCAGAATGTTATTCACAAATATTTGAAAATTCTTAAAAAGTATGGATAAAAGAGTGTTTTCTTAATATTATTAATATCCTTTGTAGTTAAAATTATCTTAAATTTATATGTATTGGTAGTAATTAGTGGTAATACTACCAAATTATAGTTTTCATCATTTTTCAATAATTATTTTTATCAAAATTTAAAAAAATCCGATGATTTTTTAGGAGTTGCTTTTTTTTTGCTCCCTGAAATTTACAACTTTAAAAAAAAAAAATATTATTAACTGTTCGTATGCGTAACAATTTGGAACAAAATGACATACAGTATTTGGCTAAGGCCGCAAAGAATAAAATCACGATAGAATTGGCTAATTTAATGACGTTCTAGCCCTAATCAATACGATCAAAAATCATATTGCCTAGCGTTGCATTTTTTATGCTCGCTACTGTAAATATAGAAATAAAACCAAGCAAAATTATATTGTGATATATTTTGAAGCGGTATCGTTATGTCAGTTGTTGTAGTCTCTTAATTTATCAATGGCTATATTTCGGAAAAATAATATGAACGTATTTTAATAACACTGGTCGACAAAAAAAATATTTTTTGGGCTTTTCAAAAAAAAAAAAAATATGTAGACTAAATGGAATCCCGCATGCTAAACCCAAATCTGCTTTCAGTTTGTTTCCATCAGGTCGGGATTTTTTTATGGGCGTGTCTAATATTGCGTCGAGTATATTTCACTATAACTCGAAAACGGTATGCACGATTTATATAAATAGTACACCAAAATATGTGGAACAACATTGGCTTTAAGTCCCTTTACTATAAAATTTTTATCCGCTCAATAGTTTAGGAGATATTTCGAAAAAAGTGTCGGAAAATTTTTTTCATGAAAAATTAAAGATTTCTTTTTTTTACTAAAACTTTTTTTTAAAAGTGAAAACATCGAAAATATTTAAGTTTATCACCTTTATCTCAAAGCTGGCAAAACTGCGAGTAAATAAAGCCACATATTGTAAAAATTGATATATAAATCTTGATTGTATCCACAGTTAAGTTTGGATACCCAGGCATGCCTTTAGCTAAGTGGAAATACAAAAGTGGGCAAAAAAATTATTTTTTTTTTTTCGTCTTAAATAAAAAAAATAGGTGGATTAGATGGAATTCAACGTGTTAAATAAGAATTAGCTTTTACTTTTTTTCTATCACGCATTGATTTTTTTTATTGGCATGACTACTATGACCACGACTTTAGGCAGTCACACTTATATAACTCGAGAACAGTTTATACAATTAAGATAAATTTAACCTTAATATATAGCGATCTAAATTGTCTTTGAGCTGAATTTATATAATTTTTTGTCCAGTTAATATTTCCATAGTTATTCGGTAATTAGTACCGAAAATTTAAAAATTTATTTTTTTTGATGTATCACTTATCAAAATCGTGTAAAGGGTTCTTGAGTTATAGCCTAAGTTTGACAAGCCATTCTCGAATTTTATAGTGTGACCGCTGAATAAGATATTAGTCATGCACATAAAAAGAAATCAGTACCCGATAGGAAAAAAGTGAATGCAGATTCTTGTTTAACTCGTCAGTATCCATCTAGTCTACCGATTTTTGTTTCAAGAAAAAAATAAAAAAAAAAATATTTTTGACCACCACTGTATTTCTACTCAATTGTATGTAACATGGGTATTTTTACTTAACTGTGAATAAAATTTAGATTTCTGTATCAATTTTGAAGATACGTGCCTTATTTTTTTGCAGCATTACCAGCTTTAAGACAAAGATGATAAACTGTAACATTTTAGATGTTTTCATTTATTAAACGTAATTTTAGTAACAAAAAATGAAAATGATTTTTTTCGGACATTTGATTTTGAAGATATTTTTAGTCTTTTGGTGTATCTCTTTGATCAATCGTACACACCGTTCTTGAGTTATGAAGAAATGTACTAGAGTAATGGCCTTACTATTACGCCTTACGCCTGACGAAATATTAGACACGCCCATAAAAAAAATCCAGATCTGTTGGGAAAAAACTGAAAGCATCAAAATACATGAAGTCCAACTATTCGTCTATGGGGGAGGATTTTTTGTTGACCAGTGTAATTGTAGTTCAGAAGGATAGTATTCTTCTAAACACGAGACATCATCTGAATATGGAATAATTAAGTTTGAATTTTTTATAAATTTTCTCAAATTCTTTATTTTTTTAATAACAGCTTGAAACTTAAATTTAACTCTTCCAGCAACAGGGCATTCTGCAGTTTCGATTTTCTCAATAACACTATCAAATGAACTAATATGAGTACTTAATTAATCCAAACTCTCCAATTTAGTAATAGTTTTAGAAGGAAATCCATAGTTGGAACAAACAGATTAGGTATTAGTTAAAATATTTTTTGATGTTAATACTCGTATGTACAACTGTTTTTTTTTTTGTTAACTTTAGAGTCGATATCATTCAAAATCCGCATCTTTTTTTTATTGAAGTCGTATACTCTTTTTATATAAGAAATTCCAAAAATCTAATTTGATTGTTGCTTTAGGTAAATTTCTGCAGATATAAAAGTTTCACAGAAGTCCAAGTTGAAATTATGAATTTGTTTGCGAATTGATGGTTAACAATAAATGTTAAAAATCGGTTTAACACCTCTTATGCTCGTTTTATTTTAAAAAGAAGAATAGAAAAATAAAAATTAAACAAACAGTTTTACATTCGCATTAAAACCTGAGCCCTACTTATAACCTATTATTAACAAATATTTCAGTAATGTCATCTATTTTATTTTTTTTAAATACAATTTTCGTAATATATATTCTTGGAAGTAAGGCAATATTTTTGATTGTATGTTTGCATTATGAAGAAGGCTTTTGTTTTAATGAAAATTCAATATATACAAAATAAAACTGCATTTTATTTTCATATGGTTTTTGGAGTTTTTTGTTTTATTAAAATTTTTTTTTTTTAATAAAGTCTAAAAGGTAACTAAAACTAAAAATTTGATATAAATTCTATAATTAACATAATCTTTGGTATATTTAGCTGTATGTGTATTTCAAACATTTGGCATAAATACTAAAATTGTACATAAAAATATATAAGAAAAAATTAAAAAAGAAAATTATAAAATAAATGTATTAAAAAAATAAAATGCTTCTTTTTTCTTTAAAATAATTTTTTTTTTAATCTGCCTCTTCGCAAGAGACATATTAAAGAATCTTCAAACTAAACTTTTAATAAAAAAAATTACACAATTTTTTATTTTAGAACAAGTTTAATTCAAAATCTATTTAAATTTATGAAAATAAGCAATAATGAAATTTGTATATTTCCACCATTTTTTTTTTTTTTTTTTTTTGTATATTGCACCAACAACGGCCAGTTTGAATTAAAATTTTGAACGGTGTGTACACAGATCGACGACTTAAAATTATTACATATTTTTTTAAAAATAACAAAATTAATCAAATCATTTAAAAATAATGTTCACTTAATGATTTGATTATTTTTAACTAATTTTAAAGACTAGATCATCTCGTCTACGAGCATTTTATACTTTGATTGCAATTAATCAAAGTTAAATAACCTCATATGAAACTTATAATTAATTTAATTAAATTTAATATATATTATACTTTTTTTTAATTCATTGGAATCTCTAACTACAAAATATTTAAGTAATTGTAAAGTGATATTAAAAATTTAATTGAAAATACTGTAAAGTTTTTGTGTTTTTGATTTTAAGTACATTTAAATATATACTACATGCTAATAAATGAAAATTCCCCTCTTTCTCTCATTTAGTTTAGCTTTGAGATAGTAAATGAAATTTTTAAAATGAATTAAACCAATTAACAATTAATTAAAAATATTACAATAATTTTTAATTAAGATTTTGTTTGTTTTAAAAGCGATCTAAGGAGAGAAAGAGAGCAGGTGCTTAAAATATTAAGAGAACATGGAGAACTAACTATCATCTACTAACTATTTGTGTTTTCTCTATAAACAATCAATATTTCATATATGATTATTTATAAAAAAAAAAAACAATTTAGTGCTGTGTAAAATCAAATATAATTATTACAATAATTTGCAATTGGAAATATAATTAATATGATTTTGTTTTTAATAATTAACATAATATATAATTAAGCATATACTTGTAAAATAAATTTACTATCACATGTGTTTTCTTGGTGCTGATGTTGTTACTACGATCAAATAAGAATTAAGTGTTCTTTTTTTTAAATCAGGTTTTTAAAATTGGCCAAATCTATGGTCATCATGTCCAAATATGTATATGAGAGTATGTCAATGTCAAAGAGAGATGTTTACAAACTAAAAAATTCTCTTTATTTTAAATAAATATTGAATGGGAATCTGAATAAATATTGTCAAATATATGATGAGTTTGTTTTTTGTACAAGCAACAAGCAAAGTTTCGTTGTGAAAACCTCAATGAAATTATTTCGTTTTTAGTAAAATATTTTAGTTGCCTTTAATAAATTTCTAAAAATGAAATATGGAATTATATTAATACAACCAAACCGTACAGTTCTCACAACGAAATTATTTTCTCGTTGTGATAAAAAAATATATATAAAAATAAATGTCCAAAATAGATTTTTCGTAATATTTAGTTTTATAGTGCAAAACCACTTCTAATGAATAGTTTTGCTATTTTTTTTTTTTTTAACTTTAAAATAATTTGATTTTTTCCTGTTTAAATTTTTTTTTTTTTAATTTGATTTGATTTGCTTATTCCATAAGTAATAATTCACAAATATGTTTTCTCAAATTGTAAATAATATTTAATTGCAATTTAGGTATAAGATATATTATTATTTTTTGATAAAAACATTTAATTAAAATGTAAATAAAAAGATCACAATTTTTTGTTTTCATTTCAATTTCACAACAGTCCATAAATTTAAAAAAAAAAAATATTTAATTAAAATAATAAAATACAAAAAGAAAATCAAGTTATAAATTTCATTTTTGTTTCAAATTATTTTGTTGAGATTCGCGATACATTAAAAACTCACAGATTCATTGTCTTTTCATTTTTGAATTAAAGTGCCTTTGAAAGGAGTAAGGAAGTAGAAAGGGATTTAAGCCATTATAGCATAATTGCCAGTCAATTCAAATGGACTGGTTTTAGCTGAATGTGTAAAATTATTTTTGGGAGAAAAATCTACTGGCTGGTCTTGCATCTGTTCATGATCATTAACCGTTTTGACGGTATTATAAAATTGCACTTGCATATGAGTTGAAGCTAGAGCAGGTGTAACTGTTAAATTGGCAGTCGAAAAAGGATGAACTTCAGGCGGAGCTAGATTTGGGCATGATAATGTAGATGGTGGAGTGGTGGTTGTTTGTATAACACTGATACGTTTATAATGTTCATATTCCTCATGTCTCATGGGACTCGTTAACATTGTATACGATTTCAGGTTTGTACCATCCACTAGAGGAGAATCTGTGCTGACTGTTATTATCTGTAGACCGGGATTGCTGGTCATTAATGTATGTGGCAAGTTTGTATATTGTAGAGCAGCCTGTCGTCTATCCTTTTCCTTTTGCAACAATTTTGTAGCTAAAGTTGTTTTGGCTGATTCAGGAGCTGGAACAGATTGAACTGTTGCCAAATTATCACCGGCAGTCACATAATTTGATGAAGTACTTTTTGTGATTGAATTTTGTGCCGAGTGCACAGACCGATTAGATCGTGTTTCCTTTTCAACAGTTTTGTGATGATTTTTCATACAGGAGGATTCTTCGTGCTTGTAAAGATAAGATTTTAGAGCAAATGCTTTGCCGCAACGTTTACAGGTGTGTGGTTTTGTATTCGAATGAGTTTGAATGTGGGCACGCAGATTTGATTTGTCCGCAAATGCTTTCGTGCAGACATTACATTTAAACGGTTTTTCTCCTAAAAATCATGGAATGAAGTAAATTATTTTAGTCAATATTAAATAAAAAAAGAAGTATGATTTAATTAGCCAGATCTAACAAATAACACGGTGCTACAAAATTAGACAAGTAAAAAAATTTGGAATGCAACATTGTGTATTTCGTAAACATGGATGAGTAGGTTATTTAGAATTTTTAATATACCCCAAAAACGAGAGATATTTAAAAAAAAAAAAAAAACGATTTTCGGACTTCTCGGCTTTATATTCCTTTATCTCGAATGCCTATTACCCATTTTAAAGCGATACTAGAAAGAAAAGAAAAGAACTTACCCTTTTTAAAATGTATATAGTTACACATTTATATTCAAAACAATATAGCCATTTTGACCCACATTTTATTAGAAAACATATATTTTTCATATTTTTTCCTAATACTATAGTTTATTAGGAATAAAATGATCTATCGCTTGATTAAATCATAATTTCAATAATTTCTTTCACAGTTATAAAACTCATAAAATTCTGTTATTTTATATGTATTTTGTTCTTTCATAAATATGGTAACAACAAAATACACGTTATCACATAGACTTTGAAAAAAAATCATATGTTCTACAATCTAATCTCATTTTATCAAGTTATGAATTATTTAACTCCTAATAAAATGTCGTTTGAAAAAAAAAAATATATTTTTTCTAATAAAGTGTGCATAAAATGACTAAAATAAAAAATAAAAAAAACGAAAAAGAAATATATAGTCGGTCAAGCTCGACCGACTATATCTATGTAGGGTATCATATGGACCCTACACTATTGTCTATGTGTATCAAAATTCGGGAAGGGGCCAATTGTGGACCGATACTTGTATAAAAATAAAACATACTAATACAGAATATTACATCTATACTAACATTCACATGTATTTATGCACTTTTGGGTGATTCCCGAAATTGGGTTTTATATGGGAGCTATAGTAAATTATTGACATCATAAAATTTTACTGTTAGTTATGCTTATAAAAAATTTATTTGTGTCGAATATTAATTTGGTACTAAAATTTTTATGGGGTTTATGCACATTAAATCGATTTTCGAAAGAAGGGACATTTGTATGGGGGCTAAGTGAAATAATTGGCCGATCCTAACCAAATTCATGGGCTTCGTCCTTGTGTTAAAAAAAGGTATATGTATAAAATTTTCAAATTTACATAGACGGACGGACGTTTTTAAATCGACTCAGAAAGTGATTCTGATACCCAACGATATAATCAAAAGTTCGAAAGAATTAATTTTTTAATTCACTCTTTATAATAGAATTAAATCATATAGCATTATTAATTCTTTCAAATAAATTCATCGTAATTAATTCTTTAGCTTAATTTTTAAAGCTTTCGGTACAATTGAATTAAATTCAAACTATTACAAATTGAATTAAAAAATTGTTTAACCATTCAATTTGTACTAGATTGAATTAAAGTTTTATTATTTAATTCTTTATGTTTTAAACATTTTTATATACAAAAAAGAAAAAATAACTGCAAAAATGATTTATGGTAAATCATATTTATTTACATACATGTTTCGTGACGTGCACTACATTTAGTATGAGATATCTAGTATTTTTACTAAATTTCATATGTTATATGCAAGGTACGGAAAAATTCGGATTACGAATTTAATTTTCAGATTTTTTTCGCTCTTTTTAATATAATTCGCAAATTTAAAAATAAAATTCACTTTTTGGATTTAATTTGTATTCCTTACTTTTTTAATTTGGGTTACGAAAATAATCTAAAAAACTTTTTTTTAAATTTGTATTTATGTGGAAGATCGTTATTTTACGATTACAAACGGTTCGGTCGCCACACGTATGGTACAATGATGTGCGCAAAAAAGTGGTTGAAAAATAGTAAAAAAAAGGTTCATTGTGTGCATGTACACTTATACATACATGTAGATGTGTATAAAAAAATATTTTTTTAGCGGTATACTGTCGTTTAGAAAAAAACCTAACTATGAAACTGCAATGATATTTGTTGTTTTAAATTTGTAAGTTTATACATATGTATGTAGGTAAGTATATGAATTCATTTTTGTCTGTGATGCAAATACATATGTATATATATTCATGTACGTAAATATACATATGTTTTTTAATTAGCAATATAGAAAAATTAGAATTATTATAATATACATGTGTATATTTTTTTGCACATTTAAATTTATGTTTCATAATTTTTATATGAAACATAAATTTTATTATGTTTCATAATTTTTATATGACAGCAATAAAAATAATTATTTTGTACGTACATATGTATGCATATATATTTTGCGGTAAATATTTAATTTACAAAATTTAATAATCCCTTAAAATTTTCTCCATTCAATCTATGCAATGCATGTTTATGAATGTTCTAATTTTTTTGTCTTGTAATCAACCCTTTTTTACATTCTACAATCCTTTAAAGTACTCAAATTTATTAACCTTATAAACAAATTTGTATTTCTTGTTTACACAAAAACAAAAAAACAAAAATTTATCGATATTACGCTAACAACATTATTATTTTTTACGACAGTTACTTTTTAAACACATAATTACATATGTATATACATACATATGCAAATAAAAAAACACAAACTCAATTAACTATTGCCATAAACATTGTGTTGTTGCTTCATTTTAACAAACAAAAGAAAAACACGCAGTTAAAAACACACAAGCGTAAATACAAATGTCTTTAACATCCACACATCCTTCATTTAACATAAGTCAACACATTTTATATCGTTGTACACGACTTCAATTCGAATAATTCTTTTCGGGTTAATTCCCAAATAATATTTTTATTTTCAAAAATAAAATTTTTGATCTTCGAACAAATCTAAAAATTAAATTTGTAAACAAAAAAATAAAATTCGTTCCAAAAAATTGGGATTAAATTCGCTGATAAAAATTGTGTTCCGAATCAATCAAAAAATGAGCGTTCTACCTACCCTGGTTATATGCACTTAGGTTATTTTGAATCAAAGAATTTGTCCCTAGATCTCATAGAAAACGTATTGCGAGTATTATTTGTCTTTAAAACTGTGAAGTGCAGCTTCTTTACAAAGTTTATTTGGACACAATCATCTTCTATTTTGTGTGGAGTTTAGCTGGACAGGAACATGTTGATTTTGTATTGATTTTACCTAAATATCACTGATTTACGACTCTTTTAATACTTGTTTTCAAAATATATGTATATAAAAATCATACATGGGAATTTTTCATTGAGCATTGAATTTTCATTACCATTACTTGAAAATAATGATAATTTAAAAAATGTAATTACCATTTAATGGTATTGATTTTTAAATTACAAATTTTTAACTCAAATGCTCAAATACTAATTATAATTACTGAAAAAAGCATTGTTAGAATAAAAAACTATTTCTTTCAAATGTGTTTCTAGTATATGTGGAGTAGTTTAATATTGTTTTTATAAAGATTTTTAAATCATTTAAATATAAATCTCCATTACAGCAATATTTGATGAATATAATATTTTGTATTTTTAAAAATTATGCAGAAATATATGTACTAAATAGAAGAGTAAACAAATACAAATTACATATAATTAAAAAAAAGTAATTAGAATAGTACGAAAAATTCTGCTAAATAATGATTATGAATTTATAAAATTAAATCTTTATTTAATGGTAATTATTTTATTTTTGTTAATAATTATTAATGAAAAGATATCATTAAGAAACATTACCATTATTAAAAAAATGGTATTGAAAAAAATTATAAGTACCATTGTTTAATTTAATGGTAATGAAATCGGCCATTCATTAGTAGATTTAATAGATAAAAATAGAATTAACAAAAAAAAAAAATGTCATTAAATTTGTAGTAGAAGGGAATGAAAGAAAAAATATATCATTGAATTGAATTTAATTTTATAGGGTATGAATTCTACAACATTTTTCATACGTTTAAAAGAATTGAATTAAAGAAAAATTTAATCATTCAAATTGAATTTTCATTCTCTAAGAAATTAATTCTGTATGGAATTAATTCAATACAAATTTAAGCTTAAAGAATTAAGCTTAAGAATTATTTTCTGAGAAATGATTGAAGAAATTAAATTTTTATAAGCTGAATTAGATTTATATGTGAATTAATTCTAAATAGAAATAATTCTTTCGAAGCTCTGGGTATAATAATACTCCAACCACCTATGTTGAGTAGGGTATAAATACGAATAAAACGAGAGAAAATGATATAGTCGGTCAAGCCCGACCATATGATACCCTACACCACTATGTACATTATAATTCGGGGAGGGGTCTTTTATTAGACTTGGAGTCAAATGTGGACCGATACTCATAAGTGTAAAATAAAACATATGAATACAGAATATTACGTTGATGCTGACATTTATATAAATAAATTACTTTTGGGTGATTCCTGAAAGAGGGCCTTATATGGGAGCTATGGTTAATTATGGACCGATCTTTTTAAAAATCGGCACACTTATTTAGACTTATATGAAACTTATGTGTGCCAAATTTCATTAAAATATCGCTATATTTAAGGGATTTATGATCGTTAAGCCCTTTTCCGGGAGGACATTTGTATGGGGGCTAGGTGAAATAACGGACCGATCATAACCAATTTCAATATGCTTCGCCCCTGGGATATAGGAAACCTGTGTACCAAATTTCATTAATTTTGGTTCAAAATTACGACCTGTAGTTTGATTACAAGGTTTACATGGACGGTCAGACGGACAGACGGACGGACGGACGGACGGACGGACGGACATCGTTAAATCGACTCAGAAAGTGATTCTAAGCCGATTGGTATAAATTAAGGTGGGTCTTAGACCAATATTTTTGGGTGTTACAAACATCAGCACAAACGCATAATACCCTCCCCACCTATGGTGGTGTAGGGTATAAAAATGAATTTGTGTTTAATATCTTACATAACTTTTTTGGAAGCTTTTAATAATTACTTCGAAAAAAGTAAAAATAAATGAATTTCTAGCTGGAAAAAATTTTAATAATTTCTAAGAAAATTCAAATTTCAATTTAAAACATTTTTATTATTTTTTCACATAGTTTTAATAGAAGTACTTCAAAAGAAATTAACAAAAAGTATAAAAGTAGAATATCCTACCAACGAGAACTATATTTTAAAAATTAACTTTTGCAGCTATTTTCACTACTAAGTACTTCCGCCCAATCACAACACAATGTTAAATTTATGATTTTTTCAGTTACTTTTTTGCTGGGTATAATTATAGTATAGTCTTTGTAATGCCATTTAAAAAACTTTAATTGGTTAACAGGTATCCGAGAAACAAAAATTTCAAAGTCACGAGGTCAGAAAAATTATTTTTTTTATACCTTTTGATTTTGGGTGTATATCGAAAATTCTAAAAAATCTTATAAAAATCTACTTATCCATATCTACAATATACAATTTGATACATTCCAAGTGTTTTTTTTTTCACTATAGCACCAAGTAATTAATACATTCACTTCTTACTAACCTGTATGAGTCCTTATGTGACCTTGCAAAAGCCATGGTCGCGAAAACTTTTTACCACAATACTGACATTCACATCCCTGATTGTGGGTTCGTACATGCATAGAAAAGGCTGGCATTGAAACATAAACTTTCTCACAAAATGGACAGTGTCTGGCTTTTTTATCCATAATCGACCTAAAATTAGAGATACTAATATTAGACATATTACAACAACTCACAAAAACAAATGTAATAATCAAACTGACCTGTGGGTTTGTCGATGTCTAGCTAAATTGGAAGATGTAGAATATTTTTTACCACATTCAGGGCAAATATGTTCATCATCCAATAGATTTAAACTGGAGCCAGTAGATGAGTCAATATGCATTTGTTTAAGGCCACCGATATCGGCACTGCCTCCTCCCTCCATTAAATCATGTTGAATATGTGTATAATGTTGTTCATCACCACTAGTACTACCACTGCTGCTGTTGCTGCTGCAACTGCCACTACCACCCGGTGCGCTACTACATGATGAATGTTCATCATAGCGTGAATTATCCGAAATTGTTGAACGGCGTAATTTTTTACGATCGAATACTTTGTGACTGTAATAATTGGAATCATCATCTGAAGATGAATAAAACGTACCAACAGCATTTGTATTATAATGTTGATGATGTGGTAAATGATGAGGAAGTTGTTCATCATGATGATGTTGTCTGTGCTGTGGTTGATCTTGATAATTGTGTATCTGATCCTTATGGCTGTGGTGAGGAGAATCGTGATGGTGATAGTGACGTCGATGATGGTAATTATCAAAGGATGGTATTTGTGATCTGTTTTCTGTCTTTTTTGTTAATTTTCCATGACAGCTCAATTTTGTTAGTATTTTCGATGAGTCGTCTGTTATTTGTTGTTCATGTTCATTATGATTATATTGTAGCTGATGCTGTTGTTGCTGCTGTTGTTGGTGTTGCTCAAGAGATCTCATGTCTTTCGTTAGTACATCTGGTTTTTCATTTTCATTTACCACATTCTGATTTTCATTTTGTATATTTAATATTGTATCTGCCATTGTTCTTTCCACAATGTTCGAGTGGCCAACGAAATTGTTGCTTTCAATTTTATCCGTTGTACTCAAACGTTCTGCAGCGACTTCAGCCAATTGTGTTAAATTGTATAATTCCTCAGGTATGACGGTCGTTTGTTCTTTGGTCATTTTCAATTCTATTTAAAATAATTGAAATGAAGAACTAAAATGAGAAGAATTATTTTTTAGTATTTTATTATTTGAGGATTTACTATTTGACAATTATTATAGACAAATAGACATATATATATGTATATTAGGGTGGTCCAAAATTCATTTTTGTGAACTGCATTTAAACGTACTTAAAGTAATGAAAGGGGACAACATTTAGAACATCTTGACCAAATTTCAACTTCCTACGATGATTGCAACATCCATTTATGTTGAAGATCCTAGAACAAATCTTAAAAAAAAATTCACCAATATTAATAATTTATATGTCAAACGATAGCCAAAGAAAAATATATATACCCATATTTTTCAACATTTTTTTTAAAGAACAACTTATTTTCAAAAATTACATAGAAATAAAAAAAAAATACTAAAATTTTTTAATAAAATGTCCTTAAAAATTACGAAATATGGGTATAATAATTTTTTATTAGCTATCGTTTGAAGTATATCATCCGTATTCAAAATACTAGCTAATACACAATTTGGCTCTTAATGTATTTATTAAGAAAATCGTATTAAAAAAACTATTTACTGTCTATATTAATTATTAAACTGTTTTTTGTTTATGTTGGTATATCATTAATTTTGGTGAAAATTTTTCTGATGATTTGTTCAGGAGTCATCAACTTCAATGGCCGTGAAGCATACTATTCCAATCATCGTAGAAAATTGAAATTTTTCACAGATGTTATAAAAGACGTCCCCTTTCATCGTTAAATTTGCGATACACCTTGGTTTTCTTTATACGATGTTGAACCACACTAGATTTTTGTTTATGAAATACTTTATTTGGATTTGAAAATTTAAATATTTTCATCAACAGTTTACAAGAATTTCAAAACAACGCTGAAAATCGTTCGTTATTTATTTAAAATCTTTAAGAAATTGTTTTCGTTACTTTTTCATAATCTCATTGCTAATTGAAATTGGCTTGGAATTTCGTTTCCAATCCAATTCGATATGATATGATTTTAAATAAATCATTACCAGGGCAACCAAAAATAAAAATTGTCATATTTTTTCCTGTATGTTGTATTTACCCGTTTTAGACTATTTTAAGAATTTTGGTATTGATTTGTTACGGCATATTTGTTGGATGTTTTGAGTTTAACAACATATTTGTGCACATTTTAAGTTTAGCAGTAAATTTTGTAATACTTTAGCAATTAAAGGCATATTTTTGCATATTTTATACTTAAGTGCATAATTTTGTATATTTTACACTAAAGAGCAAAATTGTTTACTGAAAATAATGAATCGAACTCACTCGAACTTCACAGGGCTTAAACCAGCAGAGGCCTTTTGAAAGAACGATCCTAGTAGCGCTTGACTTGTCAAAGGCATTTGACACTGTTAGCCATGCTACACTCTTCCAGGACATCCTGCAGTCCACAATGACCAATAACATGAAGAGATGGATTGTGACCTATTTGAGTGATCGTCAATCGTTCGTGGAGTTTAGAGACAAAAGATCAAAATCCCGTTGAGTTAAGCAGGGAGTTCCACAATGCGGAGTCTTGTCACCACTCCTGTTTAACTTCTACCTCTCTAAACTCCCCACACCTCCTGAAGAATTAGAGGTGATTACATATGAGGACGACTGTACAATAATGGCGAGGGCCACAATGTTGATGACTTATATGGTACGATGAATGGTTATCTCAACCAAATCCATAATTTCTTCACTGCGCGTAACCTGCAGTTATCACCAACGAAGTCTTCAGCAACACTCTTCACCACCTGGACCAGGGAGGTAAAACTCGAGCTTGGCGTCTTTGTCGATGGAGTTCAAATTCCGACAGTGAAGCACCCAAAAATCCTGAGGGTCACCTTTGACAACCTTTTTACCTCAAAGCGCTAGCCGGCAGCACTTGGGGTATGGACAAAGAAAGCTTGTTAGCTACATACAAAACGATTGGTTGGTCAGTAGTCAATTATGCTGCTCCAGTGTGATCTCCTTCGTTGAGTGATACCCAGTGGAGAAATTTACAAAGCTATCAAAATGCAGCCTTAAGGACCGTCACAGGCTGCCTACAGATCACCTCCCCACACCACCTACATGAGGAGTCGAAGGTACTACCGGTTAAGGAACATAACGTAATGTTAACCAAACAGTTCCTCCTGGGATGTCATCGGAGAGGACATCCAAACTTCAACATCACACAGTTAGATTCCCCCCCCCCCCCCCCCCGAGGCATGTCAGGTATGGCCTTCGGAAATACGAGGAGAGCATATTAAGATATGTTCAGGATTCCTTGGACCGCAACTCGTACTCGACAGATTTGAACGACATTCACAGAGACGCCATCGATTCCGCGGTTGCAGGTTACATTGAAGCCTTTGAATTACTATTTTTGAATTGACTCTAGTTCTTACGATAAATCGCTATTTGTAAAATAACGAGGTTGCTCGATAAATCGAAACGAGAGAAGAAGATATAGTCGGACAAGCCCGACTATATGATACCCTACACCATTTCGATCCACATAGTTTTGTTTTTACTTATATACAACTTACTTGTGTTAAATATTAACATAATACTAACATTTGTATGGGATTTATGCACGTTAGTGATTTTCGGGAGAGGATTTTATATGGGAGCTATGGTCAGTTATGGACCGATCTTCATGAAATTTGGCGGATTCTTGCTAATATAAAACTTATTTGTACTAAATTTCATTAAAATATTCCTATTTTTAAGGCATCTATAAGTGTTAAAACTCTATTCCGGGAGGACAATAGGCTTCGTCCTTATGTTGAAGGAAGCATATATACCAAATTTCATCAAATTATCTTCAAAATTGCGACCTGTACTTTGCGCACAAGCTTTACATGGACAGCCAGCCAGCCAGCCGACCAGACAGACGGACGGACATCGTTAAATCGACTCAGAAAGTGATTCTGAGTCGAACGGTATACTTTAAGGTGGGGTCCGAAGATTTTTTCTCTGCGTTAGGTATAAAAAGTTTTCAAAAATGCATCTGAAAAATGCACTTGCCCTGTAAAAGCACTTTTACAAAAAAAATATAATTTTTTTAATAAGAGGTTTAAAGAAGAAACCTTTACAATAGATTTTATTTCAGTGAAATCAGATAACAACTAAAAAGGTTATGAATATTTAAAACTAGATACTTCGCAAAATTGTTGACAATTTTCCATAAATAAAAATCTCGAGCTTTTCGAAATTTGGAAAAATGAAAAGTAGTTAAAAAGCTATATTATTTTGCATTCTAAATCAATCAATTTCGAACAAATTTCAATAAAATTATTAATCGCAATTTTAAAATGATTTCAAATATTTTAATAATTAAATAAATTACTCAAAATCTAAGTATTCTAATACAGAAAAACTATGGTCTGTTAAACGATTCCAATTACATTTTTTATTGTATCAATTATTGAAGTGATCAAAATTAAAATTTTCTAATATTTTTTACTAAAAATAAAACGATTTATCAGCTATCAATTATTTTTCTTATAGTAACGATTAACAAATTAATCATCAAATATAAATAAAACTAAGTGATAATTTGAATAATAAATAAAATTTTTTTTTTCAATTAATAAAATTGAATATGTTTTATTCGTAATTGAAATTGGATGTTATATTTTTTATGTAAAATTTGAATTTTTAATTTTTCGTTTAATTATTAAAAATAATTAAAATCATTTTGAAATCGAAAAAAATTTGAAAATATTTTCTGTGAACAAATTAAATTCAAATTTTAGAAAAAACTCTAAAATCCAATTGTAATTACGAATGACGCATATTCAATTATTTTATTTATTGATTCAACCTATTCACTTTTAAATTATAACTTATTTTTATTTATATTTTATTGATTTATTAACTGATACAAATTAAAAAACGACAAATTGTTTTATTTTTAGTAAAAAGATATTATAAAATTTGAATTTTGATCACTTGAATAATTGATACAATTAAAGTTTTTTTATAGTTGATAAATCGTTTAATAGACCATAGTATTTCTGAGTACCCTTAAAACGTTCGTATTGTCTTCGAAATTTGTTTTTTGATTTTATAGCACACTGTTATAAATCTTCAATAAGGGTACTAAATCACTTACTTAAATTTGCAACAAAATTATTTCGGTAAATAGTATTAAAATAATTGTGTAATAAATTAAATATGTCTGTACTATGTATGTATATAGTATAAATACATATTGCTGTTACCCTACGTCCGCAAATTAATTTTTTACGACAATTTCAAAATTTCGTCAATCTTTAATCAATCCTAAGCAAATGACGTAGTTTAGAGATTAATACAGACGTAGTCGTTTGAAGGAAACCTACAAAAAAGAAAATCTATTACATACAAGTTGACAGCAGTGGTGGTTGGATACGTTAACAACCTGCTGCATACAGTTGAGTGCGTCACATGGGATCGTTTAAACAAAATATTTAACTTAAATATTCTATATATTATTTTGTCGTTTTTATTTATTTTTTCTTCGCTGCTCTTAATTAATTGAAATGAGGCCAAAAAATTTATTTATGTTCAATCTTTTTGTATTATTTTTTTGGTTCTTAATTTTTTTTTAATATAATGACTGGCGCAAAATTAATTTTTGCAATTACTTATTTAGCATGTTGTGTGTTCGACATACAAGTTGGTTCTTTTCTCTTGTTTAATTGTTTTTTGTTTAAAGTTATAAACAAATGTATGCGTGTACTAGTTTTATTTTATTTACTTAAATGGCCACTTTATCAATTTTCAATTTACGGATAAAAATCGTACAGATACAGACATACATATTTACAAATAATAATTAAGTACGAGTGAGCATTTCAGACAAACATCGAAGATATCGAACGCTACGCAAACTAAATCTTCAAACATAACATATACATATGTACATACGTACACAGTCAAGGGCAAAATTTATCCAATTCCCACGTTATTCTAATTTCAGACATTTTTCGGTTAAATTTAGAATATAAAATGTTTGTTGTTTTCAAAATAAATCGCAAATTGTTTACCTAAAAAAACATAATTAATAAAATAGAAATAAAAAAACGCGCCCATTTTGAGTGGGCGTTCATGTTATTTTGAAAATATTTCAAAACTTTTAAGTTTTTTTATTTGGATAAATAAATTTGTTTCTATGTGTAGTATATTGGGTCACATGTATATAAACTTATGTATATGAGTACTATTGGACTTGGATCAACATATTATAGACACTATTAGTTTATGAACATGTTTATGGTGAAAAGAGAATTAATGTTGGGAAAAGTATAAAATATGAAAATAGTTTTTGCAAAGAATTTTATTCTATATATACATAATTTCAGCAAAAGGTGGTTATTTTCAATTTGTTTATTTATTTAAAGACAACAAAAAGGTCACTATAAAATTTAAGTATAATTTCAGAAGCATGTATTTATTATATGGGATAAATTGGTTGTAGTAGAACTAGACTTTGATCCTTATCATCTATCGTTGGTGTTGGGATTTTGTTTAACAGCACTGAAATGAAACTAATGGGAATCTTTTTAAACACGTTCTAAGAATCAACCGCCTTTTTATCGTCAAAATTATAAATCAGATTATAAGTTAGGAATGATTAGAGTACTGCTGATATTTATATGATACCAGCAAAAAACGATGAAGAAGTATAAAAGAATAACATCCTACCAATGACAACCATGGGTTAAAAAAAGAACTTCTGCAGCTCTTTTTCACCACTAAGTACTTCCTTCCAATGACAACACAATGTTAAAATCATGACTTTTTTTTTTTTTTGCTGGGATTATATAGACAGACAGATATGACAGATAAGTAGGAACACCGTACGATGAATTCTGAAATAATGTGCTGTAGTTAGAGTGTTCATTTTACTCGACTTTTTCATTGTTCGAATAATCAAATAACTCGAAAATGCAGTTTTTAAATTACTCGAATAATCGAGTAAATCTTTTAAGTTACTCGAGTTATTCGAGTAAGTTATATATAATATATGCTTATTAAAAAAAAAAAAACAAAAGCAAGTATTTTGTGTGGCTTAGTCTAGAAAACAAAATAAGAAAACCAAAATATAACTTAAAACAAGAAAAAGTCTTTCCAAAATAATATATAATTAAAATTTGCGTATTTTTTTTATCTCTTTTGTTTTGATAATGTCGTTGTTTCTCTATATTTAATATATTCATTGATAGTTAAATAAATAGGTCTAAATTTGGTGTATCAATTCGAAACAAATTTTATATTAAATGGTGCTTTTTGTCATTTTTGAAACGCTATAAAAAAAACTAATGATACCCAATTTAAGGCGATTATCAATACTTTTTGATAAAAATAAAAATTAAGTATGAGTTTTTATCCACTGGAATAATTAGCGATTTTGTCTCATAACCTCACTTTTTAATTTGGACACATACTAATCTATGTGCTACACAGAGGTTTTCAGTTATACTCAAAATATTTGTACAATATTTTTAAGTATCGGAGATCTACTAAAACCAGATTTATTTTGAGCATAAAATGTCTTTAAATGGTTTAGTTATAGCGAAAACATGTCTTAACATCTTTAGTATCAAAACTACAGGAAGAAGGATACAAGCTTTTTAAAAAATTATATCTAAATTTATCATGAGACTTAAATTTTTCTAAATAAAACAAAAACTTAGGAAATCATGATCAGAATAATTTCTGTGCACCAGGTTTTTGAATGTTTTATAATTCATTGTTCAATTATGTTCAATATTTAGAACACATTCAGATGATCATTTAATATTATACAAATGTATACGGGTTTTAAGATAATTTACTCTTATTTGCATTATAGTTATCTCCTGATTATGTTTTAGTTAAATTTTGTGCAAAAATGTTTCGTAACTCTTAATTTCCTAACAATATCGGTGTAAAAATATAAAAAATTCTGTATAAATTATATAAACTTGTATAATAAATTAGTCAAATATACAATTAGTACTTTTCTTCATTTAATGGACAAGTTTATTGTAAATTTAAAATATATAATTGTTTCTCCCAAATGTACGTGTACGTTTAAAATCCTCCAATTTATTTCTTATACAATATTTGATATAAAAAGGAAAGTCAATTTTCTTTATCCTTTCCAAAGACTTAAAATTATAAAAAATTATTTGAATTTTACATTATAATTTTTTAAAGTGACGTTAATATTTTTGTTAAATTTTTGTAATTGAAAACTACGTGCGGTAGTTTAGGCAAATATTAGGTTCCTTTTACTAAATACAATTTTTTTTAATAAAATTAAAATTTTTGGTGCAACTTTTAGATTCTAAACATTCTATAAAAATATTGAAACATTGTTTTCAAGCTAAATTTTTTAAATTAAAACATCTTAAAAGTTAGTTAAGAAAGAAAATCTTTAAATTTTTTTCTACTCGAATTATTCGATTAATGGGCATAATTTGCTCGAATAATTTTTTACTCGAAATTCTTGATTTTAATTAAATCGAACAATTATTTGATTTTAATTTTTCGATTAATCGAACAAACAATATTCGAGTGAATACCCTAGCTGTAGTGTAAGTCTAATTGTATTTCAAAAACTTCTAATTATATTTGAAATTCTAAAATTATAATTAGTTCAAAATTTGTTTTAAAATATACTAAAATACGATATTTTATATAAATTTTATTATTATAACTTATCATAATTTTTCATCGAAAGAAAACTTTTGACGCCCAATGTATAGAAAATATTTAAATTAGTCGAAAAGAGCCACTTGTTTCGATTGAGTTTATTATTAAAAAAATAAATTGAAATGCGGTGTTGATGTTTAAAACATCATCAACTACTAAAAAACAAACTGGGTCAAATCATTTGGAAACTATTCAAACAGTATAAACCATAAATTATTATAAACTAATAAAAAAAAAGAAGATTTTTGCAAACAATAAGCTGAAATGAGCTTATATTTATTAAAAATAAATTATAATTAAAATGTTTTAAATTTATTTAGCAAATTTTTAAGTATTAAAAATAATCGGCCTTTTATTTCATCCCTAGTTAAATTTTACATTTCAAGCTCATTCTTTTAGATATTTAGTTTCTAGAATTTTAATATTTAATTCGTTATGGCACTAAATTATGAGACTTTGAACATTTATTACAAACATATTCTTTTTAAATTCTGTTTCTTTTGCTCTTTTAACCAAATTGTACAATCAATGTCAGATTTAATGATTATAAATTAAATGATATAAATACAAACATAAATTAAACACACAAAAAATAGCTACAGTATTTAAGAGATAAAAACAGAAAATGTTTTATTTAATTAAACATCAGCCAATTAAGTTCAATGTCAACTGCTAACCAACAACTACTATAGTTTCAATTAAATGAAAATATTAAAATCCTTTTAAGAAAATTATAATGTTTTGAATTATTTGTTTTCTGGATTAACAAGTAGTTAAAAAATATTTTCAAAAATGTAGTTTTAGAAATATTTATCTCAATACATATTGATGATTACTTTTTTTGTATTTTGTGCATTTGTCAGTTTATATTTGAAATAACTTGAACTATTTTTCCTAAATATGTACTTTATAAAAAATAATAGTCAGAAATTTAACATTTTAAATATTTACATATTACATATGGTGAAAAACAATTTGTTTAGATTATCAAAAATATTTAAAGCGCTAATTCGATTATTCTAGAGAGCAAAATAAAGTGAAACAAAGGAATGCCTTCGTTCATTATTTGTAAATTAAGTAGATAATTTCAATAAAAATAGATCACTACTGATACTTTCAGTGGTTGATTATTTCATCGATCTTTGTTGATCTTAAAATGCAATACAATGTGAACTGATTGCATGTCTGTCTGTCGGTCTGTCTGACGTTAGAGTTTTGTTTATTTCTCAACATGAATTATTTTTATTATGTTTACATTTACTAATTAAAAGGATTTTGAACTTTTATCTAATTAATTTTAAATATAATAAATTGTTTAATATTACATATTTCTAAAATACATCTTACCTCAACAAATAGGTATTTGAATTTTAATATTTTATAAATATATAAACTTTGGAAATTAATTAAAAATGTTAATTATTGTATTAATATTTATATCATGTGGGTGCTCTCTTGATTTGTTGGCTATTAGTAATTTTACTTGCATTAATTTATAAAATCTATTAAGATTGAATAGTATAACCAGAAATTTAATAAATTCCTTATACTTTCCCTACACACAAAGAAAAAATATGATTGCGGTAAACATAATCAAAGAGCAACATATTATGATTGGATCATATGGTTGCTTTAAACATTTCTTTTATCATAAATAATAATAAATATAAAACTTATAATCATAAAATAATCTAAATTGTTTAATTTTGTAATGAAATCTTTTATCACTTTAAGATCAAATTTGGGATATTATCCCGACTTTATCTTATTATGATTTGGTTTTATCGTATTATTTATCATAAAAAATTTAAAAATTACTCATAACAAGCAGAGCTTCGAAAGAATTAATTGAATGTTAGCTAATACTAATTTTTCATTCCATAATACCATTCTCAAAAATATAATTCAATAGCTTAATTCAAAAGATTTTGTTTGAATAGAATTAATTCCTTATTGAATTAATTCATAAAGAATTCATTCAAATTTTGTTAATTCAAATCTTCTACAAATTGAATGAAAATATTTTTCTTTCATTAAATTTTTAATATTTTATTTTTTAATCTTCGAATGCTTTAAAATAATGACTAAGATAATAAATTTAATTCGATTTAAAAAAAATGAATGATAGAATTAAGTCTTTCGAGCCATTGATAACAAGCTTTATATTTTTCTTATTATGATAAATCTTTATTGCTGATCAATACATTTTCATAAATAAATTATTTATCTGTTTCTGATATACTGTGCAAGATAATAAATATATTTTTTATTAATTAAATTAAATTTATAAGTAGTTAATTAATATATCATACCGTTTGAAACCCGAATATAACCAAACCTTATCTACTTACATTTCTTTATATATAAACTAAATCTGAATTATAGTAATGTTGTAAAATATTAAAAACAAAGTATAGTTAAAAACAAACAAGTTATAAATTCTGCGTACCTATTATATTTATTTGTAACATTTTATTGGTATGGAAATAACAACATTCATATGCACCCCTATCGTAAATAACAAATGGAATTTTTGTTCCCATTAAATTTTTATTCCCCTCGAAGGGAAAAATGCTATGGTGAATCTCCCGTGAAAAATGTTTCCGCTATCAGTTCTCAGTGAATGTAAAAAGGAAGAAAATTAAAATCAAAGTAAAGTTTTTTTCAAAAATATACACGTACATACTAACATTTTAAAGAAAAGTGAAAAAAAAAACAAAGCAAAATATTTAGTATTGGAGTGATAGTTTTATTGCAACATTAGTTTATTGTACTATTTAACTTTTTGTAGAAAATAATTCGGCTTATTTTTGGAAACCCAAAAAGAAAATAAATGAAATTGAAAAAAGATTCGGCTGTGCCGAATCTTTGATACCCTTCACCATATTACCATCTTACTATCTTATCGACATCATATTACCATATTACCGACAAATAATAAAATTTTCGCCTTAACGTATGCTTTCATATTTTCACATATATAAATCTAAATTTTTTTCAAACTACGAAAATTTGAATATGAAAAAAAAAACAATCATAGCAGGCTTTGCTTTTAAAAAATAAACAACAACAATTCCATATTTATTTATTTTTTTATGTGTGTATATACAAACTGACTGCATATACAAAGAACAACAACAACACTGTTATTCATTATATTACTTCTGTTGCTAACTAAACTACTTGTCTATACAAAAAACGTCACTAATAGTCATTACAATGCTTCATATACATGTTTGTGTGTGTATTTATATTCTTAACAGATTTGTTTTTGGGCCATAACTCTGTTGATTATGAACGAATTTGGTTTATTAAAAAAAAACGAAATTCCGATATCTCAGTTATTATTGAACCGATTTATTTCATTTTTTCAGAACAAAAATTTAGAAAAAAATGTCCGAGACCTCTTTGTAAAAACAAAGTCCCTAGTATATACAGAGGCTTCAGAAACTTGAAAACCGGTTCTAAAAACCGGTTTTTTTTTTAACATATCTCCGCATTGTATGAACCGATCTTGCTGAATTCCAATAGCAAAATTCTCGAAAGCATTTCCGATCGTTTGATATATATATTTTATATGTCAGTTATCGGTGGGCTTCATAAACGCCATTTCAACCGACACACGGACGGACATGGTCCTATCGTCATCATTTCTTACAAGGATCCCGAAAATGTAAACTTTTTTGCTCTCCGACGAAAATTGTGAGAATTACAAACGGAATGACAAACTTATATATACCCTTTACACCTTTGGTGAAGGGTATAAAAAAGTAATTATAACAAATTTAGTTTAGAATTGGAACAATAATTTCATTTTATGTTGAGCAATATATCAGTTTATGTCTTATTAACTGATCGTGCCCTTAAAATAACTTTAATATCCGAATTATAAGAAGATCTACTTACATTTTCTGTTGTTCCCCAGCAAAAATAAAGTGAACAAATTGAAGGGAAAAGTGAAAAAACTCGGGGGGAAAAAATCATTCACGATTAGGAGAATTTTAGTTTTAGCATGAAATTATTCACAAGGAATTTTTTCACGATTCCAAATTTAGGGAAAGGAAAACATTTCGAGGGAAGAAGTATTCATGATAGGGGTGATGGTTTAAAAACAAAATATGGTCTAAGATACACTTTTAATAAAATTAATATAAATTAATAATGAAAACATAATATAGTTGTAGTGACAATATCATAACCATAGAAAACAATTAAAAGTCCAAATTGTTAATTATAATTTTTCATGAATGAATTATCATATATGCATAGTTACTTTACTATGTATGTTAAAATTTGATTATAATTTGAAACTGAATTGTCGAAATTAATTTTTCGATCGTCATAGGAAAACAAGTAATTAATGTATTTTCATGCTTTACCCACTTTTAAAATATATAATTTTTATAATTTAAATGAAATGATTGATAAAAAGAAACATTTCCAAAAATCTGATCTCAAATAATTGATTACATATCAGGTTAAAAGTAAGTAGTTACTAATCCACTTTCATGTAATCCACTTCAATGTAATTGAAAAGTAACTCATCCGTAACTACATGTCACTACCAAGTTTTTGCTGGGAAGTTGTAAATCAATTTGCTGACTTTTTTTTATGTGTTATAATAAATATTTGCCAGGTACACTAGGGTTCAAATCGGCTTTCGAATAATCAAAGAATCGACTTTTTGCAACAAAAATCGACGTTCTTGATGCCAAAAAGTCGAACAAAGCCTATAACACAGAGTTACAAAATGAGAAAAAATCTGCGACACGGGGTTTCTTAGTCAATTCGGATACACGGTATTAATATGTACTAACCCTCTAATCCACTTTTTTAGAATTGACTCTAGATCTCGCGATAAATCGCGATTTGTAAAATTAATGAAGCTGCACTATATATTGAAGCATATCTCGAAAACGACTTGTCTGATTTTATTTAGAAGAATATCAAAAAATTCAAATTAAAATTATCTTCAAGTCGTTCTTACATTACATTTATATATGGTCAACAGTTATGGAGATATTAAGCCCATCTTTTTAAAAAAAAATTTTTGCAAAAATTTTCTTCTTGAAATTTTTTATAAAATTTCATTTTTTCTCAAAAGATGGGCTTAATATCTCTATAACTGTTAACCGTATTTAAAAGTAATGTAAGAACGACTGAAAAATAATTTTAATTATAATTTTTTGATAATCTTTTGAACGAAATCAGTTAAGTCGTTTTCGAGATATGTTTTAATATATAGTATAGCCTCCTTGAATTTACAAATCGCGATTTATCGCGATAACTAGAGTCAATTCTAAAAAAGTGGATTAGAGGCTTAGTACATATTAATACCGTGTATTCGAATTGACTGAGAAACCCCGTCCCGCAGAATCAGTGTTTCCCTGTGTAATAGTCGGAATAAGTCGAAAAGTCGACCATTCCAAAATGGAAAAAAGTCGAAAAATCGACTACTTAAGAATTGAATAAGTCGACTATTTCAAAATTAAAGAAAGTCGAGAAATCAAAAAGTCGACTTTTTGTTGCAGCCATAAACAGGATATTAAAATAAATGAGATAAAAAATTTTATTGCATTTTTAACCTGCTCTTCTAGGTCTCAATCTCAAATATTTTACCAATATTTTAAAAACATTCAGTTAGTGTTAGGGTATCCAATTATTCGGGTGTTCATTTTAATCGGTTTATTCGACAAATAATTATTCGAGGTTAAAAGTTGATCGGTTAATAACCGATTATTGATAAATTATTCGATTAACCGAATAACCTTAGTTATACATGTGAAACATATAAATTACACAAATTATAGCATTTAATCTATTGAAACAGTTACCTAGAAACATAATATAAGATCAAATTATTTTTTAGTTAATGCTATAAAATATTCTCCTAATTTCGCTTTATTTAATAAATTTTTCGTGTATGTATGTATGTATGTATGTATGTATTTTCTGTGTAAGAATGATATTTTGTTAAAAGAGTCTAAATTAATATTTTTTGTGTACATTTTGTAGATAATAATTGAAAGTTTATGAATTGTGTAACTTTGAATTTACTTTAGTCAAAGTTATATGTTTATGATTTCTATTGATACAAGTTTTTAATTTATGAAGATATAATATTCTTACCTTTTCTAGTCACTTTTTATAAAACATTCTAACTCAACAAAAAAAAAAAGCATCCAAAGAAGTCAGTAAGTACTTGTCATCCAGAAATAGTATAAATTCCAATCATTTTCAATGAATTGAATTCTTTTATACCTGTGTTATGTCATGTTTACGATTTTAAGCAAAATTGCAATGAACATCCAAATTTTGTTAACGGCTCAATTAAATTAGTTTTAATTTTTATTATTATTTTAATAAAGAAAATTTTGCTTAATATTGTTTTTCATTTGTTTCAGTTTTGTAAAGATAACATCCGAAATTCAACGTCTTATAGCAGAACAATTCATTTAAAATTTTCAATATATATTGGATCCAGTTTTATTACTTCTAAAGCAGAAGAAAAGGTACATCACTAAAAATTATTTTTATTTATTTCTATTGAAATGTAACAGACCTCTTGAACAAATGAAGTTTACATAAATTTATTATAAAAATAAAAAATGTTCTAATTTATAACTCAAGAAAACTACATTTCGGTTAACCGGTTATTCGACACAAATTATTCGGTTTATTCGTTATTCGAAAATAGACAGTTTTAAATTATTAGGACAGTTAATCGACAAAAATTAACCGGATAACCGAATGACGGTTAATCGATTGGATACCCTAGTTAGTGTCATCAGACAATATTAATATTAGAACAATAGCACCTTGATTTCTGTTCTTTTTAAATTTATGGCTAAAAAAAATCCATATTCTTAATTCGACATTGCAGATACATATATACATAAAAACATATGTAAATAAATTATTCAGAAAATAAATCTCTTGTAATGTACGTAATTAAAGAACGAAAGCCAAAAAAAAAATGTGAATAGATTATAATAGATAAATAATAGTTTTTCTACATGTTCTTTATATTTCAGATCTTTCTTTCTAAATATTTCGCATATTTTTAGTTCATTTCGTTTTTAAATGTCAAAATATCATCGAAAAAGTGCAAAAAAAATAATAATAAGAAGAAAATATTCATAATACTTAATAATAATTTTTAACAAGTGTTGCTGAATGCGTTTATTTCTTTTTAAAGATAAATGGACATTAATTGTATGTGAATGCAAAATATATACAAGAGTGTTTGCCTGCAAATGTATTGGCTCTGTAGTTCTTAAAGTGATTTTGGGATCGTGTAAGTTATTATAATTATGATGATCTTGATTAAAAAATAAATTGGGATTTTTTTTGAAATATATATTTCTTAAAATTTATTCTTTAGTGACTCCCAAAAAATCATAAAATGTTGCTGGAAAAATAAATTTATTTTTTTTAGAATATTTTGTTTTACACAAATTATTGGGAATCACTGCAATAGAATAGACACCAAAGAAAATATCACTACAAAAGATTTTGGCAAAAGATTTATGCATGATTTCAATCAGATAAATGTAAAAAAAATATATATTTAAGAAAATAAATAAACATTATTGAAGGATCAGTGAGATATTAATTATATTGTTTTTTCTATTTTTTGCTTCTTCAAATTTAATTTAATTTCATTTCTTTGTAAATAAATTTTAATTTAAACTATAAACTTACACATTTGACGTGATATATTTTGTTTATTTGAACCTATAAAAAGTTTTGTTTAATTTTATTAAAATTTCATAAATTGTATTTTGCAAAAATTTAATAAGAAAATTTAAAGATCAAAAGCCTTGGATTAAAGGACAGTGAAATAAAAATAAACATAGATAAAGGTCTTTGAGTATCTTCTCAAATAATTTGAGGAATAGAAATGGAATGAACTTAAGATACCATTTTTTAATAACAAAGAATAAATATGATTTTTTTTTTAACATGCTGAGATTTGTATTTATTGGGAATCTATGAACTCTAGATGTAGAACTGGTAAGGCAAAACCACTTTAGATATTTTTAAACTGTATTATACACAACTATATATAATATTTATTTCACTTACATATATATATAGAACGTAACAGCAGAACGTAACTGGTATCTTTAACAGGTCCCAGAACTATACCAAATTTGTTTTATGCATATTACAGCCATATGTTAATGAACATGTTTATACTAATTTTATATTGGTGGCATATTATGAAAATCAAGTACATAGTACATATTTAGCCTGACGACATACATACCTGTGCATATTTATTTAAATGTAGATATTTTTGGGATTGTTCTTATTGTATTTTTATTAAAGTTTTAGAATCTTGTTGCTTATTTTGCCATTTTCCCCTTTTTTATTCTTACAACATTTTTAGCAATTATGCAACACTTCGCGTATATTTCATTCAATAATTATTTTTTTCAATAAATTCTTTCCAATACAGTATTGTAATTCGCGCAATTCAAAATTTGACACTATTATACCCGTTATACCAAATTCGCGTTAAATGAAAACTCATATTTCAAAAAAATGGCCAATAATAGAATCGCGTTATAAAGAAATTGCGTAAATGAAGTATCGTGTAAATCGAGGTTTACCTGTATGTAATTTTGTATGAATTTCAAACAAAAATAAGTTATTTAACTTGCCTTGAACGAATTCATCAAAAATGTTTGGATTCTTAGCTAGGCTATTTAAATATTTTGTTCATTGTGATTTTTTTTGGCGACTGTGAAAGGGTGAATTATTTTGTTATATTAAAGTTTTAAATTTAAAATAATAATTAATTAATTTTTTATTGGTTTTTAATAAAAACATTTACATCCGTATTACCAAATTGAGTATTTAAAATGCCTTTCAAAAAACTAATTTTAATGTTATTAATTAATGTTAATGAATGTTCTTATTAAAGGGCTCTTTTTATATAATGTAAAGAATGTGATTCCCGACACTTTGGGTCCAATGGAATAATATGTAAGTCATTGTATTATTCGATCAAATTAAAATATTTTATTCGAACTAAAAAAAATATAATTTGTTACCCTAAAGACTAACTATCATTATCGGCTATAAATTTATTTATTTATTTATTTATTTATTTTATTATTTATTTATTTATTTACTTATTTATTTTATTATTTATTTATTTATTTATTTATTTATTTATTTATTTATTTATTTATTTATTTATTTATTTATTTATTTATTTATTTATTTATTTATTTATTTATTTATTTATTTATTTATTTATTTATTTATTTATTTATTTATTTATTTATTTATTTATTTATTTATTTATTTATTTATTTATTTATTTATTTATTTATTTATTTAATGTCACAATGCAATTATAAATTATATTATAATTTAATTAACCGAGCATAAAGTAACAAATACCTTAAGTCCGTTGTACTGAAACAAATTGTAATCTCCGGTAGGAATCGAACCTGCGACCCCCAGACTAATAGACTAGAACACTACCAACTACCCTTCCAGGGTACCCAATTTAAAGTCATTTTCAAAGTTTCTTTAATATGTTCATATTTATCCAAATTTTATGAGAAATCAGAGTTCTCAAAATATCATTTCACGATCAATAAGAAGAGCTTACATACTTCATGTTTGTTTTAAGTATTAAACAATATCCAAATGACTACTATTTCCAATGTACCTGCTAATACTTTCAGACGAAATTTAATTTTGCACATCAAATATTGTTTATTCTTATTTTATTCTCTATGTATAAGTATAAAATAATTAAAAAAAAAAAAAAAAACCTTTTTAATATCGATTTTAATAAAAATTAGTTAAAATTATTTTCTGTCAACATAAATCAAATTATTTTCAAAAAGTTAATTAAGAACAAAGAAAATTTCTAATTGCGTTATTAGTTTATAATAAATAGAATAAACATAAATAAGAAATAAAAGAAAGAAAATTAAATAAATATTTACTCGCAGACACATGGTCACCCACTACTACAATTCAATCATGTGAATTTAAAATTGTCCATTTGTTGTCCACAATGTGTGATCATTTTCAAACACTGACGGATTTAAAATTATTTCTAAGTATTAGAATATGACTGACTAACAAATAGACAACAACACTAACGGACGGAAGGACAGTCAACAAATCTTCGCATGTGGTAACACATTCAGAACATATTCAACCATACAACAAAAACATTAAAGAAATATTTCTTTAATGATAATGTTCCGAAATACCGAGTCAAAATACTCGTTGTTGTACATTTTTAAAGCTATAAAATGCTAAATAAATTCTCTTGTTTTTTATTGTGTTTGTGTGGTGTTTTTTCAGGAAATGTCAACATGTTTATTCGCATTAATTATTTTGCGTATTCTGGTGAAATTATTTTCAATACTTTGCACTCATTAACATTTGGCGAATGAAATGAAAAACACAAGAATCATCATTTAATAAAAATAAATTTATTTATATGAAAAATATATATACATGCATAAGTATTTCCTCAACTAAATAACAAATTTTTATATTGCGGTAAATTTTCCAAAATATTCAAAAACAACAATAATAAAAACAAATTACGTTAAAATAACAATATTAAAAATTAAAAAAAAAAAAAAAAAAACAATATTGGCTCGTTTTGCTCTAAAGAAAATACACATTTATAATTTCTTATTAAAAAATTAAAGATACATACATATGCTTAAAACACTTTTTAATAATTTATAATTTTTCTTTTTTTTCAACAACGAATATATTCAATTTAATATTTTAAATTTATATTCAAATTTAATATTTTCTCTTAATCATTTGTATTTTGATGCTTGATGGTTACATATGCGATTTTTGACCGTTACATTCTACACCATAAAAATTTTTAAGTACTTTATTCAAAGGTTCTAAATTAAAACATTTTAAACCAAAACTATGTTTATTTACAATTTTAATTTCCTTAAAGAATTCTTAAGCCAGACTTAAAAAAAACTTTTATATTATAGTTAAAAAAATTAAAAAATTTCCGAATATATATCGAAATATATTAAGTATTCGCGTATTAAAAATTCAATACTTATTCTTAATAATTTATTATTTTTTTGTTTTTAACACTTACCAAGAAAAAGAAAACACCACAACAAAGAATAAATATTAAAAAAAAAACTAAATTAATTGATGGTGAAAACACAAATACTTATAAAGAATACTTTGTGTTTCCACAAAAATCGAATACGAGTAAATATCGATAAATATAGATCGGTGATTCAGACAGCCAGTACACAAACAAAACGTCAATTCAATTTTATTTTCTTTTATTTAATTCTATTTCTTATTATTATTATTTTTTTCTTCGTAATCCAACTTTTTGTACTTAAAATTTTATACTTAGATTTTCTCTAAACACACACTGGAAGAAATTATTGTATATTTATTTTCGTTATAACCACAGGTGTGTTGTATAAAATAATTATTTTACGATTATGTATCATTAATTTTTTTTTTTTTTTTTTTTTTTTTTTTTTTTGAAAAATTACATTTTTCAAATTTGTATAATTTTCAAAAACATTTATTTATGTCATATTAATTTTTTTCTTAAATTAATATTGTATGCAAATAAACTTTTAGATAATCTTTAGCAAGTTCTTTTAAAACACTTTTATTATTATATATTTTTTTTTTTTTTTTTTAATCAAAAAATTCTCTTCTTATTTCTTATATTTTTTTTTTACTGATTTGAAATTTAAAATTTAGTTTTCTTTCGTTTTCTTAAAAAAACACGTTGTATCATTTGAAAATCTCGTAAAGGACTGAACCATTTTCAAATCAGCCACTTACATTTTACATATCAGAAATTAGTGTGAAACAACTCAACAAAAGTAAAAATAAAATAAAAAAAAAACATTTTTGAAACATTTATTTTACGATTACGAGTAAATATTTATGTGAGAATACTTGAGGAATTCTTGCAAGAGTTCAGGAACACAACAGAAATAAGAAAAATGTTCGTGTTCTATCTGTTCTTTCGTACGGTACAGACAGGCACAGCACAGCTGTAGGGACACTGTGTTGAAGATCGAAAATGAGACTAACTAGACTAGATGCACTCATGAGAGCATCGGCAAAGGAACAAGTGTGTGTGTGGGGTTAAAAATAAATTTCGTATTTTTTTAAATGTGCTCACATATGGATAAATAGATGGTTGAATGAATTGTAGAGCAACCAAAACAAAAAATAATAAAATATAAAACTCGGAAAAATAACGTTTTCAATAAATTCAATATTAAGGATATTCATTTTATCTAATTTTTTTTTTTTTTTTAATTATTTCAGTGCTGAATGTGGGAACTCTAAAATACCATTTAGAATGTATTCTGATATATAGAAATATAGAACTATACGTTAGCCGCGTTCATGAATATAGAGGGATCCTTAAAAATAATACAAAAATAGACAGGGAATCACATGAATTTATCTGGGTCCAAAAATTCCTGATAGAGTGGATAGTTTTTATGTTTTGAAGCAGAATTATTAACTCGGGTTTGGGGAACGGTTCCTTAAGAAAGATTATGACTATAGGGGTACAAATCAAGGAGAAAATATTTCACTTCTCCTCTGGTTACTTGTGGTAATTGTCATCGAAAATAGCGGCTTATGCGGACGACTTTGTGCCTCTATTTCATTATTACGATTTGCAAAGTCGCTGAGCGCTATCATTGTTGGCCAATAATAAAGCTGTGAAACAAAGACCTCTTGACCAAAAAGAAAAAGGTAGAAAATTTTAAACTAGAGTGTGGAACTTTGGCTGGCAAATGAAGCCAAGTATCTGGGTGTTTTCCTGGATAGTAAACTATTTTGGGAGAGAAATGCAGAGGAAAAGCTGACAGAGAGAGGTCTCAACGCCTAGTACGCCTGAATGCAAATGTAATATATTAGAGCATTGCTAGGCGAATTGAGAGGACATTTTTACGTAGATGTATTGTTGAGTGTTTACTTTTTATGAGAGTAAATTTATACATTAACACTATCAGAAATTTTTATATTGTTTGGTGTTATGTGCAATTCTTTTGATTTACAAGTAAAAATATATGTTTGTGTTTATAACACAGCAAAAACTTGGTAATGACATATAGTTGCGGATGTAGTTACTTTGTAATGACAACAACATACTGTCTGCATTATATAGAAGTTGTTTAGTAACTAATTATTTATAACCCGAATGTAAATAATTATTTATGATCAGATTTTTAAAAATATTAATTTTTATTGATGTTACCAATATGCAGTTACCAATTCATATATTTGAAGAAGGGATACATAAATGAAAGGCAAAATTTGCGTATGAATCAATTTGTAATCTAAAATAGTTTATTTTTATCACATTTATTTTAATTACATTTTTGGTTGTTGCTAAGTTTTTTAAATTAAAATTTAAAAAACCTTTTTACAACTACAAAAAAATATTTTATATCCTGACTTTTCATTACTTATTTATAACCTAAAATATAACTAGTTATTCAGCTAATGTGTAAGTAGTGGAGAGCCATTATGTTAGCTTCTTAATTCATTACATGGCAACCAAAGTTTTTGCTGGGAAGTATTAGAAAAACGAGAAAATAATAAAAAAAAAAACATTAATGAAATAAATTATATTTTTGGAGAAAATGGAATAATCAATAATTAATTTTATTAAAAACGAGAAAAAAAAGGTATAGTCAGTCAAGACCGACCATATGATACTCTACACTATTATGTATGAGCATAAAAATGGGTTTATATGGGAGCTATGGTAAATTATGGACCGATTCTAATAAAATATGGCAATGTTGTTTCTGCTTATATAAAACTTATTTATGTCGGGGGGACATTTATATGGGAGCTAGGTGAAATAATGGACCGATCAATTTTAATAGGCTTCGTCCTTGTATCATAAAAGTCCCATGTGCCAAATTTCATTCAATTATCTTCAAAATTGCGACCTGTACTTTGTGCACAAGGTTTACATGGACAGCCAGCCGTCCAGCCAGACGGACGGACATCGTTAGATCGATTTAAAAAGTGATTCTGAGTCGATTGGTATACTTCAAGGTGGGTGTTGTATAACTTTTTCTATGCGTTACAAACATCAGCACAAACGCATAATACCCCAACCACCTACACTGAACCAAAAATGAGCAGTAAATACGGTAAAATGGGGTGTAGAATTGAAGAAAAATAGGTTAAATATCAACCAACATAATCGTTATTCAATTCAACAGAATTTTTTGTTAATTTTTCGTAAGTTAGTTAAATCGACGAAAATTCGTTAATATGACTAATTTAATTAGTTAATTAAAAGGTAGTTAATTTGACAAATTTTTGGTCAAATTGAAGAAAATATTATTCAAATTAACAAAAAATTGTATTCATATTGAAGAATATTTATTCAATTTAACTAACGAATTTTATTTAATTCTACTAAATTTTATTTAAATTTAATAAAAAATTTACTCAAATTAACTAATTTTTTTCTTCAAATTAAAGAATGTTTATTCAATTTAACATTTGAATTTTATTCTAATTGACAAAATTTTGTCAATTCCAAAGTGCTTTTTAACCCCTGTAGGAAAATTTGCTATAAATTAAATTCATCAAAATAAAACAAATAAGAAATTTTAAGCATTTTAATAATATTAATTGTGTAAAAAAATATAATTCATGTTAGAAATAAGCATTTTAAAATATATAAAGAAAATTATTTAATTAAATTTAATATAAACTTACGTAGTTAAAGTAACTTTATGATAAAGGTTAGGCCCTTTCAAAAATGTAAAATAAACCAAATATACTACCGTCTGAAATATAAAAAATATATTTGAGAAATAAGAAATTCTGTTATTTTATAATTAAATTGTAATATATTAACTTCAGGTATATTATCTATTTGTTTCATATTTTGTTACAAAAGTTTGTTGGCTGGATCCTTGATATGATCGCTATATAAGATGATGTTTTATGAAAATTCTTTATATTCGAATGGAAACAACCCACATTTTAGTACAAGTGTTTAATCTATATCGACCTGAGAAAATAAAAAAATATACATTTATTACAAATTTTATTTAACATAACAAACAATTTTTGTACCATTTATTAAGTAAATTAGATGTGCACTCACTCAGTATTCAACAACCAGTGCACTGCATTCAATTTCAGCCCATACAGATTTATAACTTAATATTTTTAAAGTTTATTTCTGGATGATCTATAGCAACATATAAAAAATGTAAATAAAACGAAAATATAAATAAAAAAGTTTATAATCATAGTACAAAAACTATTCACCTACATTTGCAAATCATTTGTGCTTTCTTGTAGTAGGTTTGTTTTTAGGTTTTCCAAGGAAATTTTTGTCGTGCAGTTCTTTAAAAATTAAAAATTTAAAATGTTTAACATTACCGTGAAAAGTACAAAAAGTCCTCCAAATGTCCATACGCTTTACAGTGCTTAGTTGGTTACATTTTGTGCCATCAATGAGTTTGCACATAAATTAACATTTTTTACAGGAGAATTATATAATTATTGATCGAAACTTGCTTGTTCTTGAAGTATATCTGATTTAACACAAATTCACACTTATTTTTCACTGTTTTATTTATTCGAGAATGTTTGTATTTGTATAAAAAAATTTAAACAAAATTTAAATCTATTGACACAAAAGCACGTGCACAAGCTTTATTGTTTGTCATTCAACTGATCTTCTTCACTATGCGTTTTCTGTATTGAAGAAATTTCTTCAGTTTTACACATTTTTCTTCAATTTGACTAAAAGATATTATTTAAATTAACAAAATTTGAAGAATATTATTCAATTTGACTAAAATAAAATTGTTAATTTTAATAAAATTTCTTCAATTTTACATGTCTTTAGTAAAATTTACGAAATTTTTTAATCATATTAAAGAATTTTTATTTATTTTTACGACTTCATTTTATTTAATTTTAGTAAAATATTTTATAAAATTCTTTAAATATCGTTCATATACATATATAGTACAGTCAATAATTTCTAGTAAAAACTAAATAAATAATACAATTATAAGAAATATATATTTTTATTTTTTTTTTTACCTATCAAAAACTGTAATTGCATGTAAAGACGTTCAAACTTATTTTGAAGAATTTTCTTCAATTCTACATGTCTTTAGTAAATTTGAAAAAATTTCTTCAATTTGAAGAATTTTATTCAATTTGAATAAAATAAATTATTTAGTTTCTTAAAATGTGTATGCTTTTAGTCGATTTACAAATGTTTAGTCAATTTGAAGAATTTTATTCAAATTGACTAAAAAATATTAGTCAATTTTAAAATTTACGAAAAATATTAGTTAATTTAACATATAATTTATTCAAATTAACTTCTTTTTGGGGTGTTAAATTGAATAAAATTGTGTGTTGTTTTTCTTACTGCTAATTGTCGATTTAACAGATTTTTCGTCAAATTTTTAACGAAAATTTATTCAAATCAACATATTTTACAAAAAAATATTTTTGACAAAAATTTTTTTAGTAGATTTGAAGAAAATTTGTTGATTCGAAGAAAAATTCTATTGATTTGAAGAAAAAATCTGTTTAAATATATATATTTTTTTTTTTTTTTTTCGTTAAAATTCTACGAAAAATTTTCGTCAATATTACCTACGAGATTTGGTTCAGTGTATGGTGGTGTAGGGTATAAAAATATATTTTTATAAATATCCTTGAATATTTTTAAAAGAATGACATAAAATTCACATTTGGCCATAAAATATTACACAGAAAAAAGTAAAAATGGACTTTAACTACGAAATTTGTAATATTAATTAATTTTTAATTGATTTTGCTCCAATCATCAAGATGATAATATTAATAACTAGAAAAATTGATATTATTATTACTTCTTTTCCTTAAATAGATGCAATGAGCTGAAAATTTTTGAAAATTTACTTAAATTTATTTTATTTCTGTACTTTTATAGACAAATATTTAATTTTTCTTTATATTTTATTAACAGCTGTCAATTTATTAAAAAACAAAACTGAAAACCAATTAGAAAATTAATTATATTAATAAATCATATAATTAAATTCCAATATAAAGTTAATTAATAATTTTATTAAAAAATTATTTGAAATATTTTTTTCTGTGTAGTACATACAAGGAAAATTGTAGAATATTTTCAGTGCATTTATTTTTGTGAGCATTGCGCTGCGTACCTACTTCACAGAAAAAAGTCACCAATTAACAAATATATATGAAAATAATTCATTCAATTATAAACTTGTTTAAATTTGCACCTCTCACCAAAATGATTATATCAATTACTAAAAACTATAAAAAATACAAAACAGAAAAAAATTCCCAATTAATAAATTAATTAAATCAATCAAGTAGATGATTGAATGAATTAAAAATGTTAAAATCATACAAAAAATTATTTTTATTTTTTTTTTTTTTTTCTTGAATATATTTATTAAATTTTGCTGCAAAATTAAACAACTGAGTTAATTGGAAAAAAGACGGTAATAATTTTTTCTGTGTTTGTTGAAAGCTAACAAGCGACTGAATGAAAAATTTGTTACTCAAACGTTTTTTGATATAAACTTCGTATCATGCACAGAAAAAAGTAAAAATGGACTTCAATTACGAAATTTGTAATATTAGTTAATTTTTAATTGATTTTGCTCCAATCATCAAAATGATAATATTAATAACTAGAATAATTGATATTATTATTACTTCTTTTCCTTAAATAGATGCAATGAGCTGAACATTTTTAAAAACTTACTTAAATTTATTTTATTTCTGTACTTTTATAGACAAATATTTATTTTTTCTTTATATTTTATTAACAGCTGTCAATTTATTAAAAAACAAAACTGTAAACCAATTAGAAAATTAATTATATTAATAAATCATATAATTAAATTCCAATATAAAGTTAATTAATAATTTTATTAAAAAATTATTTGATATATTTTTTTCTGTGTGTATGTGTAAATAGCCGATCATTTTCGTAATCTGAACAATATGAACGCGTACCACTGTATTAGAGTCATTCCATTTAAAACCAACAAGAAAAATTACAATGTTGGACCTTACCTCTCGAATTTAATGATATTTGGTACAATCATTATGCTTGTCAAAACTAAGACTAATTAAAAAATTTCAGATAATTTAATCAATTGGCTCGGCTCTGTAGCCGAGCCTTAGTTAGACTGATGTACTTAAAATACCATAAAAAGATTTAAGTGAATATCCTTACTACTAATATGTACTTTTTCTGAGTAATAATTGATCCTAACCAACAAATTTTAACAACGGAAAGTTAAAAATTCATTAGGTTCGTTGCCACCTCTAAGCAAATGGTGGCCATTATCATCGATACACATTTGCCTCCTCTAAAACACTTGACATGAGAACAGAACGTACATACGTGTACGTACATAAGTACTCGTAAACGTATAAATAGTTGTTGTTTTCCTTTTTGTTATACTCTGCAGTGGTAAATAACGTCAATGTACCATTTAATGCCATTGCGCAGAAGCTGACAAATGTGAAAAACACCAAACAAAAGAAAATCTCATTTCTTAAGCAAAATCGAAAACATGAAAGAAAAAACTGATCTCCCTCACAATGAAAATGAACGGCCAGTGTCAAAAAACTTAGAAAAACATACATACAACAAAAACAAACTAAAACAAAATAAACAAAAAATTGAATTATCTAATGACGCCATGTTAAGACAAACAAAAAAAATCAATTGCCGGTCTCCGAGCATGAAAACTATTTGTGATCTCTTCATTTTCCTTTTCCTGTTTCGTTTTTTTCTCTAAAAATTTACCTGTTCTTCAAAGCTTTTTTAATCTCTGTGCTCTTCTTTAGGTTAATTGTTGTCGTTTTTTTCAGTTTTTTGATCTCGTAAGAATCAACTTTGTTAGTTTTTTTGACATTTAGGTGATTGGACAAGTATTTGCTTTATTTTAGTTTGATATTTTTTTAATTTTCTTTGTATTTAGTGGGTTTAAGTGGTTGAATACATTTAAATATTTTCACAAGCACACACCCTTATACACATGGATCAAAATATGTAGGTACATCTTTGGTTTAAACGTTGGCAAGGGGAAAAACTTGTTACAAATTTATTATTTTTGGTACAGTTTAAAAATTATGTATAACGATTTCTTCACACTCCTGTAATTTTGGGATCATTTCAAACTAAAATTTTTAGGGGTTTAATTTAAGTAAGTTTTAAATAGTAATAATAAGCTTATTTTCAAAATGCAAATTCGAAATTTATAATCTACCTTTAACTTATATTTATCGATCCATTTGTGGTCGTATTTTCTTTTTTTTTTGTATTGTAATTGTAACAAGCTGTCACGGAGGTATGTAACTAAAGCTTCGGTCGTAGCCTGGCTAATATGCGAGCGTTTGGGTGATTGGTTTCAAACGAAATCACGGAGAGAGATGATTGCCTCCTGACTCTCATTCCTATTTTATAATGCAAAAAAATCAAAACTTGGTTAAATATTAGGCAACAATTTTTGAATAATAATAAATTTTCACTTATTAAAATAAAAATACGATTACAATTGAACCAAGTTATGGGTACAATTAATGACGAAATAGTACAATTCTAATTTCGCATACCTAACGTATCTGTGTGATTTAATTTTTCCGATAATAATTATGTTGTTTATTTAAATTTAAACAATTTCATCACAGGTGTTGGTTGTTCTTTATTTGACGTTTTAGCATTAGAAAATAATCTTTTATTTGAATACGAATATACATACGTATGCTTGTGTATTTGTATAAAGAATATGTATAGGTATCTGTATAAAATCATATGTATATAATTTTTCGTCTATTTGACAATTTGTCAGGTGTGAATATACATAAATAACAATGATCATAGAACATTTTTAAGTATTATACAATGATAATTATACAAAACACGGCCAGCCAAACTAATACATTTTAAAAGACTGTCAAATAGAAATAATTGTTTTGTTGTTGATTAAATATCCACCAACAAAGAACCTTCGTACGTACATATTTAGAGGTACATTAATTTTTTGTGAACCGCAGAGAAATTATACATAATAATCTATAAAGATTCCTAAGTCACTAAGGATTTTATTTTAAAATTAAGAAATTTGGGCTGCACGTGCTCTTCACCTAAATGTAGTTATGTATTCATTTATTTACAAGTGTTGCCGTGTTGACTATAATTGATTAGTAGCTATTATAGTCAACACGGCAAGCTTAAATTTTATTTAAATTTAAATGAAAATAAAAATTTATTCTATGTTTCAAATGTAGTAAGAGTAGTAATTTTATTACGAACTATACTAATAGAATAGAATAGAATAGAATAGAATAGAATAGAATAGAATAGAATAGAATAGAATAGAATAGAATAGAATAGAATAGAATAGAATAGAATAGAATAGAATAGAATAGAATAGAATAGAATAGAATAGAATAGAATAGAATAGAATAGAATAGAATAGAATAGAATAGAATAGAATAGAATAGAATAGAATAGAATAGAATAGAATAGAATAGAATAGAATAGAATAGAATAGAATAGAATAGAATAGAATAGAATAGAATAGAATAGAATAGAATAGAATAGAATAGAATAGAATAGAATAGAATAGAATAGAATAGAATAGAATAGAATAGAATAGAATAGAATAGAATAGAATAGAATAGAATAGAATAGAATAGAATAGAATAGAATAGAATAGAATAGAATAGAATAGAATAGAATAGAATAGAATAGAATAGAATAGAATAGAATAGAATAGAATAGAATAGAATAGAATAGAATAGAATAGAATAGAATAGAATAGAATAGAATAGAATAGAATAGAATAGAATAGAATAGAATAGAATAGAATAGAATAGAATAGAATAGAATAGAATAGAATAGAATAGAATAGAATAGAATAGAATAGAATAGAATAGAATAGAATAGAATAGAATAGAATAGAATAGAATAGAATAGAATAGAATAGAATAGAATAGAATAGAATAGAATAGAATAGAATAGAATAGAATAGAATAGAATAGAATAGAATAGAATAGAATAGAATAGAATAGAATAGAATAGAATAGAATAGAATAGAATAGAATAGAATAGAATAGAATAGAATAGAATAGAATAGAATAGAATAGAATAGAATAGAATAGAATAGAATAGAATAGAATAGAATAGAATAGAATAGAATAGAATAGAATAGAATAGAATAGAATAGAATAGAATAGAATAGAATAGAATAGAATAGAATAGAATAGAATAGAATAGAATAGAATAGAATAGAATAGAATAGAATAGAATAGAATAGAATAGAATAGAATAGAATAGAATAGAATAGAATAGAATAGAATAGAATAGAATAGAATAGAATAGAATAGAATAGAATAGAATAGAATAGAATAGAATAGAATAGAATAGAATAGAATAGAATAGAATAGAATAGAATAGAATAGAATAGAATAGAATAGAATAGAATAGAATAGAATAGAATAGAATAGAATAGAATAGAATAGAATAGAATAGAATAGAATAGAATAGAATAGAATAGAATAGAATAGAATAGAATAGAATAGAATAGAATAGAATAGAATAGAATAGAATAGAATAGAATAGAATAGAATAGAATAGAATAGAATAGAATAGAATAGAATAGAATAGAATAGAATAGAATAGAATAGAATAGAATAGAATAGAATAGAATAGAATAGAATAGAATAGAATAGAATAGAATAGAATAGAATAGAATAGAATAGAATAGAATAGAATAGAATAGAATAGAATAGAATAGAATAGAATAGAATAGAATAGAATAGAATAGAATAGAATAGAATAGAATAGAATAGAATAGAATAGAATAGAATAGAATAGAATAGAATAGAATAGAATAGAATAGAATAGAATAGAATAGAATAGAATAGAATAGAATAGAATAGAATAGAATAGAATAGAATAGAATAGAATAGAATAGAATAGAATAGAATAGAATAGAATAGAATAGAATAGAATAGAATAGAATAGAATAGAATAGAATAGAATAGAATAGAATAGAATAGAATAGAATAGAATAGAATAGAATAGAATAGAATAGAATAGAATAGAATAGAATAGAATAGAATAGAATAGAATAGAATAGAATAGAATAGAATAGAATAGAATAGAATAGAATAGAATAGAATAGAATAGAATAGAATAGAATAGAATAGAATAGAATAGAATAGAATAGAATAGAATAGAATAGAATAGAATAGAATAGAATAGAATAGAATAGAATAGAATAGAATAGAATAGAATAGAATAGAATAGAATAGAATAGAATAGAATAGAATAGAATAGAATAGAATAGAATAGAATAGAATAGAATAGAATAGAATAGAATAGAATAGAATAGAATAGAATAGAATAGAATAGAATAGAATAGAATAGAATAGAATAGAATAGAATAGAATAGAATAGAATAGAATAGAATAGAATAGAATAGAATAGAATAGAATAGAATAGAATAGAATAGAATAGAATAGAATAGAATAGAATAGAATAGAATAGAATAGAATAGAATAGAATAGAATAGAATAGAATAGAATAGAATAGAATAGAATAGAATAGAATAGAATAGAATAGAATAGAATAGAATAGAATAGAATAGAATAGAATAGAATAGAATAGAATAGAATAGAATAGAATAGAATAGAATAGAATAGAATAGAATAGAATAGAATAGAATAGAATAGAATAGAATAGAATAGAATAGAATAGAATAGAATAGAATAGAATAGAATAGAATAGAATAGAATAGAATAGAATAGAATAGAATAGAATAGAATAGAATAGAATAGAATAGAATAGAATAGAATAGAATAGAATAGAATAGAATAGAATAGAATAGAATAGAATAGAATAGAATAGAATAGAATAGAATAGAATAGAATAGAATAGAATAGAATAGAATAGAATAGAATAGAATAGAATAGAATAGAATAGAATAGAATAGAATAGAATAGAATAGAATAGAATAGAATAGAATAGAATAGAATAGAATAGAATAGAATAGAATAGAATAGAATAGAATAGAATAGAATAGAATAGAATAGAATAGAATAGAATAGAATAGAATAGAATAGCATTGTCTATTATATGGAACAACAATTAAGTGCCTTAAGGCTGACTGGGACGTTCCTGGAGGATGGATTGCATTGAATCCAATAGGAGTCTGGCGAATGATTCACTTAAGATAATTTTATTTCACACGTAAAATTAATTTACTAAAATAGCTCTTGTTTATTACTATTATTTGATTTTAATAAAATTAGTGTCAATGGAAAGGTCTGATATTCTTTAATTATAAAAGTTATGACGCCAGTACTTCTTAAATTTTAAAAGGACATGCTAAAAAATTCCTTCAATGTCATAATTTTTTATATGATGTTTACAGTCAAATTTCTATGAGATCAGAAGTTATAACAGTTTGTATATAGCAGTTGCACCAAAAAAAAGACCACCATAGTAATCATAGCCAATAGTTTCAAATCTTAAAGAAAGTCATACCTAATTGGCATCAAATTGACATCATTTTATTATTAAATTGGCATTATGTTTTCTATTACATATTTTGAACGAACGGTATAAAAAACCAATGCCGCAATTAAAACCACAACCGTGGTGGATTTTGATTCGAATTTTTTTCCACAGTATAGTACCATTAATAGCAGTTCTTGAAGTTCGAATTGTTCAGAGCCATTTTTTCAATATACATGAAAATAAAAGTCATTTAAATGATTTAATTCAAATGTTATTATATATTGTTTTTATTTTATAAACTATGCAAGCACTGAAATAATAAATATTTTAAAAATACGCACCTTTTATTAAACTAAGATAAATGTTTGCATATTCTTTGTAATTTGCATCTTTTTCTTTAATTTTTGTATTTTTTTTTTACAGACACAAGTGTGGTCTAATTATAGAGCATGTGCGTGGTGCGTGAAACGCCATAATTTCTTTGTTGTTAAAGAAAACTATGAACACGTAACAAAGAAAAGTAAAAATATGAAATTTTACATACTAACATATAGGAAAATATGTACCAGTACATACGAGTCCCGGAGATTGGTAAAATTTATAGCTTTTTAAAACTAAAAGAAAAGCAACGCCGCCTGCCGGATACATGTGACATGTGCTAAAAATAACAACAAAAGAAACAGCAAATTTAAAAATTCTCGTAATACGATTAAATTAATGCCTTAACACTGTGTTAACGAATTTTTAATCGCAATAATTAATAAAAAGAAGAACAACAAAAGTAATATAATAAAATAATTATCCGACTTTAGAAAACAACTAGAGGGAGATTTGAAATCATATAAAATGATCATATTTGTTGCAACAACACAGTGGCACGAGCTTCTCAAATGTTTTGTGTCCCAGCAAAAAAACTTTCAATTATTTCATCAACATAATGCATTTTTTAAAAAACTTTTAACAAAGTTCAAAATAATATTTTTTATAAAAAAATATACATACCCACTTAAAATACAATTATTTACATTTTTTTTTTTTTATTAATTTTTAGTAACTTCTAAAAAAGCTCAAAATATGCACTTAGGTCTCCTTTTGAAGTGGTGAAAATATTGGAAACACTTGCTCGATGTTTTGCTGACAACATATAAACGGTACTTTAAAAAACATAAAGAAAATAATATTCTTCCAATGTTATTTTTCAGCAGTAAGTACTTCCTGGCAATAATTGCACTGCGATTGTTTTTGAAGCTCTTTGTTTGCTGGGGTATTGTGCATAGGATGTAAATACGTACGAGTATGTATGATTGTAAATATGTATTCTTACAGATCTATATTTAATTCCATAGAATGTCGCCGACTAGGCTTGCCAATAATAATTTTGGCATCTGTTTTTGTTGACTTTAGCATTGGCCAAAGTGGGAATAGCGAATGAGTGGCTCGTTTTTATGTGTGACATGTTACTTGCAAAGAGGGAGATCTGACTATTAATACATACATACATATTTGTTTTTTTACATATAAACTGTTCTGGAGAGAAAATCTTATTTGTCGTGTGCTAAGAAAACGTACATACATATAACATTTTCAAATTATCTAAATATAAAATATAGAGGTAAAATAAACTTAACTTTGGCCCATTGGTAGCTTTCAATAATTTTATAATAATATTCTAATATAATTTGGTTAAAAACTTAAAACGTCAATTTCTGGCATCAACAATTATTAGGTGGAACGATTGGCTTTGTCATTATCGACATCCAATTTAATCCGTCATTGGGGGTGTCCAAAACTCCTTTTTGCAAGCTTAGGTTCGTTTAAATTTGTTACACACTTTGATCTTTTCACACAATGTTGGACCACCACATAATAGAACTTGTTAGATCAGATACATATATCAGATACTTGTTAGATGATGATGGTTTCAATTTCGTCTGTTATGCGCTATTGATAAGAGGAATAAATCCTAACTATTTATGAGGAAGGGCAAAGAAAGTCATGGATATAAACTATAACTGGTCCAAAGATCGAGGGCTCAATGTTAACCCGTACTAGATCGAAATTTGTTTGTTTACCCGAAAGGCAAAAATGTCGAATGATAAAAATAATAAGAAGTCAAATACCTGGAATTAGAATTTTATTGAAGACTATTCTGGAAAGATCATATTAAGAGCACAAAAAAAAAAAAATATTAAATTTGAAAAATTGCCAAAAATTGTTTTGTAAAGGTTTTTAAATGATTTTTGCAGGAGTGAAAGATCGATATATATTTTATATACTACATAAGAAATAATAGTAAAAATATTATGCTAATATGCTTTTTTATGCAATTAAAAAAAGTAGTTTAAAAAATTCACTTTTTTCATAAAATCTCCGCTCCTGCATCCGTTTTTGGCCGGGCGGGAAGCAGTTAGTGTGATATCGTTCTTAATATACTTTTTGATAAAATATCGTCAATAAAAATTAAACTTTTTTTTTTCTAAAATTAACAATTTTGGATGTAGGGTGCAAACTTAACTCAATTCAAAATTTCTTTATTAATCATTCATGAAGCCTTATCTTTTGAAATATATAAAGAAAAAAATTTAACATTTACAGAACTTTGAGAAAAAAAAAAGTGAAAGAATTGTACTATATTTTTGTAAAAATATAACAATTTTTCATACTAATTTCAGAGTGACGACTTTGAATATTTTTCACGTCTAGACGAATTGAGATAATCCAAAAATTCATTCAGCCTACTATTTTAAGATATATAACAAATTTCACCATATATTTTTTTTTAAATTTTAGCTCGTATACCTCAGGACTTATTCCCGAAAAACGAAAGAAAGTCAAGGCAAAAATCAAAAATTCAAAATTGAAGTGTAAATATCTTTTAACTGTAAGAGCCAACTTTGCACCCTGTAGCTCATCTTGTGTTTCCACAGGGTGACTACAAGATGATTTTCGGAATGCTTAGGTCCTCCTCTACAACTATTCCATACATTTCAATTTAATCCAACCAGTAGTTTAGGAGATACAGATTTATTACCAAAAATTTTGCGTTTGACCCCACTGTGCAGCGGTAGCATATCTGAAGGAATGATTTACTAAAAGTCTTAAATAATTTTCATATCAAGTTTTTAATAGTGCGCATATGTCCAAGAGGAATAGTAGCTACCAAATAAATTAAATATTAGTTATAGCATCAAAAGGGGTAGCAAAGCTCATCGGATAAGAAAAAATATTCACCGTGATTGGTGCGCATAAAAAGCGCAAAACTTTGAAAGACAGAAAATAGCGAACCGGGAAGATTTCAGGAACATCAATGGGAAATCCCTGATACACCATATCGAGAAAATGAATCTTTTAAACTAAATAAACAGATAAGCCTTATAATATGGAAAAATTATTTTAAAATGTATTCCCATGGGATTTTGTTTCGCTAGAAGGCATTTTGATGAAAAGATTAATTATAAAAAAATTTTTAATACCTATTTTTAATATTTTTACCTTATTAAGCTAATTTTTAAGCAACATTTGAGGAGTCCTCCTGCAAAATTTTTGTCTGTGTGATACTCTAGTGTATACCCGAATGGATTTGGGACAATTTATTGCCCACTCTTTTCAACGTAACCTTATAGTCGATTTAAAACACCGACTATTTGATTGCATAAATCTGATATGGATCCGTGTGGGTCTGTTTAAACTTTCTCAATTAGATCAATCTCTTATTAGCCCTTAAAAATTGAATCGCCCAGCATATTCATCACTCTAGGGTGGCAAACTCAATAATAAATATGCAATCCGTAGACTTTTTGTAATTAATCTATTTTCGTCCTGGATTCTCTAAAAGTCATTTTTTTATTGTTTTTGTTACTTACAATTATAAAGGGGGCAATTTTATGTTTATGATCTGCATGCAGTCAGTTGTTTAGTGCAGTCAGTGTCGTCATTTGTCGTTGCTGTTTTTCTCTCATATTTGGTTGTTATTGTGATCGTTGTCAGTCAGCAGCCTTCATAAGATCGTTGGCATTGTCATTATATTTGTATGAATGGTGTTGAATGGTATGAACTGTTAGATGTTGCTTGCTTCTGTTGCTGCTGTAAAGATTGTAAGTTGTTGTTGAATACAAAAAAATAAACAAACCAAACACATACACATTCCTACCATCAGATACACATTTATAATACCAAAACCTATTTATACGTTGCAGTCAATACTGCTGTTTTTCTATCTGAGGGAGGATATAGGATACACTCGAAGAATTTTAAAAGCAAAGCTAGCTTTAAATCTTTAAAGAAAATTATTTCAAATATAACTTTTTTAATACATGCAAAACAAATATATTGGATTATAAACTTTTTTAGTCTGAGAAAAGTTGCAAATCGAACGTAGATTAAGAAATTGTTGAAAATCGGTTAAAACAATCAGATTTCTTTTTATAAAACACAAGCAATACAACTTAAAGGATCCTTTTACATAGAATTATAAAGTTTTTAAGCTCTAACAACTTTTAAAATAAAAGAAACTAATACGGGAATGCCTTTTGTATTTTGCGAAAAACATATAAAACTAAGCTATTTATTTCTAATGATGGCAGTATTGTTTTCTAGAGTAGTATTGATGACAGTAAATACCTTTTCCGATCCGTGTGAACCAAATATAAAGGCAGTTTTTTCAAGTTGATTGAAGCATCTCAAAAACACGTATTTTTATTACAATATCCGATGTTTCAGGTGCCGAAACAAGTTGTCCAAGTTGGAAAATAAAATGAAGTTATTGGATATTAAATTTGGGGTTGTATATTTAAATAGTGTGTAAAAGCTAGACATATTATACCAGAGAATGATCCGGATTTGGATGTTAATATTTCTTATTTCATAGAAAACTTTTGACTAAAAAATTATTGCGTACCACGCACAACTAACAGTTCTTTAATACTCTAAATTTACAGTGTAAAGTGTCCAGATCTCCGAGGAAATACACAATCGTTTGATTTTAAATGCTTTAGGAAAGAGCAACTTTTATGGAGTTGGAAAATTTTGAAGGAGTTATATGGTTGACAAATCTTTTGATTCAGTATCACAACCATAGATTCAGATTTTGTCATCCATTACAATAGCATAAATACGACTCGAATAACATAAAGCGAATTCGTTCATCGCTTCTTTTTAAAATTCAACGCGAGTCGTTTTTAAATGATTGTTAAATTATTTGAGTTTAAACAAGAAAAACTACTCTAAACGTTCAAATATACGAATACATTCAATATTCATTATGTTTTAGTGAAATTAATGCCCAGGAATTCTTCAATCCTACGATATGTCATATGTCGGCGTTTCTTAATCAGTATAAGTACAGCATAAGTGTTTTTTAGTAAAATAACAATTTTTAGAAGAGTTTCACAAAATTCGTTCTCTACGCATTCGCGTTCACGACTGCAATATATGGTGGCCACGTATAGAGCTTCATTTTCGAAAGTTAATTAAAGTTTACCAATACAATATTATTTTTTAATGCATTCATTAAAAAACAATATATTGTAGAAAATAATCGTATGAAAATTTTTATTTAAAAATTATATATTTTATGACGAAGTACATTTTTTTTTTAATTAACTGTAAATAACAGAAATAGCGCTCTTAACAATTTCTAAAAACAGGGTTTCAAAACTTCATATTTTACGACTTCGGTGTAAGATTTAATGTAAGTTGCATAGTTTTACCTTTTCGCACCCTCGTATCAGATAATAATTATTATAACATAACATATTAAATTGAATAATAAACATAGTTCGTTGGAACCCCATCACTTAAGGATTTTTCTAAGTGTATGCATATATTCATCTTCATGATCCATAGGTTTTTTTTTATATACAGTGTCTCACTAAAGTATTTGAATTTTTTAAATTAATAATTAAAACGGTTTAATTACGTGATTTAAAAAAAAAATAATTATAGATTTATTAACTGAATTGTATTTGTCTATTTGTTAACTTTATAATGCAAAAAACTGCAATAAAAAATATTGCATTGTATCCAAGTTATTACAGAAATAGTATGAAAATTCATCGAATTTACCTCACAAAAGTATTTGAATTTTTATCACCTTTGTATTTAAAAATGTCAAACAAAATAAAAATTGGAGAAATTCATGTATTTTTTTTTTTATTAATAATAGGTCATAGGTATCACAATTAAATGTTTACTAATTTATTTCCCCAATTTGGAGTAAAATTTTGGGGGATTTTTGGTCCAATTTTATATTTAATGGACTTAGAAGGTTGATTTAGGAAGAACACGCCTATTTTTCATCTATAAATAAAAAAACAAAATTTTTTTGTCATTATAGTAAAAAAAAATAATAAGGTTTTAGTTCCTTATAAGTTTTTTTGTTAAAACGCCATATACGAAGGATCCAAGTCGTTAATTATGAGACATTGCACCATTAAAAATATAATACTTTAAATATCAAGCCCACTTTGGTACCCTACTTATCAAAAATTTATTTCAAAATGTTGGGGAATATCATCCTGATATATAGCCAAATATAAATTTGGAGACTAAAATACCTGACTTTAGGATATAGCTCCAAAATATACCCCGACATAATTGTACTTGGGTTTATTTTTCTAATTACTTAGCCATATTACTTTTGGATCAATAACTTGCACTCCAGAAATGTTGGAGCGAAAAATTTTCAACTTTATTTTCATCAACATAGATAATATTAACAGAATACTACACTTTTTCGGATATTTTTACCTATTTATAGTTTCCCTATACCTTGAAAGCCATATAGTTATGTAACTTAAAATATACCTCTTATCGCGTTTTATACTATGGCACCAATTTCTTTGTATTTTTGTAGCCGGTATCCAAATCTCCCATTTAATAACAGCTAATACCTACAGAAACACAATCTGAAAGTTTTGTTAAAATATGTGGACCAGTACTTCAGTAAAATAGGCTCAATGTTAAAGATTTTTAATTTTTAACAACATAATGAAAATTTTTTTTTGAAGACATGACAAAGTCCATTTATATTTCCATAATAAAACAAATTAATTTTAAGAAATTATTTAGGAAAAATTACCATTATATACTTAATAACAATTAATATAAAAAACTTATCTTTTTTTGCCTTTTTTTGTATTTTGAGTATCTTCAAATAGAAAAAATTAAAAAATTCAAATACTTTTTGAGGTACTTAAAATGACTGCACGTGTTATTTTTCTCAATTTCTCGGAAATGATTCAACATTTTGTGCTATTTTTTGCAGCATTTGGTAGAAGACAACTCAGGCAAAAAAATCCCATTCATAAAAAAAATATAATTTTTTATTTACCTAATTTAATAACTAAAAATAACTAATTTTTTATTTAAAAATTAAAATTCACTAACTTATGTGAGACACTGTACATACTTGTTAATACACGCTCTTACATACACATACGAATCCCTGGTCCAATGTGCATGAGGTATGAAAGTGCGTTGGCTGTAATGCCTGTTGCACATTACCACCAAAAAACAAACAAAAAAAATGTATTTTTAAAATTAAAATTTTCATGAACAACAACTTTGCGTAGGTACTCGTAAATGCTCGCACTTGCATTCACTGAATAAACACTGTGTGTGCATAAACATTTTTACAATTTACACTGTAAATTTTACAGCGACCAAGAAGATTTTCGTACATTCAGACTTAACACACATATGCAGATGTGATACACACAGACTCATACATAACTAAATATCTAGTACATTATTGGAAAAAAGTACTTGAGTTTTTATATAGTACATACAGAGGAAAGCAGTTCAGATCAGAAAAAAAAACGAATACTTGAACAATTTTATTTCCATACACATTATTTATCCCCATGCTTCTTGTTTCTTACTGCGTATTGCATATATACCTCTGTATATATGTATGTATTTATAAATAATTGCCCAAAGTAATAGATTATTTTCTTTGCCAGATAAAAATGGTGGTTTTTAATTTTGAATGTTTCTTCACGAAGGCGATCAACTCAAATAGACAGACGACATAGACAAAAACAAATAAATCTTACCAATGATTTACAAAAGTTAAAGACTTCTTGCATTTTTTTTCTCTTGTCATTAAGAATGGAAAAACAAAGAACTATGGTCTGAACAAAAGGAAAGTAAAATATGGACACAAAGAGTAGACACAAGGCTATGTCTTGTGAATTTATGGTTAAGGAAGGTATTATTGAGTAGCAAGTTTGGTCACTAAAAGTAACAATGGAATCGGTAACAGTAGCGGTATTTAATTTATTGTTATATCATTATCCGTATGGGTAATGGAATTTTGAATTCGTGTCGAAAAGGATTTTCTTTATTAGTTTCAATTTAATCATAATTTAGCAATATTTAAATCTTGTCTTTAATATCCAAATTCCTGCGTTCATCCAGAAGTAATATACCATAAAAGTCTTTATTTATTTTAATGTTGTTTAACGGATTATATAAAAGGGAAGAATGAATCAAGATTTTTTTGTAACACTGACACATTCCCCTTAAGAGCGGTGCTATGGGGGCTCAAAGTAGAATATCTCTGACATAGAATTTTTATTATACCCTACACCACCATAGGTGGGGAGGGTATTATGCGTTTGTGCTGATGTTTGTAACACCCAAAAATATTGGTCTAAGACCCACCTTAATTTATACCAATCGGCTTAGAATCATTTTCTGAGTCGATTTAACGATGTCCGTCCGTCCGTCTGTCCGTCCATGTAAACCTTGTAATCAAACTACAGGTCGCAATTTTTAACCAAATTAATGAAATTCGATACACAGGTTCCTTATAGTCCAGGGACGAAGCTCATTGAAATTGGTTATGATCGGTCCATTATTTCACCTAGCCCCCATACAAATGTCCTCCCGGAAATGGGTTTAACGACATAAATCCCTTAAATATAGCAGTATTTTAATAAAATTTGGCACATATAAGTTCCATATAAATCTTAATAAGTGTGCCTATTTTAAAAAAGATCGGTTCATAATTAACCATAGCTCCCATATAAACCCCTTTTCAGAAAATCACTTTAAGGGGCATAAATCCCATTAAAATGTTAGTATCAAGTTAATATTCCACACAAATAAGTTTTATATGCACACAAATGATAGTGCCAAATTTTACAAAGATCGGTCCATAATTTACCATAGTTCCCATATAAGGCCCTCTATCGGAAATCACCAAAAAGTGAATAAATTCATATAAATGTTAGCATCGACGCAATATTCCGGATTCGTATGTTTTATTTACCACTTAATATGAGTATCGGTCCACATTTGGCTCCAAGTCTAATAAAAGACCCTTCCTCGAATCTCGATGTACACAATGGTGTAGGGTATCATATGGTCGGGCTTGACCGACTATATCTTTTTCTCTCGTTTTTATAATATTTTTACATTTTATAAAAGCCCAGCTAATGAAGGGTATGTGTCCTATAGCCCCTTCTTCCAATCTTAATATTGTACACTCCTCTGCTACGCCTATGTAAGAAATTATTATTTTTAATAGAGCAATGTAAAACACGTCTAAACTCGCCAAGAATTGACATAATAGAATGAAACTATTTTATTTCTTAAAATATAAATTAAATATAAAACGAAACTAGTCGGTCAAGACCGACCATATGATACCCTACACCATTCTGTATGAGCTAAAAATTAGACCTGTAGCTAATTGTAGATCAAAACTTTTACTCAATGTAAACTAAATTATACAAGTACAGAACAATGTATTGATACTAACATCTATATGATTGTATGCCCTTTAGGGCGATTCCCGGAAGTATCTTTATATGGGAGCTATGGTAAATTATGGACCGATTCCCATAAATTTTGGCAATGTTGTTTATACTTATATAAAATTTATTTGTGTCGAATATTAACTTGATACTATCATTTGTATGGGATTTATGCACGTTAAAGTGATTTTCGGAAGAAAGAATTTATATGGGAGCTTTGGTCAATTGTGGACCGATCTTGATGAAATTTGGCACAAAGATTGACACTTACACAAAACTCTTTTGTACCGAGTTTCATTGAAATATTGCTATATTTAAGGCATTTATGATCCCCTATTCCAGGAGGACATTTGTATGGGGGCTAGGTGATCATAACCAATCAAGATATCTTTAAAATTGCGACCTGTACTTTGTTCACAAGGTTTACATAGACAGCCAGCTAGACATAATTTTCGCCCATATGTAAGGAAAATACACAATGTGTTTCCTTACATTTTCAATTGTTTTCTATAAGAATCTTTAAAAACTGGTCGCGTAAACAATTTTTCGAAGCGAAGTTAAAATATTGTCAACAACTTTTTAGGAAAACATTTCCGCTATGGAAAAAACATGAAAAGAGGTACTTATAAAGCAACAACGAACGCTGACAGAAGATACATCATTCGAGATGCCTCCAATTCTACTGATTCTGTGTCAAAAATTAAACAAAAATCAGGTATTTTAGCAAGTGTTTTACCGTAAAACATGTTATTCGAAATCCAGTGCACCTAAGAAGACTAAAAATTATAAATAACCCATTTTTAAACACCATTCGTGAAGTAAAACTACTCCCGTTTACCCATAAACGCATGTTCTAAAAAAGGAATTAAACATATTGTTCTATAGAATGAAAAAAATCAATATGGAAGGCTCCAATGGCTATAAATATTATTATTTTCGTCATTTGAGAAAAAAAGGATGCGAATTATGTATACCATAAAGATGCGAAGGAAATGTAGAGTGCTACTTCGACCGGCGTTTAGCCACCGTCGTATTTTGATTATAAGCGCCGATGATGCCTCATGCAACTTTTATCGGCTGATATTTATATCCGATTATTTTATTTTAATTTCACTTTTTCCAATATTTGTTAATGGATATTAACAAAAATATGTACTAAAATATTAAAAACGGATACGCTTTAATTATGTAATATTATTTGAGCTTATGCGTAATTATTTGAAAAATATAGGCAACTCACATGCGATCAGTGTTGATTTTTACCCAGGTATTAAAAAATAATTATCTGAAGTATAATTAACACTAATTTTATCTGTATTTTTTTTTTTTTTGTTTTTGTTATTATTATTATTAATTTTTTTAATCCAATTCAAGTAAAGGAAAATGCCTTTCTAGGCTAATAAACTTATAGTAAATATTAATTTCCAGAATAAAAAAATCTTTGATCTAGAAGGTTAAATAATTATTAAGTTAAAATGGGAATAAAAAAATTTAATAACCATTTTTTTAATATATTTGTAGTAAAGCTTTTAAACACTGAAATATTTTTAAGTTAGAAAATTATGAAATTAATGAAAAGTATAAAATAAAAATACAATGTATGCTTTCATTCAGCTGCCGCCAAACTATTTTTGCTAACACGCCGCAGCCGACAATTTTACCTCGACTTCGACCTATATTTTTTGCACCCCACTTTCAGCTGTATAAAAAACATTTGTTTTTTTTTTAATAAAAAATATAAATATGTAACATATTATTATATGTTCATTAGGGTGATCGATTATTCGACTTTTTGGAGAAACCGGGTTTCAAATAGTTCGAATAGTTGGTATTTTGAAAAAACCGGTTGCACTTTTTTAAATTCAGAAAAAATCCGTTAACCGATTTTTTGTAGAAGTTAATATTTCTATCAAAAGACTACATTTCTTAAAGAAAAATCAATAAATCTTTTATTGTTCAAGTTAAAATTTATTAAACATAATTATTTTTGGAAATAACTATTAACCCATTAAGAACGAGAAAGAAAGATATAGTCGGCCAAGCCCGACAATATCTACACCATTGTGTGCATCAAAATTAGGGGAGGTGTCTTTTTTTCTAGACCTGTGGGATTGTGGACCAATACTATGGTTAATTAAGGACCGATCTTCATGAAATTATATGGAACTTACATGTGTAAAAATTCTTGCTACATTTATGGGAAATATGATCGTTAAACCACCTTTTCCAGGAGGATATTTTTATGGAGGCTTGGTGAAATGATGGACTGATCACAACAAATTTCAACACAGTTCGTCCTTGGTCTATAAGAAAATTTCACTAATTTATGTTCAAAATTGCGACCTGTATTTTGATTTCAAGGTTTACATGGACGGACAGACGGTCAGACGGACGGACGTACATCGTTAAATCGACTTAAAGCCGATTGATATAAACTAAGGTGGGTCTTAGACCAATATTTTTACAAACATCAGCACAAACGCATAGTACCCTTCCAACCTATGGTGGTGTAGGGTATAAATGTTGTAAGAAAATAATCATCAAAACTGATAATTAGCTTTTACTTAGCATAAACAACCATGGGTTAATATGAAGAAGCCAGAATCAATTTTATTTAAAAAGATTCTGCATGTGAAACTTTTTGTAAAACAAAATCTTAGAATATATTTAAAAATATTTTTAAAACATTACAAATAACACTTTATGAATTGAAAAAAAATCATAAATTTCGATTCAAATATCAGTATTTAGTACATGTTTTTTGAAATAAAAAGCCATTTTTAAAACCGGGTTTTTGTGTTTAAAAAACCGATCTATTCGACATTCGAAAAATGAACCGACAGCACATTGATAGAAAAAACTGGTTTAAAAACCGGTTGGAAAACCGAGTCGATCATCCTAATGTTCATACAAAATAATGGCAAATATTTTACATCTTGTGTTCACACAATGTTCACACATCATATTTTTCACTAAAAGCAAACATTTTTGTTTGACCAAAATCAGCTGTTTTTTGTTTGGTTCGTAAAAATCATGGTACAACAAAACCAGGTAACAATATAAAAACAGCTGATAATTTTTTGCTGCTTTCAATTTTGTAATATGTCTGTCAAAATTTGTTTACATTTACGCTTTGTTTATATTTATGTTTTGTTTACATTTACAGTTTGTTTATATTAAATACAGTGAGACCTTGATTATTCGTAATAGTCGGCACAGGAAGCATTCTGGATATTCAATTTTTCAATCAAAGCAAACATTTTTGTTTGACCAAAATCAGCTGTTTTTTGTTTGGTTTGTAAAAATCATGGTACAACAAAACCAGGTAACAATATAAAAACAGCTGATAATTTTTTGCTGCTTTCAATTTTGTAATATGTCTGTCAAAATTTGTTTACATTTACGCTTTGTTTATATTTATGTTTTGTTTACATTTACAGTTTGTTTATATTAAATACAGTGAGACCTTGATTATTCGTAATGGTCGGCACAGGAAGCATTCTGGATATTCAATTTTCTCGGTTAATTGAGTATCATTTTTTATTTATACAATTCAGGTATTAAAGGATTTAATATAAATGTTTAAATAATATAAGGAAAAATAATAATTTTGGAAAAAAACATTGAACAATACATAAGGGTTCCATTTTACATAGTTTCTTAAAAAAAGTCATGTAATGTTTTTCAAATTCATATTTTTCTTTACTATCTTTTCATGAATGCATTTTACCTTTCTTCAAATGAGTGAACTCGCCTTTTTTGTTTTATTGTTCAAAAGCAATCGAAAAAATTATGCTTAGAAACCCGGATAATAGAGGTAATCACGGTTAATCGATGCAAAAAAAATTAAATGGATGCAAAAAAAGAAAACAATTATAAATTTTCTTTGCCGGATAATCGACGTTGCCGGTTAATATACGTGCTTTGTTTGTTTATATATTTTGTTTTGCTTTTTGTTTTTTCTTTTTGACATTAAAGAAACAAATTAACAAAAATGATTTTTGTTGTTGCCTTGTTGCATTTGTTGTAGCGATACTGTTATTGTGCCATGGTAAAAATATTTGATGTTCACATCAGGCAAATCAAATTTTTTGTAAAAAAACGTCAAATATTAGTGTAATGTGAACTTATCTCTACACTCTGTACGGCTGTACGATTGAGCCAAACAATTATAGCCAAAAAAAAAACTTAATATTAAACTATGATTCCTAAGTTTAGGCCCAGAATACCGGAGACAGCGATATTTCCAAACAAATTTGACAGATAAACAACGTTGCTCACTGTCGCTTTGGAATAAAATTTATTTTATTTTCAGAGCGACACTTCTCATTCTCTTCAATATTCTCTCACATACACTCTATAGGGTTGACTAGTTTTTTGTTTTTTTCGCAAACAAAAAACTTTAAAGTGTTGCATACACTTAAAAATAAAGTCGTAATCGAAGCTTTTAAAAAACGTTATCAAACAAAAAAAATTTATGTTATATAATTACTGCATATTTAAAAGATGTTTGATTTAACAATAATGTAAAAAATCATTATTTATTTAAATACAAAATCAAAACCAAAGATATCATAATTAGTATAAGTAATTAGTATATTTTTTTAAGTAGTTTCAAACTATAAATATTCTCGTAAAATCAACTATATTTTTGGTACTCATTTACCTCCCTAATTCACTTAAAATCGTAAATATTTCCTATACTA